>CM044445.1:95735139-95839660 GCA_024363595.1 Xenopus borealis | reverse complement strand
TTTTTTTTTTTTTTTTTTTTTTTAAATGTCCATTTGTGTCATATATACAGTTGACCATTTAGCTTCTGTGTGGCCTTGGGGCATGTCATTGAAGAGTTTGTGGGGACCACTTTGCATATCTGATAAGCTAATAAAGCAGGTGGTTTATGGTTTAAGTCCCTGCTAAAACAACATTTTTTGGATATAAATATGCTATAAATAATATATTCTACAGAGCTTATTTGCATAAAAATGTTTCCCTCTTTAGCTTGAATGGCTGTCCCCACGACTACAGTGCTGTGTATTTATATAAAATGTAGTAGTGTTTCTAAATGCAGTTTTACCAAGACAGGGTAACTACATTCTATTTAAATGCATATAAATCACTTTCATTTTTGATGTCAATATTCCTCTAGAGCGAATAAGAGATCACATGTAATCCAGGGCTCTATTTACATATTGATATACATGTACATAGTCTGAACATGTAATAGTCTGAACAGGCAGGCAGAGCACTGGTTACCAGCACCAGTGTATGGCAACCTTTGTACTGGGCCAAAAACTAGAAAGTGAGGAAGAGCTGGCATTTTAATAATCCTGAAGGGGATCTGATTTAAGTAATTCTAAAACAACTGGACTTGCGGAGTAATTATTGAAGACGTTTCACTACTCCTCCAAGCAGCTTCTTCAGTTCAACTGACTGGTATGGGAAATTCTCGGCATATAAACTCTTCCACTAATCCAATCTCGGAGGAGTAGTGAAACGTCTTCAATCATTACTCAGCAAGTCCAGTTGTTTTAGAATTACTTATATACCATGACCTGGATGAATGAAAATCTTTAGTCAATCCTGAAGGTTGTGTTCAAAGCCTGCAGAGAAGTGCTAAACTTCTGCCTATGTTAGAGTTGCTACTTGCATTTTTCAACCCCAAAAATGCTCTAGTGTATTGTGGGAGATGGCCGTGAAGCTTTTAGGTACTTCTTGACTGGCTAAACTGCTAGTGGAGAAAACACTGTATGTGCCATAGTTCTTAAATCCAGCATGTGCAGAGATCCTTGGATGACATTTTAACTGTTAACTTGCGCTTGCCTTGTCCCATCACCCTAAACCTTTATCATTCCAAGTAAGTTAATTGTTAAACATATTGTGTGACTGGCCTTTTTAATTGTTTTTCCCAGCTTATTTGAGATATATTTTGATTGTGAGGGGATATGGGTTTTCAGTATCTGTGATATTAACTCTTGGAAAGGCTGTATTGGTATGACCTAGCATATGGATCTTTAAAAGATGTAAAAACCAGCCTTATGGATTCTAGATGATCTCCAAACATGAACAGAAAAGGGTTAAGGAAACGGGGATATAGCCGACAAACCTTTATAATAACAGGATTGCACATTGAATGCATTGCATGAATATATCCCATTAATAATATAGATGGATGTACTGTATGATGGAATCTGAATATAACGGACACAATACATTTCCGTCAAATCCACGTTTTCGACCCATTACTTAAACCAGCTGAGATTTTGGGGGGTGGTTGTAATGCTTTCACTGGTAACTGCTGCTGGACTGGACACTCTCATTTTATCTTTAGAACATGGAGTTTTGTCAAAGAAATGTTAAAACGGTTTGTTAATTTAATGCTTCTGTTTTTCATGGGTCAAACTTTATTCAAACAGTTTATTCCCCTCCCCCCATCTATTTTTCTTAAATAATGTTGCCCTATTCATTATGCAGGGGAGGGGCATCTCCCCAATTAAAGATGTTTAGACATGGGAACCCCTTTTGTGTCCAAGTCACCATCATTTATTTATTACATTTTTATGAGAAGCTGTGCTTTACAATAATAAACAAGGGTCTTAATAACTTCAGATGAATAATAGTACTGGATGTTGTCTACTGTGCTATAGTTTCTAGCAAAGCTATTTCATATTTCTGGCTTTTCAGCCATTTGATGGTTTGTTCACCTTAAAATTAACTTTTAGCATCCTAACAAAAGTGCTATTGAGACAGTTTGCAGTTGGTCTTAAGCTTTGTAGCTTTAGCAGCTCTCCAGTTTGGAATTTCAGCAGCTATCTGGTCACTAGGGTCCAAATTAGCCTGGCAACCAGGCAGTGATTTAAATAACAGACTGGAATAGGAGAGGCCTGACTAGAAAGATTAGTAATAAATAAAGAACAATAAAAAAAAAGTCACTTTGCAAAGAACTAGTTGTTTGTTTTTTTGGTGGCTGGGATCAGTGACCCACATTCCAAATCTCCAAAGAGGCAACTAATTAAAAAAAATCTAGAAATAAAGGCCAACTGAAAAGTTCCTTAGAATTGGTCAATCTATAACATACTAAGGTGCAGATTTACTATTGGCCGAAATCCCTCGAACTCGACCATGTGAATAGCTGGGGAATAAAAATCCTTTGAATTCGATGGATCGATAAAATCGAATTTTAACCATTCGATCGACTATTTTTATTCAATCAAAAATAACTAAACCCAATTCGATAGCTTTGATCTGGCGAACTAGGCAGTCGAAATTTTTTTTAAAGGGGAAGTACTTCGACTGTCGAATATTCAAATAGTTTTTTATTCAATCTAATTTTTAAAATTCACTGGTCAAAGTGGTCTTCAAAAACATTTGAAAATTCTAATCTTTTTGAAAATTTGATCGAACTTCAAATCCTTCATGTGAATTTCATAAATCTGCTCCTAAATGTTATCGTAAAGGGAATTACCCCTTTAAAGGAACAGTATAATAATGAAGTTCGCCGCGTGTGCACAGCGCTGGCGCTTTTTCATTTAAACTAGCGACGGACAGGGAGAAGGAAGTTCGGGGAGATTATCGCCTGAGATTAAACGCCAGGCGACAGAATCTCCCTGTCTGTCCCCAGCCTCAAAGTTATACAATTATAATGTAGTGTTGCCCTGCACTGGTAAAACTGGTGTGTTTACTTCAGAAACACTACTATTGTTTATATAAGTAAGCTGTTGTGTAGCCATTCATAGGAGAAAAGGCTCAGGTTACACAGCAGATAAGTTACCAGTTAGCCACTATTTAACCTGTGCCATATAGCCTTTTTTCAGTTTCCGCCATTGCTATACAACAGCTCTTTTATATGAACTATAGTAGTGTTTCTGACACAAACACATCCGTTTTACCAATAAAGGGCAACACTACAGGATATTTTCATTACTTTAAAACACTTTAATTTTTCATTGTTACTGTTGCTTTAACTTTACATAGTATTGAACTGAAGTAATTCCACAATGGCAATATGTTATTTTAATGATGTATTTTGGCCTTGCAAACACTGCCTCTCACTGCTGTGCCTGTATGATTAGCCAGCACTTGTAATAATGTAGGACAGATATATGTAGCTAGTCTCCTGTTGGTAGGATGTTATACTTCTCCTGCACACAACCTGAGCAGTGTATTGGTCTATCCACAGTAGAACCATGGAAGGAATTTGTTGTAAATATATTGAATATTGCACAAGGACAGCTGCTCTTCAACCAGCCAAGCCCGTAGGCTAGCAATCATACTTGCTTATACAATGGGCCTCTTCTCACACAAATGGTTTTAAAAACAAAAATGCAGATTGGAAATGTTTTTTTGCAAATAGTATGGTGTAATTTAGGGTGTATTGTAGAGAAGATAAACCTACAAGGATAGGCCGTTTCCCTTTAAAGCAACAAACCAGGCTTGTTTCTAGAAGTGCTTGTTCTACTGAAATGGTGAATAAAAGTCTTATACTCTTGACTGCCTGTTCCTTTGCTTTTATCTTTCTGTCTGAATGTTTCTGTGGCCATTTTATCCCTTCAACTACAGACAGTTTTCAGTTGGTCTTCAATTATTATTTATATCTGGTTTTTAGGGTTTTTTTGCAGAGGCATCGTGAGATTCTGGAATATGAAGCCTGAATAGAAAGAGAACAGGTATGGGATCAATTATCTGGCAATCAATTATCCAGAAAGCTCTGAATTGCAGAAAGGCCATTTCCTTTGTACTCCATTCCATCCAAATAATCCAGTTTTGTACTTGATCCAAACGAAGATATAATTGATCCTTATTGGAAGCAAAACCAGCCTAAATTGCTTGTTTAATGTTTACAGGATTTTCTAGTAGATTTATACTGTGAAGATCCAAATGACAGAAAGATCTGTTATCCATAAAACGCTAGGTCCCAAGCTTTTTGGATTACAGGCCCTATACCGGTAATAAAAGTAACAATCGCAATAAATTCATAGCCTCGCAGAGCAATAGTTTTTGGTTGCTGGGTTTAGCGACTCATGTGAAAGCTGCAACGCGGCACTAGAATAAACAAGTAAGCTAACTATAAAAAAATGATTTAGTCCTTAAAGCAACCGTTGCTGCATTAGACATCTCTACAAAATCTTTTTTATGGGAATTTAATTCTACCTTAACTAATATTCTTGCTTTGACATTTTAAAATACAAATTTAGATTGATGTTATTCCATAAGATATGCAACGTAAGAATGTATGGGTCTGAATCAATCTGCATGTATAATTTATGTAGTAGTAATTAAAAAAAAAAAAACCCCTATCAATTCTTGTGTCCAAGGGAAACCTTAATGGGCTTCTTTTTTTTTTATTGTATCCCAGTAGAAGCCTCTCCAATTTGCAGCAGAGGGGGAAAAAAATACTTCCTGCCTGCCATTCCCTGCATTTACTGTGTATTTTACCCTTTACTAAAAAATGCATCCACCCTTCTCTTGTAGGTATCAAATGTATCTGCATGTATAACCAAGAGAATTCCACACTGTTATGCCTCTCCTTTAATTATATAATTATTATGCCACTTATTATTCCTGATGTTTGTTTAAGATAGGACCTTCTGCATGAACAGATACCTATGTCTGCTGGAAAGACCCTTTCTCAAAATAAACATTTTATGCCCTTTATCACCTTTGTTGCTCTGCTTTAGATTGTCATGTCCTTTAAATCGACATCTTTCCCAGCTCTGTATAGTAAGTGGGTATGGGACAGGAGAGAGAGGGTGCTGCTCAACAGCTTTCAATCTAAAAGGCGTATTTTAGATGGGACCTTAGATGGTGCTGTGCAGAGGGTCAGAATTACCCTCTCCTGGTGTGAATCAATTACCATTCTTAACAGAGGACAATTTCTGGCTTTTCCTATTACTCACTGGCATTGTATCCTAAAGCTAAATTCATTATTCACAAGCAACTAGCTCCTACATTATAAATTTATCGAACACTGTCGTGCTAAGGCAGTGATCCCCAACCAGTAGCTCGTGAGCAACATGCTCCCAGTGGCCTCAAAGAAGGTGTTTAATTTTGAATTCCAGGCTTGGAGGCAAGTTTTGGTTGTATAAAAACCAGTTGCACTGTCAAACAAAGCCTCCATGTAGGTTGACAATCAACAAATGGGATACTAAATGGCCAATCACAGCCCTTATTTGGCACCCCAGAAACCTTTTTCATGCTCCCCAACTCCTTTTACTTCTGAATGTTGCTCACTGGTTCAAAAGGTTGGGGATGCCTGTGCTAAGGGTATGCTGACTTTCTAAAAATCCCAGGTGTGTAACCTTATGTTCATCAATATTGAGCCTCATTTGCCAGTTAGCGGGCTAAGTGCCAGCTTGTCCGGATCCTGCTGCCAGCATGCCACATTCTGGATAAATAATAGGCAGTATAGTAATTTTTTTTAATAAGCATTGTAATGCTGCAAGTCCTTAATTATAAATGTATGTGGACTCAATAGAGAAGCTTGTGGGCTCCCTACTCCAAGAGAGTGAACCAATGAAAATCTCCCCTGTACATGATCTTTTAGCCAGTTCCCTAACCATGTACAAACAGCATTACAAATGCTAACAGCGTAGTCATGGCTTTGGCAAAATGCAGCTGAGAAAGGGAGTAGTTCCTGTGCAACTGTCTTAATATTAAAGCTGATGTTACTTAGAGCCTATTCGAATACTGCCAGCTGCAAAACACACATACGGAGGATTAGGTCACCCAGCTGTCACTGAAACTGCACCATAGTGCTGTTGTGTTTCTGCTTTGCCTGTCCCTGTGATACCCAGCCCTGGGCTGGGAAACTCATTTTTCTTCCCTCAGCAGCCATAGCATCCAAGTGAGGCAGCTTGGGCTTTGTGCCTTTTCTCCCCCTCCCATTTCACCTGTCAATGCAATTCTCCTCCCCCCTCTGCTCCACTGCATCCTCATCCCCCTCCCAGCTGCTTCCTCTTCACTAGTCACTCGCTTCTCCTTGCAGCTGTCTCTGCCTCCATATTTGTAAGTCTCCTCTTTATTTTTTTCACTATTTGTAAGAGCTTTTTCTGGTGCTGAGGGAGCTGATCTGCATGAAAGCCTTTCATCATCATCATCCCAAATGAATGTGTAAGCCACTGTGCAATTCATTGTGTTTGTGCAGATGATGCCGAGCCCGGTGCTCACTAGGAATCCCTGGGACCTGCTATATGGCATGCATTATTTTTCTATTTTATTTCCAGTTGATTCTCACATGTTCATGGCAGCTCTACTGTGTCTTCACGTGATGCAGTGACGAATAATAGCCATGGATGTGCCCTGTAAAGATTTTAGCAGAGAATCACACTAAAGGTTTTGTTGTGCTTGCCTTTTACTATTGTTATGCCCATTACATTAATATAGATGTGGTGGTAGGGATTAAGAGAGGGGATAGGAAGGCCTGGGCCCTCATCTGGCAGAAATAGAATACAAAAAGGAGCTGTTGATGAACCACATTTCCCCGACTACTGTAATCCAGTTTGGCTGTTGGTGGAGTTCTGAGAAGAGGTTCAGATTCAAAATAGGCCCTGAAACTTCAAGTACCCAGAGGCCCAATAAATAGTGACTGTCTTATGTTGTGTATATATAGCGGCATCCTACCAAAATCTACAGATTTCCAGTCTACATTACCTAGGAGGGCAAATTGGGGAGTCAATGATATCTGGGAGTGTATAATGGTCATTAGATGATTTTCGATATCCTTCCAGAACTTTTTAATTAATGTGCAATCCCAAAGTAGATGAAAAGAGTTTGGGGCGGAGGCTTCACATTTAGGACCGGTATTGAGAAATTTGGTGTCTTTGGAGTGAAGATTAAATCCTTTGTATGCTAAATGGACTAATGTAAAATTCTGTTTCCTCCATAATTCAGATGGAATTAACTTGTCAAGATTATTGATAGAGTTGATTAAAGTCTCGGTGGTAACTTCGCTTTGAAAATATTTAGACCATTTTTGCCGTTGATTCCATTGGGTGAAGTTTGGAATCCATACTGTTCCATAGGTTTGACTGAATGAGTCTGATGTCAAGCTCTAAATTGGAATAAATTAATTTGTTAAAAAAAGGGATGAGCTATTGGGATTATAAGAGTTTAAGGAATCCTTTGATTCAAGCTTGCTGTACCAGTGTGAGCGTTGATGAAAATATAATTTCTTTGTCAGAAATATGGAATTTCTCAGTCGGCCCTACCTGTCTGTGCAAGACGACTGGTTATGTTGCTCCTCCTGGAGGCAGGACAAACTGAATAAACTCTTTCCAATCTCTCTTGTCCCTCTGGCTCATATGAGGGGGGCCCGGCTCTTGGAAAAATGCGGCACTGCTGGGCCCCCCTTCAGCCCCGGTACACTTGTCCCCCCCCGATGGCAACAACCGGAACGGTAATCAAACATTCCACAAAAATATTTTAATACGTACCCAATACTGGACGAGTACAAACATTGGGACAAAATTCCCAAATTAGATCCCCCCCATAGTCAGACTAGCACGCAACACTACATTACTGGCAGAAGATGCGGGTTCCCTGAAGGACCCTATGGATAAAAAAATTGATGCTGTACTTAAACGGGACTTTCAGAATGCAGCAGCCATATTGAGACCACTAGAAAAGTTAAAGTCAGCTTTATCCTTCTTAGGAGACACAGCTACTGAAAAGTCACCAAGTCCTTCCAATCCGACCAAACATAGGGCTCTTCTCGATATCATCACAGATGAACAACAAGGTCACCATAACAGTTCCAAGAGGTCTCAGTTTCCAGGGATTCTACTCAAGCCTTTTTCTGGTGCCAAAAAAGATGGAGGTTTTCACCTGGTGCTCAATCTCCACACCTTGAACAAATTTGTAAAATACGACCGTTTCAAAATGGAGTCTGTTCCATCAATCATAAAAAGTCTGAAACCAGGCATTTTCATGTCCAAAATCAACATAAAAGATGCTTATCTGCATATACCCATCCATCAGGCTCACCAACATTTCCTAAGGTTTTCAGTAGAAACACAACATTTTCAGTTCCAAGCTCTTCTGTTCGGATTGACTCCCGTGCTCAGAGTCTTCACAAAAGTTCTAGGGGCGTTACTAGCAACTTTTCGACTAAGAGGTATTCGGGTAACAGCCTATCTAGATGACCTTGTAGTAGTGGACTCAGAGACGGACGCCATACTACACATAACAGAATGCCTAGACACACTTCAACAGCATGGTTGGCTGATAAATTACAAAAAGAGTCTACTCAAACCGACCCAAAATTTAGAATTCCTAGGCATACTAATCAATTCACAAAAAAGGACGCATCAAAAAGCAATGGCACTACAACAAATGGCTCACAAGGTTTTCAATCAACCCCAGTCTTCAGCTTTCGAGATACTCGGTCTGCTCGGTCTCATGGCAGCCAGCATAGAGGCAGTACCCTTCGCACGTATTCACTTCAGACAAATTCTATGGGATTTCCTCAAAATGTGGAACAAAGATCATCGGGATCTATCACAAAAGCTACAATTTTCCGAAAACACAAAACAAAGTTACATGGTCGACTCAATTATCCAGCCTCAGAGTTTGGGATTGCCCAGTACATAAGTTAGTCACAACAGATGCCAGTCACAAAGGCTGGGGAGCAACATGGCCACCCCGAGTGTGTCAGGGCACATGGTCTCAACAGGAACAAAAGCTCCACATCAATGCACTGGAATTAAAAGCAGTTTTCCATGCACTAATTCACTGGCAACAAGAGTTAAGAGGAAAACACGTCAGAATTCAATCCGACAACAACAACACAGTCGCATATATCAATCGACAAGGAGGAACAAGGAGTGCATCAGCACTTCAAGTAATAGTCAACATTATGTCATGGGTGGAATCACACCAAGTCACACTATCGGCAATCTTCATTCCCGGAGTTCAAAACTGGGAAGCGGACACGCTGGATCCTTGGGAATGGCAAGCCCAGCAGTCTTCGACAGTTCACCTACAGATTGGGAATTCTGGAAGTGGCTCCATGGCATCACTATTCAACACTCAACTTCCTCAATTCTTTGCAAAAACACAAGACCCCAGAGTGACAGGAGTAGACGCATAAGAATGGAAAACGTCCCAACCATTCTCATTGCTCCTTGGTGGAATCGCAGAACATGGTTTGTTGAGCTAGTGCAGTTGTCAGCAGCCCGACCTTGGTCTCTCCCAATGCTAACAGATCTCTTATCACAAGGTCCAGCAAGATCAGACCGCATACACAAACTAAATTTAATGGCGTGGCTCTTGAATCCAGCATTTGGAAAAAGGAAGGATTCTCAGACCAAGTAATTCGCACTCTATTAGTGGCACGGAAACAGTCTACATCCACAGCATATTACAGAATATGGAAGTGCTTTATCGCTTGGAGTGAGAATAACAAAGTTCAGTGGCAACTTTTTCTACTCATATTTTAGATTTTTTGCAGGGAGGGGTAGACAAAGGCCTCAGTACAGCAGCCCTCAAAGTACAACTTTCAGCACTATCAGCTTTATGTCACAAGCAATGGGCCTTAGTACCAGAGATTTTTCCAGGCATTAATTCGACTTCGTCCTCCAGACCCAGTTCGCCCTTGGGACCTTAACATAGTACTTTGAGCTCTTCAAAGACCACCATTTGAACCACTTGGCTCAGTGAATTTAAAATTTTTAACTCTAAAAGTAGTTTTTTTTGCTAGCTATCTGTTCAGCTAGACGGGTATCAGACCTTGCAGCGTGCTCTCTCGCAAACAACCATGGACAATTTTTCACAAAGATAAAGTGGTTCTCCGTACGGTTTCTTCACACCTTCCAAAAGTTACTTCAGAATTTCATCTCAATCAAGAGATTATATTGCCTTCATTTTGTCCAAAACCAGAGGGTGCAAGGGAAAATTGCATACGCTAGACACAGTGAGAGCACTAAAGTTCTATATTCACAGAACCGCAGATTTAGCACCCACCCAAATTTTTGACTGCTATTGGATATCCCCAGTCATCTTGCACTCACAGGTAGGGCCGACTGAGAAAGGGAGATTTTCTTACCTGAAAAATCCTTTTCTCATAGGCCCGTACTGTCAGTGCAGCATCCCTACCATGGGGTGCCGGTTTTTGCTGCACGACAATTACAGTAAGGGAGTTAGGTTCTTCTGTCTCCACCAGCAGGCTTTGGAAAAGAAACTGAATCAGAAGGTGGAGCCAGAGGGACAAGAGAGATTGGAAAAAGTTTATTCTGTTTTTCCTGCCTCCAGGAGGAGCAACATAACCAGTTGTCTTGCACTGACAGTACGGGCCTATGAGAAAAGGATTTTTCAGGTAAGAAAATCTCCCTTTAAGCCTGAATTTGTCCCTTCATCCTTTTTAATGGCTGAATGACAGGTTTTCTGTGGTCAGGAGATTTAAAGAAGAAGTTAACCCATTCAGCACTAAAATCCCACCCCCTTCCCTGTGTTACCCCTCCTCCCCCTCGGGCTAATTCCCCTAAGTTGCTACTTACCCCTCAGCGCAGGCCCTGTCCACGGAGTTCACAGGCACCACCTTCTTCTGTGTGTTCTTCTTCTTGGATCCATCAGCGTCTTCTGGCGCATGCGCAGAAGGAGGCATTTGCTGGTTCAGCTCTACTGCGCATGCACCAAAAGTCACATAGTTTTCTTATTTTCTTTTTTTGGAAACTTCGTGAATTTCGGCACATGCACAGTAGATCCTTACCGGTCAAGTTAGGGGCATTTGCCCGGGGGAGAGGAGGGAGGGAGGCCAACACAGGGTAGGGGGAGGGATTTTAGCGCTGGATGGGTTGAAATCTCCTATAATCAAATTTTGACAATTGTATCTGTGTTTCAGTTATAAACACTCATCATTTTATTACAAGGATGCAGTAGGAAATAAGCGGTGATTTAACATATGTAATCTGTGTTGTGAGTTTATTTATATGCCAACATAGAACTTATATCAAAGTGTCTACTGCTGGCACGGAAAGCATTAAGAAAAATACCCAACAGATTAAAAGATACTGTAAATGTATTATTTTTATTCTTGATTGCAGGTTAATATGGGCATGCATTCAGTGATACCACTGGCCTTTCCCATGGCCCTGTTGATTGTCTACGGCCTCACTCCCTCTCTCGGTCACAGCCCTCGGACACCAGACCGTGTATCAGAAGCAGACATCCAGCGTCTCCTCCATGGGGTTATGGAAGAGTTGGGTATTGCCAGGCCCAGAGTGGAATATACTGCACACCAGGCAATGAACCTTGTGGGTCCACAGAGCATAGAAGGTACTTTCTAGTCTTGCTAGTGCCTGTATTCTCCCTATTGGGCATTACTCCCGGGGCATTCAGGTTCTTCCTTCTCAAGCTCTAAAATATACTGCAGAAACCCCTTCAATGCAAACAATAGTTCAATCATTCTGAATGGAACTATGCAGCCCGATTTAACTTTCAATGGAAGCCAACACCACCGCTCTGTTCTGCTTTCAGAACATTTGACTAGGGAGGAGAAGGTGGCCTTTTGTGGGCGAATCACATTTTAAAAGTCTATGTGGGGGTTGGTTTATCTTCCTTTAAACAGGTTTGGAATAGAGTTTGTTCATCAGAGATTGTATAGCATTCCTAAAGCTGGCCATACATGGTGTCGATGTAGCACCAAGTCTGAAACCTGTTTTTGAAGACTGTTGGATACCTGGTACCAACTTCTGATTCTTTCTGATCCTGAGACTTTTCTTCCTTGCCTCCTGTTATTGTTCTTAGCCTGATCCTGACCTTACAATCATGGCTGCATGTCCTAACTTTCACCTGAATATTGACTCTGAACATTTCCAGTTTGTTCTGAGCTTTTCCTGTATATTGACACTGAACTTTTACTCTATATTCTGATCTTAGCCCAACCTTCCTCAACTTTGCTGGCACTTCTAACTTTTCTCACTTCCCAAGTCCAGGTCCTCCCCTGCAGGGGCCTCTGAGTAATAGGGTAAGTCCAACTCTTTGTTTTGCCTCTGGACACTATAGTTTATCAGTCGAGTGGAGATTAGTGATGGGCGAAACGGCCGCGTTTCGCCGAAAAATTTGCGAATTTACAGAGAAATTCGCGAATTTTTCGGCGATTCGCGTCGCGTCATTTTCGACTCGTTTTTGCGCGGCAAATTTTTTTTTGCAAATTTTTTTTGCAGTTTCGCAAATTTATTCGCCAGCGACGAATCGCGGGAATTCACCGCGAATTCGCCCCTGGCGAATAAATTCGCCCATCACTAGTGGAGATGACTCTTTAGACATCTACTTAACATCTAGTAGCTGAAAGTAGGTTTCCAGCAGATTAGAGTCCAGCTTCAAAAGCCATAATTCTCTCATAGTAGCTGCTAATACTGCTGCTGCTACTTTGGCTAATATTGAGCTGCATTCCCTTGCTTTCTGCTCCTTCTCCTCAGTGTCCACTAAACCAATGAAGCTGGATTGATCATTCAAAATTATGAAGTGCATTTGCTTGAAGACTAAAATTTGCTTGTGGGGAAACACTCTTTTCCCAGTTTGGTAGTAGGCCTTTTCCTTGTGTTTGTTTGGGCACTAACTCTGTGCTCTTGCTTATTATTTTAAATTCCAAGGGATTTTGACTTCACTTAGTGTTGATTCTGGGGCTTGCAGCTGCTTTGTAGTTATATATTTTACAATTATTTATGATCATTACAACCAGGTTTTAAATTGCAAGCAGGAAAGAGGCAGAGGGAGGCAACTGAAAAACAAAAAAAAAGTGAATGCAGAAAGAGGCTAAGAATGGGACATTCTATAGTAAATTAAAGGAGAAGGAACCCTTTCTGCGCAATCCCCCCCCCTCTTTGGCCACCCTCCCTCGCCCCCCCCACCCAGGGGGAATGCCACTAACTTGCTACTTACCCCTCAGTGCAGGGCCTGTCCATTGAGTTCACAGGCACCATATTCTAACATGCAGTCTTCTTCCTGGATCCATCAGAATTTGGCGGCACATCATTTGCCGGTTCTGCTCTACTGTGCAAGCGCTGAAAGTCATAACATTTCAATCAAAATGGTTTCCTTTAACTTAAAGGTTAGTTATCTCTTTAAAGGACTATTTAGACAAAAACCTTAAAGGACCAGTAACATCAAAATTTTTTATTTTTTAAAGTAATACAAATATAATGCAGTGTTGTCCTGCACTGGTAAAACTGCAGTGTTTGCTTCAGAAGCACTACTATTGTTTATATAAATAAGCTGTTTTGTAGCCATTGGGCAGCTAGTCAAAGGAGAAAAGGCTCAAGTTACACAGCAGATAAGCTCTGTAGAACATGTTATCTGTTATCCATTACTTTTCCTGTTGTTTTTCAATTTCCACCATTGCTACACAGCAGCTTGTTTATATGAACTATAGTAGTGTTTCTGAAGCAAACACATCAGTTTTAACAGCGTAGGGCAACAGTACATGATATTTTCTTTAATTTAAAACACTTACATTTTTTGGTGTTACTGTTCCTTGCAGGGTAGCAGTTATGTGGCACAGGACCTTCTACTTTCTTCTAGTTGGGATCTTCTTAATGAAACAAAATATCAGACCTACAGATTTTACCTTGTTTATTGATTGCTAAACAATCAAAATTCCCTGTCCTCTGCCTCATATTCAAAAATAGTTGTTCTGAAAATTAATTTTCTAAGCTGCTGTAAGAGGAGTCTACAAATACATGGCACACTGCTTGTATACTGCTTGTATATCTTTGCATTTCTGTCTCATTTACCCTTTCAGACTTTAGAATGTAGGCACTTCGTAGGAAGCTTTGTCATTTTTTTTTGCCTGGATGACATTTTGATGAATCTGTAAAGCAGGAAAGAGTTAAAGGGGTGGTTCACCTTTAAGGTAACTTTTATTATGTTATACCATGGCCAATTCTAAGCAACTTTTCAATTGGTTTTCATTATTTATTATTTATAGTTTTATAGTTATTTGTCTTTTTCTTCTGGTTCTTTGCAGCTTTCAAATGGGCGTCGCCGTCCCCTTCTAAAAAAACAAATGCTCTGTAAGGCTACAAATGTATTTTATTGCTACTTTTTATTGCTGATCCTTCTATTTAGACTCTCTCCTATTTATATTCCAGTCTCTTATTCAAATCAGTGCATGGTTGCTAAGGTAATTTGGGCCCTAGTTACCAGATTGCTTAAAATTCAAATTGAAGAGCTGCTGAATAAAAAGCTAAATATCTCAAAAACCACAAATAATAAAAAATGAAAACCAATTGCAAATTGTCTCAGAATATCCCTCTGTACATCATACTAAAAGTTATCTCAAAGGTGAACAACCCCTTTAAGCAAATTTGGTAACATTTATCAAAGTCTTAAGACTTGTCAAGGACCTCTCTCATAAGATGCCTCATATCCGTGAACTGGCCATTTCAAATGGTTCTTGTGGATTCCTGAAACACAACTGAGAAAGACTTCTCAGTTCTACCGTAAACACCAGGCTGAGGAAGAGTGCAGACTTGGTTTAATAATGTCTAGGGATCAGTTAATCACCTTTTTATAATTAATTTTGATCATAAGAACCATGGATATCTGCAATTTGCTAAGAAGCATACTTAAGAGTACATTGGGCTTTAGTTTTTTTTAAATACCTCTTGTACTGGTACCAAAACATGTAAAATGTTACGTTTCAATGCCAGTTCCATGATTCACAATAGAAACTTGTTTTTAAAAGCTCTTTTTATATTAGTACTTTGAGTTCATGATTATCCTTTAGTTGGTCATTCTGGAAACAAGTGACTCTTTGCCACCATTTAAATACGGAATAAAGATGTGAGCATCTCTCTATGAAAAGCGTGTGGGACCTAAAATTTCCACTTTGAAAAATTCGCCTGTTATTCTAGTCGTGAAACAAGCCAGACACCCTTTTTTTTAATTGGCAACCATGGCCCCTGTTCACGTTGAGGTTCCTCAACATTAGAAATGTAGATGTGGAAAGTACAGTTAAAAGGACTTATTTATCAACAGTCAAATTTGAAATTTTACTGTCATTAGAACTTTTTTGAATTATGGTTTCAAAAGCTTGAATATTCGATATTTATTAAAGGAGAAGGAAAGCTATCAAAGCATTTTATTGCCAATAAATTAGCCACAATAGTGCAAGCTATGGCACTATATTTATTCTATAGAATGTTTTACCATACATGAGTAAACAGCTCTAGACGCTCTCTGTCTGTTTATGATAGCAGCTGCCATATTAGCTTGCTGTGACCACTCCCTGCCTGAGTCTCTCCCTGCTCGCTCATAGCTCTGGGTTCAGATTACAGAAGAGAGGGGAGGAGGGAGGAGCAAACTGAGCATGCTCAAGCCCTAGCCCTGGAGGTTTAAGCTGAAATCAGGAAGTGTGATAAACCCATGTGTACACAATAGAAGGAAAGCTATGTGATATTTCTTTTGACAGAGGACTCAGAGCAACACTACTTTGAATGTTTACTGGTGTATTTATATAGACCTTTCTGATAAAGCTTACTTAATTTTAGCCTTTCCTTCTTCTTTAAGCTAAAAAAAACTTGCATCTATAACTTTGGCACCTAAAAGCTTGTGGGTTTGTGTAGAAGTCAATGGGAGTTGTGCTAATCAAAATTGAAAGGCTTTTTTAATTCAAGATTTTCACATTTTCGTAATGTAGACCCATTGAGAATAAAGCATAGGATAAGAATTTGATGCATTGAATTTTTGAGTTTTTTTAATATTAGGGATTCACAGAATCCAGGATTCGGTTCAGGATTCTGCCTTTCAGCAAGATTTGGATTCAGCCAAATCCTTGTCTGGCCAATCTGAATCCTAATTTGCATATGCAAATTGGGGGTGGAGAGGGAAATCACATGACTTTTCATCATAAAACAAGGAAGTAATTTTTATACTTTTCCTCTTTCTGCCCCTAATTTGCAAATACAAATAAGAATTCAGATTTGGTTTGGTATTCGGCTAAATCTTTCACAAATGATTCAGGGATTCAGCCGAATCCCAAATAGTGGATTCAGTGCATCCCTAGTTTTTTTTTTAAATGGTTTTATTCAATGAAGTTGTTTATCTTTGGATTTTTTGTAACAAACAAGCAAACATTTGAGGTCTGTAAAATTTAAATTGTACTTAAAATAGAAAAAACTGACCTGCCACACCCCAGCATATGTGAGTGAAGCTCCTCCTTTCGTAGATGCCCCATAACAATGCCTGGTTTCTTAGTGAAAGAACAATTAATAGTGGATTTGTTCTGCCCTAGTCAATAACATTGGTATTTAAAGCCAACGTAGGCCTCAAAGTTAAATCTAATGCCCCATAATAATTGAAGGGTTTCCCCCACTTTACACCATTCTGCCAACTCTGAGCTGGAGATCACCCAGTCAGCTGCGTTTGTACACCACAATGTTATATTTAGGGTGTTCTGATTTAAACCTTGTGTTTGTTTGGCTTATATACTCTCTAAAGGTCATAAATATTAATCAGGCTCTGGTGCTGAAAGGGCTAAAAATAAGCCTGGCGCCAAGCAACAAGTCTGGTGCCGACTGAAATCTTAAACAACGAGGGTGCTTTCTCCCCTCCAAATTAGTTTGTATGCCTCTGTCTCTGCCTATCCCCCCCCCCCCAGCCCCAACACGACTAGTGCTTTATGTATAAGGAGCAGATGGAAAACCTGAGAGGTTGGCAGTGAATTCATTTAGAATATGTGAGAAGGCCTTAATCATGAACATCACAGCATGCATTGTGTTTAAGGTGTGTGTCTAATTCATGGTCTACAGTTACTGAGCACAAGAAAGCAAATAATGAAAAAGAATTAGTCCAGGTACGTTTTATACAATTGGTTTTTTTTCTAATCCAGTAACTGGTTGGTATATTATTTCAACATCATTTCCGTTTCTAACAATTCCCCTTTAATTGCTTTTTTTTTCCATAATGGATTCTGAATTTCTGATGTAAAGGACATTCAATTTTCTTTCATTTGTCCATCACTAACTCTGCCAGCTTTCTAGCTCATGCGTTAGATGTCTCATTACAGGTATGGGGTCCTTTATCCGGAAACCTGTTATCCATAAAGCTCTGAATTAAGGAAAGGCTATCTCCCTTAGACTTCATTTTATACAAATAAATCCAAATTTTTTTAAATGGTTTCCTTTTTCTCTGTAATAATAAAAGTACCTTCCACTTAATTCAAACTAATATATAATTAATCCTTATTGGAGGCAAAACCAGCCTATTGGATTAATTTAATAATGATTTTTCTAGCAGACTTGAGTCATGAAGATCCAAATAACGGAAAGATCTGTTATCTGGAAAACCCAAGCATTCTGGATAACAGGCCACAGCTGACTGCTCTTAAGAGAATAGTCATACCAGGAAAAGAACTATTTTGTTTAACCATTGTATCACTGGTATTAGGGGGTGGCCATGACTCCCAGGAATATGTATTAGAAAGGTAAAAGTACTCCTGGACAAAGGCAGTCACAAAGTGGGGGGTAAATTTACCAGCAGATAGCAACCAATCAAATTGTTGCATTCCTTGTTCTACTTGCAGCTGGCTGAAAAAAGTCAAGTTCTGATTGGTTGCTATGGGTTACTGCCCATGAACAAATTTGTCCAGTGTTGATAATAAATAAGCTGTATTGCAGAGAGGGGCTTCCAACTATTAGTTCCCTGCTCACAGCCAAGTCTGCCTTATGCCCTATGCCTAAACAAGCAGTAATACTGGTATACAGGACTGTATTAGGTCAGATGCCACCCTAGGCACCGGACCTAAACAAGCCCCTACACTGTGCGTATGACATCAGCACATCATGCATGTGATGTCACACACACTGACATCATCCAATGTGAAATGACCAACCAACCAGGCCCCTTACCCCTCATCCCCCCCAGCTCCTTCACCAAATTTCCTATGGAAATCCCTGGCAGAGGCTGGTGAAAATTTTCAATTTAAAAAATAAATTTATGTGCACCTGAAGGCCCCCCCAAAAAACATGATGCTCTAGGCACAGGCCCTCTGGTGCCTTAATACAAATATGCCCCTGCTCGTATACATCATGTTATTGCAATTAGGAGAGACCATAACATGACCACATGATTCTGCAAACACCTGTAGAAGGGGTAAATTAGGCTGAATAAAGCTCATACCTTTGAACCCAACCAAAACTGATTAGTTAGTATGGAAGCTTTAGGGCAAAGACACACAAGCAGATTTGGGGAGATTAGTCACCCGGCAACAAATCTCCTCTTCTTCGGGGTGACTAATCTCCCCCAACTGCCTTCCTGCTCACTAGAGCACTTCGTTTTCTGTCGCCCCCCCCCCCCCCCCCCCCCCCCCCCCGTTGCCTCACAAGGAAACTTCGGGCGACATCGGAAAACAAAGCACTCCAATTGCCATGCCGACGGCGATTTCCATTCTACCCGGCAAGAAGGCAGGTGGGGTAGATTAGTCGCCCCCAAAGGAGAGGAGATTTGTTGCCCGGCGACTAATTTTCCCAAATCTGCCCGTGTGTCTCTGCCCTTAAAATGTCAACAAAAGGGGTAGTTCACCTTGCAACACTTTTTTTTTATTCAGTTTCCGTTGTTTTCAGACATTTCATGAGAAATCATTTCACTTACTTTCGATTTGTGACATTTTATTGAAGTAAAGTTTAATTTTTCACCTTCTTATGTCTTTCTAAAACTGCTCTGTAACAGGAAGGGTCACAGACTGGTCTAAATTTAAACATTTAGTTGATACATTTCTAATCTTTGTCCCTGCTGAGCAGAATCTGTCTGGATTTTCAAAAAGTGAAAATGCAAAGCAATTGAAAAAAGTATTTAATTCTGGTGACAATTAGTGACGGGCGAATTTATTCGCCATGGGCGAATTTGCGGCGATTCCAGCGATTCGCGGCTGGCGAATAAATTTGCGAATCACCAGCAAAATTTCGCTTGTCGAAAATTCGCCAGAAAAACGAGTCGCGCGTCGTTTTTGACGCGACGCGCGCCGAAAATTACACGACTCGCGTCAAAAGCGTCCCATGACTCGTTTCGCAAATTTTCGGCAAAGCGAATCTCGGGAGATTCGCCCATCACTAGTGACAATCTGACAACAACTGAACTGAAGAAAAAGTGTTTGAAAGATGAACAACAGGTTCTAGAATTTTTTTCAGTAAACTATGAGTTGAAAATATACATTATAAAAAATGCAGAAATCAAGCTATTGCTATAAAAGGCTACAAATGCATGGGGTGGTTGTGGTAGGAATTGTAAATCGCCTTGCTAGATATATACTTGTAGTCATTCATATCTAAGACATAAGTAGCAGCTGCAGAACATAACAAGCAAGAGTTATACTGGCATAGCAAGTAGTAACGTTTGGTATAAAATAAATAGTGCATTTTAAACTTCCACTATAGTCAGTTTTGCAGTGAGAAATCATAAGAACAAACACACCACACACCTGGCCACTCCTTGTCCTCATTCATTCATTAAATGGACAGAGTTTTGGACTCCATGGACAGCCAATATGCAGCCAGTATTTGCATGACCAGCTTCATTTTATCATTGTTTTGCCAAACTGTGCAGCACAGGGCAATTAAAGCATTGTTTTCTGCTTTTTGCTAATCGTTTATACCATAACAGTAGCTATGGTTATAGATTCCATAAGGTGCTGGCATATATATTTAAGTGCAGGGTGAGGAGGGAGTCTATTTAGCATGCAGTGTAAAAAGTGGAGTGAAGCATTACCGATGATGTTGCTCATAGCAACCAACCAAATCATTGCTTTAGTTTTACAGCTCCTCGGTTGCTCTAGACTAATAATGCTTCACTCCAATTTTTACACAGCAATGGACCATAGGCTGAACATTCCATGGTTTTTTATTTAGAAGTTAAAAATAAATACTTTCCCTACCCCCTATAATAAGAAAGATAACGAGCTCTGTATAAACAAGTCCCTCTACCCCCCCCCCCCGCTGCAGTCTCTGTCTCAGGTGTAAGTAATAAAATAACAGATTTGGCCATAAGATTAGCCCAGATGTCTACTAAAAAAGTATTGTACATTGTACATTTCCACAAGGATCATAAATGATCCCAATATTTAATTAATGATAGTAATGAAATAGTTTATGGTCCCTACAGTGTCTCTGCTTTACAGAGTTTTGTTGTTGGAAGAGACCAGTAATGCGTGAATTAGTGTAAGGATTTGAAGTTTACAGGAAAACAAAACACTGATAAAAAGCTTCTATGGACAAAAATGGTAATCACAGATTGTGGAGCTTACAATCTAAACTCCTTGTCGTCTTCTCATTCACTGGGTCAGGTTCCACTGGGTTCAATTAACCTGCCTTTAGAAAGGAGCTACTTCTTTAGGGTGTATTTAATATGTGCAAGGTCAAAATAAACAAGTACAAGAAGAACTATTCAGCCAGTGAATAAAGTGAATTAAGGGAAGAGGACTTCCTACTGTATTCAGCATAGAATTGGTTCTTTCACGTAAGTTAAACGGTTACTATAAATCAGTGGTGTCCATCCTTTTGGCTTTTCTGGGCCACATTGGAAAAAGAAAACTTGTCTGGGGCCACACAACGCAGGGGAGCACAGGTCTATACGCACTCAATTATTTTCAATGGGGCTGTACTCACACGAACGCATGTGAGCGCCGAACGCAGGAAAAATGCCGCATGTTGCGTCTGAATCTGCGTTCGGCGCTTACACGCGTCTCGTGGGTACAACCTCATTGAACAAAATGAGGTGCGTCTAGACCTGCGCTCAAAAACGCCCGTGTGTAGGAGCCCTTACAGTAAAGAAAATGCACAGAAAAAAAACTACAATACCAGTTGGATAACCAGATGGAGCTATACACTGGAATATGGGACACCTGGATATTAATTAGACTTATATTATTATGAAGTTTTCTCAGGAACTGAGCGTTTCAAGCTGGGCCGCATTCATATCCATCCTGAGCCGCAGGTTGGACACCCCTGCTCTTTACCTTTATACACGTTTAAATGTATAGGTCTTGTGTTGAAAATGTGTATTGCCTATTATTTCAGTTTAGAGAATGCACATTTCCTTTTTATTTCTATCATAAAGTACAGACTTTATTTTTGCCTACTCTGCCTCATGTCATCAGGAAAGTTTGTATCAAAAGACACAATGAGCTCTGAGTAAACAATCCCCCCTTCTTCCCTCACCTGCAGCTTTTTTTTCTGGTTTATAGCTAAGGAGGAGTTCATTATACATGGATTGGTATTCTGATTAACTGTCTTATCCCTGTCCCTAATCGCTCGAAAGAACCAGTAGGTTGTTGTTACGTAAGCCCCGTATTGACATATAAAGTTAGTTATCCAGTTGCCATTCTGGAATCAGGTAGTCAATCATTTTTGGACCCTGTGTGGTTTACTTTGCACCTAATGAAGTTATACATCTGCTCCCACTGTCCTGTATTCCACAGTTATACATAGAGGCAATGTTCTCCCTTAGCAGAAGTGCTTCTATATTCAGGGGTGAATGGCTAGAACAAGGCAAATTCAGCTTTACTTCCATACACATAGCATTCCTTCAGCCTAGAATCACTTAGTGATTTCTTCATACATAGTTCAAAGTGAAATCAATGCATCACTGGATGTTTATAGTGGTTTTATCTTGGGCTTAACAGCAAATGTCGTGTCCGAAAATGTAAAAATCACCCTCTTGATCTGATTGGGTTCCAAGACCTCACCCACAGTACATGCTAGAGAAGGGCAGTAAAGAGAATTTCACCAATTTATCCTGTTCGTCGGACTCTCAGATCTCTTATCTCCCGGGGCTTGCAATGTAATGCAGGCATTTGGTATTAGGTGGAGTTTAAAGACACATGATAGTGTTTTGATGTAATACATTGGAATAGGAATCCGTCTGCTTTGTATTATTCCCCATCACGCAGGGAATGCATTTGCATATGATTAGGAATTCTAGAAAATCTTCTGTTTAACTGCTATCACATGCAGGACTGGACCTGCAGAGCTGATGCCTCCCCACCAGGTGGCGATGCTGTTCCTTTACAAAAGGAGTGATGTGTATAACAGTCTTAGGTTGTAGGTTGCTGAAGGAAAAATAAAAAAAGTTTGTATTGGTGCAACAGATCTGCTACCATGATTTTTATCTGCTATGATTATCACTTTTTAATTTAATTTTAAAGGGGTTGTTCACCTTCAAATAACTTTGTTTTCAGATAGATCACCAGAAATAACGTATTTTTCCCAATTACTTTCTATTTTCTATGTGTGACTGTTTTTCTAATATTGAAGTGTAAAGTGTCATTTTTCACCTTCTAAAACAGCTCTGGGGGGTCGCCGACCCTGTAAACTGTTCTAATTACTTAGTTGGTACATTTCTTATATTTGAGCATCTCTGGGTTTCATTACAGGCAGCTGTTAGAATTGATACAATAGTTGCTAATACTCCAGATGCTGCTGAGAAATGTATCCACTAAATGTTGCAAAATGTTTACAGTTTAGAGTCTGCCCCTGAATTACTGAGCTGCCAGACTCTAACACCAGAGAGATTCAACTTTAAACTTAAAAGATTTTGGAAAAACAGTAAAAAAAAATAAAATAATGGAAACTTAATGAAAAAAAAGCCTTTATTTTTGGGGAACAATCTGAACTGAAAAAAGCTTGGAAGGTGAACAACACCGTTAAGTGTTATAAAAAAAAGAAAGAGGGTGCCACTACTAAAACATGTCTAGCCCCCAAACCTTAGTCCTTACTCTTAGGGCTAAACTACACAGGAGAATTTGTAGGATGGTCTCGGATGGACAGATCAAATCACATGATCAAAATATAATGAGACTGATAAAAAAAATCAGATTTGCCATCCGACATAACATTCAGCCTGCAGAGTCTTCATACAATGAGCTAAAATCTGGTGCCAAATGAACAACATTTTTTTTCTCTCCTTGAAATACATTGACTGTTGGCTGTAGACGGGGCTGGACTGGGGGGTCCAAGGCCCACTGGGGCTGCAGTCTCGGACCCCCCCCACCACAGTATCCTGCTGCATGTGGGTGTGCGCACGCAATCGTGAGCCTGCAAGGTGTTTTTTTGGGCCTTGCGCACAGTGTTATTCCGCCCTCCCTTCTTCTGGCAGAGTGCCCTACTGCAGATCCGTGTGTGCGCACAATTGTGCACTGTATTCCTTGGGTCTTGGGCCCTTGTTCGAGTAGGTAGAGGAGCCACAGGGTGCGGATCTGGCGTGGCCCACAAGAGCGGGGGCCCAGTCCCACCCTGGGTGTAGATGCATGAACAAAACACACGTCTGATTTTGTCTGATCCAACTTTACATCTATGGGGATCAGATTTAGTGCGGTATCTAGAAGGGACAATAAAGTCTTTTTAGCATTTTTGCACCCTGGAAACGTTGGCCAAAGTAGGTGATCATCTATTTTGTACATTTGTATGAGCACTGCTTACCTTCACACTTGGGCCCCACTGGGTGTGCTGCCTCTATTTACTTCAACTCGTATAAATGAAGTTTGACCCAACTGACCTTTAAAAACACAGAGAGCCATTCTCTTATACTTGCTAAAGAAATGTGAACTGAGCAGTTTTCTCCCAACACCTCACATACTAAAGAGTCACAGTGTAGAAACTTTTTCTGAGCTTGTTGCCGTCCATTCATAGTGAGCTGCATGATACTAACGAGATCCCCATAGCAGGTGCCCACGGGTGCAATTCTTGCTTGGATTCCTCAGTGGTCTGAACAGATTATCTTAGATTGCTAAGGAGTTTTCGCTTACAATATAAAGTTTCTGCTTTCATTATAAAGTGAAATTATTTATGTAGTACTTTTCTTTTGTGGGACTCAAAGTTCTTTACAGCAAATAAGGCAGCCATAATAAGTGCACTAAGTATGCTGGGGCACCAGCAGATTAAGTGACTTGTCCATGATCACAAGGGCTTGCCAAGGAAATAAAACCAGAGTCTCTTGCATGTGATCCCACATCAAAGGCTGATCACTTACTTATATATTAAGTTTACATTTTTTCAGCTGCAGTCAAGATTCGATTGAAAACAATAGGCATGGGGTGCTAGTCCTTTTCACCAAACAACATTCATATTCCAAGCAATTGATATAGAAATGAACATAGTTACATAGTTAAATCAGATTGAAAAAAGTCCATCAAGATAGCTTTAAGAAGGGGTTGGATGGGTTTTTAGCAAGTGAGGGAATACAGGGTTATGGAAGATAGTTATACAAGTTTATTGTAGAGGCTTCAAATGGGGTTTTTGCCTTCCTCTGGATCAACTAGAAGTTAGGCAGGTTGAAAAAAAGTTAAAAGGTTAAACTTGATGGACGTGTGTCTTTTTTTTCAACCTAACTTACTATGTATGTAACCAAGTTCAACCCCTCCAAATGAAACCCAGCATCCATACACACACCCCTCCATACCTTCACATATGCCCATAGCTATACTAACTGTAGAGGTTAGTATCACAATAGCCTTGGATATTATGTCTGTCCAAGAAATCATCCAAGCCCCTCTTAAAGGCATTAACAGAATCAACAATTACAACCTTACTGTCAAGAACCACCTTATTTGATTCAAATGAAATGAACATGTTTATGGCGCCAATCCACTCTGCGACCTCCTGCTGTGCCATTGCTCTAATGTACATGAGGTGCATTATTTGGTAACAGTGACTAAGGCGGCCATACATGGGCAGATTTATTCTGCCATTGCAGAGGTCCCGTGTATGGAGATTTCTGTTGGGGCCACCCAACCAATAACTGGCTGAAAATTGACCAGATGTGAATCAAGCAGGTCTGATTTTCCCATCAGATGGGGGCAGCATTGGCTATTTGATGTGGTCCTCAATCTGACTTCTCCTATTCCCAGTGCTGTAATGCAATTGCCTGGCCCTAGGGCCAACAATCAGATTGAAGCCTGATCTTGCACAATTTAGGAACGTATCTGGGGAAAGATCTTCTTATTTGCCAATTCATGCCGAATGTCACAGATTTTTGTGTATTATGTAAAATTACAGTTACAAACTACAATTGCCTTCAGTGCTAATTTTGTGCCCACTACAACATTTATACATAATTCAAATTTTTTAATGTTCCATTTATGAGCAGAGGATATTGAGCTCTATGTGCCACTTGTTTACCATTTATGTGTATCGAAGTTAAGGGAAATTAAACCCAAAGACACTCCTGACCATGGCCTAAACTACACCCTCCTGTGCTACTTGCCCCTTGATGCTCAGAAGGAGAGAGATGTATTTTTACAATGGAAGGAATGCTGTCATTTGGTTAAACTTTAACTGGATATGTGTTGAAGCCTTGGAGCCTGCTAAGTACCTCTGTTTTCTTTATGGGCAGTTCATGGTGCCACAGGGTCTGTGATGTGTGTGTTGGGTGGGGGGGAGATCAATGTATCAGAAGTGACACACTGTAAAACAAACTGCTTACAAGTGGCGCACTGCATATTGATTAGCAAGCAGGAGCATCACATTGCAATGGGGGCTGCCCCTGGCGGCTGGCTGTTGGTGTCTAATTCTGCGACACTTTGGACAGTACGACACAAAGGTGCCATGAGATGGTATTGCTGCATGGCACAGAGAGGGCATCTACAAATAGCCAAGGAACCAAGCCTCAGTAATATGTTCCCTCTATTTTCCTGTCTTCATTTTAGACATTGTAAAACTATAACTTCTTTCTTAGTACTTTTTACAATGAGCTAGCAATCATTACTTTGCTTATTTGTCTAGTGTAAATGAGTGTATTAACTCGTGCCATTATCCATAACTTTATTAGAGGCACCAACATTTAGGGATCCGTGCATCTTCACTTGGTTCAATTATGACCTGATGACTAGGTGTGCAATCCTTATATTGTGGCTGTACATGTTTCCTCCAGGTATTCTAGTTTCAGCCAAAAACATACAGGATTATTGGCCCCTAAAGGCTATTTAATGTAGTGTGCATAAATGTGATGGGGACCTGCGATGGTAAGCTCCATTGGGGCAGGGACTGATGTCAATGACCAATAACTTGTAATGTGCTGCATAATATAGCAGAAGAATATAAATAATGGATAATAATTATTGTTTGATAAACAACTTTGTCTCTGTAAAATTTTATTATTTTTAGAACAATAATTTGGATTTAAACAAAAGTTGTATGAATTACTAAGAAGGTTTATGGCTTGATCATCACTTCAACTGGCCGTAGACGGGCAGATTATTAGCCTATGTCTCCAGAACGATCCTCCATGCCAGTCTTCCAACCTGCAACTATCCATTTAGATTAATAGAAAGTAGTAAAGAGTACAAATCACACAATGCTCGGGCCATTAAGTCACGGACCACAATCGTACGACAAATAGTAGACAGTCACCCATCGATCAGATCTTCTTCCTCTTCTGTCAATGCATTATGCATTTTGCCCACAAGGTACATGGTATTTTTAATATGATAAGGAATTTTCTTTTCTGTTTTTTTATGTATTTCCAACCACACCCCTATATATGCTAGATCATAAAAAAACAGCTCAGCCCAGACACATATTGTTAATTATCTAATTCATGCATTAAAGGCAGGCAGGTGATATTTGTTTATTTCCTTGCTGGGTAATCCCTTAATGGTCTCTACAATGGCCACCTCTCTAACGCCAGGTCTCTTGTTCCCTACAGGCGGTGCACATGAAGGTTTGCAGCACTTGGGACCTTATGGAAATATCCCAAATATTGTAGCAGAGCTCACGGGCGATAATGTCCCCAAGGATTTCCGGGAAGATCAAGGATATCCAAACCCACCCAATCCTTGTCCCGTGGGAAAAACTGGTATTTTTAATGGAATGTTTACTGTGTGTTTGATGGAAGTTAGAATGGTTTGCAGTTTCTCAGTCCACATGAGAAGAACATAAAATAGAGTGTGGGAAGATGAGGGTCACTACTTTCTTTGCTTGAGGAAGATGTTAGAAATGCCATGCAGGGAAAGCAATCCCTTAGTACTTACAAAGTAAATGTGCCCTTGCAAAACAGACAAAGTGCAGAGAGTAGGGGAGCCTAATACTTGGCCTTGTGTGGCCTATGGCATCCACCTGTTTTGCCTCTTCTGTCTGCTTCATTGCCTCCTCCCACGCCTGTTAAAGTGGCGTCCAGCTGTCTCAGTGCAAATGAGAAAAGGAGTGCAGGGGGTCGTTAACTGGACCCTTGGCTGTTTAACGTGTTTTGCTTAAGGCAAAAAGTGAGAGTGTTCTTGGTAAATCAGTTACCAGGTCAGTTTAGCCTGAATGCATTAACCATTGATCCTCCAAAGGGATCAGAAGGGAGTTGGTTCTGGGACAAGGTTATCTGACTTCTATCAATTTCAATACCTGCCAGAAATCCAGTTTTTATTGCCTCTGTTAGAAGCATTCTAGGGCATCTGACTTCTACTGTGTTTAGCAGGATACATTAAAAGGGAAATACTAAAATAAAGCATTCAGTAGTATATAGTAGAACTTATTAGCTGTTAGCAATTAAAACTAGTTATTACGGTAATTGCGAGAAGGCGCTTATTATAAAAGCTTTTTTAGATATCTAGCTCTTCAGGCGAGTTCCAGTAACCATGCAGAACTATATCGGGATGCTGACAGATGACACACTTAAGATTATGGTCCTAAAGAATATATACAGCAAAGCCTCAATTTTATGTCTCCTAATTTTAAGTCTTTCCGTGTTTTACAATGTTTGTTTGTGATCCCACCATTATACAACACATACTCATGTATGTCCCCGATTTTACATTTTCCTGGATTATACGCCGTTTTTTTTTCTGGTCCCCTTAAAAATAAGGGCGTTCTACTGTATTTTGAGATGTCGGCACCTTAAGTTGTAGAAAAATTCAGCACATTGTTCGAGTCACTGGGGATATGATGGCACCTCCCATTAAAGGGGAAGTCAACCCCCTAACCCTCCATAGCCCCCCCCCACCACAGGTGTTAATACCTGTAAATGCCCCAAATACTGTAGTTGCCCCTCGTTGCAGAGTCAGCACAGTGGAGCTCCTGGGCGCCATCTTCAACGATTCAGTGATCTTTGGAAAGTAAGTGCCGTAATAACTTCATATGCACCGATAGTGACAAAAATAGCTGAAAGGAATGGAGAAGACCCAGAGATCACTGAATCACCAGAAGATGGTGCCTGTGAGCTCCGCTGCTGCGTTGACTCTGCAACGAGGGGTAATTACAGGATTAGGTGCATTTACAGGTATTAACTCCTGTGTGGCGAGAGCAAGGAGGGGGACTATGGATGGTATGAGTTGAATTCTCTTTTATAGGGGGTGTTCACTTTTAAATTAACTTTTAGTATGATTTAGAAAATGATATTCTGAGACAATTCGGAATTGGTTTTCATTATTTGTGTTTTAGTTATTTAGCTGCTCTCCAGTTTGTAATTTCAACAATCTGATTTCTAAGGTCCAAATTACCCTAGCAACCACGCATTCATTTGAATAAGAGACTGGAATATGAATAGGAAAGGGCCATAGCAATGATTGTGTAGGATTACAGAGCATTTGTTTTTAGATGGGGCCAGTGACCCTCAGAAAGCTGGGAAGAGTCAGAAGAAGAAGGCAAATAATTCAAAAACTATAAAACAATAAATAATTGAAAAGTTGCATACAACTGGAAGTTCTATAACATACTAAAAGTTAACTTAAAGGTGAACCACCCATTTAATTCACCACACAACTGATAAAGTAAATACTTTTCCTCCCAAACCACAGCTCTCTGTACAGTATTGTATTATATTAATGGAATGGATCATGCCCCAGTTTACAACACACTCACAAATGGAAATAACAAATATAGATGGAGCAAACTTTATCTACACAGACATTTGACTCACTATGTCACACCATTTAAATAGATCATTATCAAACATTTTTTCCCCATTGAAACAAATGCTGGGACATGATGTACCATGAGATACCTCTACTTCAGGTATTGAAACCTGCACTTATTCTGCATTCGAAGTAGGAAGCCCATACTGGCGCCAGTTACATCACACCTAGAAATGCTGGTTCGTGGCTCAATAAGAGATAAGCGAGTAGTAACTATGGTGCTTCTACTCCCCACTCATTCTGGCTTCCTTCCTCACATAAATGTTTCTCCTGCCCTTGCCATGCATTAGGGCATCATGCAACCCATACTAGCATGAGCATAGCGCTAATTATGATGGATCCATCCTGCATGGAAAAGGTAGAATATATGTGGTATTGTTGCAGGATTGAACAATAGAACACACAAGTAACAAGTATCCTCATTTTCATAATGAGAAGTGACCTTTTATAGGTAACATACAAAAACGCTGATGAGAAGACACCGTAACTTCTAAATTATCTTCATTGTTTACTTTTTTTTATATTGACATATTATATTTTGCAGGCGATGGGTGCCTGGAGGATACCCCAGATACAGCTCAGTTTAGCAGAGAGTACCAGCTCCACCAAAATCTCTATGACCCAGAGCACAACTATCCTGGAGCATCGACATGGGTGAGTCTCAAAGAGCTGGCCAGATATGTCAGTCACCATCATTTGGGCAAAAGGATACAGGCTACTATGACACATTTGTTTGGACGTGTGATGTGGTACTCATGGAAGTCATTGCTCCGAAACTCACTGAGGAAACATTACGTGCATCTCATGGGGTTCCTGGATGAATGGGCCCAAACAGGCCCTGGCCTTTCAGGTACACAGAGGCCCAAACAGCCCCCACCAGCCCACTAAACACTGAATTTCTATTGCACATTATAGCAGCCCCTCTGGCTTTTGCCAGAACCCACAGATGGCCAGTCCGGACCTGGGCCCAAATCACTCCCAAACAAGCTGTTACATGCTAACCCCAATAGGATGCAATTTAATCTTAAAATAGAGTCTTTATGGACTTCAGGATATATCTAATATTATATGTGAACTTTCCTTCAGGAGTAATCAAGTATATTTCATTTGTAATATGAGTGCTAGCAGGATGTCTGCAGCCATTTCTTGTTTGTTGTGGTGCTTATTGTGCAATAAGAGAAGGAAGCGCCCCCCAGACAAGAGTTGGAAACCCTTTAGGCTTTATGAAATTGTCTGTCTAAAAACAGTTTATGAGGAGAGCAAGACCACCATGTGTGGCAATAGTCTCCTGGGTGTGCAAGTTCTGGAACCTAATAGGGACAAGGGCTAATTGAACATAAATATACAAGTGGGTGCAAGAGACCATCCAGCTCAGAGTACAAGAACTCTTTCTGTCCGTATTTGGAGAACTGTTTTTGCTTTTATTTATCTCAATAAGTACTGGCCATATTAGAATCAAGGTCCTGCTCTGACTTTATCATGTATTTAACAGAAACCAGAGGAGATATAGGTGCTAGGTGTTCAATCTCCATATAATTAGGTTCTATTAAGAAATGTATAGGAATGTATCCAGAATGCTCAGAACTGGTGTTTTCCAGATAACAGATCTTTCCTTAATTTGGATGTTCATACCTTATCTACTAGAAAATTATTTCAACATTTAGGATTAATTATATCTTAGTTTGGATCAAGTACAAGCTACTGTTCTTATTTACAGTTTGGATTATTTGGATAAAATGGGGGAGATGGCTACTCCGTAATTCAGAGCTGTTCTAAGTAGGGATGTAGCGAACGTCGGAAAAAAAGTTCGCGAACATATTTGCGAACTTGCGTCAAAAAATGCGAACGTCGCGAACCCCATAGTCTTCAATGGGAAGGTGAATTTTAAAAGCTAAAAAAGACATTTCTGGCCAGAAAAATGATTTTAAAGTTGTTTAAAGGGTGCAACGACCTGGACAGTGGCATGCCAGAGGGGGATCAAGGGCAAAAATGTATCTGAAAAATCCATTGTTGACACAGCGCTGCGTTTTGTGCTGTAAAGGGCAGAAATCACACTACATTTCTAAACCTGTGTAATAAACTGCTTTAAAACGTCCGGCGTCTACATGCCAATCAAGTCGTGTAAAGGTTACAGCCTGTTCACACGCAAAGACGAAACGCGGCGCTTACTGCAACGCAAAAAAACGCAAAGAGCTTTAATGAATGAAGAAGAGATCAGTGCCCACAGCAGCTACATACAGAGCACTGCAGTAGAAGGTAGATTACTAGCCAGCAAAGCTACCTAACCTAAAATGTCCCTCAAATCCCTGCAGACTTCTGTCCCTCCAATACAGAGCAGTATCAAGTAGATTACTAGCCAGCAAAGTTACTATCCACTGTCCCTCAAATCACTAACAACTCTCTCCCTACACTAACTCTTCCAAGCACACACAGGCAGAATGAAAAAACGCTGCAGGGCTTCAGTTTATATATGGAAGGGGAGTGGTCCAGGGGGTGTGGGGGTGGTCCAGGAGGGAGAGCTTCCTGATTGGCTGCCATGTATCTGCTGGTCTGGGGTGAGAGGTGAAAAAAAAGCGCCAGCTAAGGCGAACCCAAAATGGCGAACGTCGCGCGACGTTCGCGAACATTCGGCGAGCGCGAACAGCCGGCGAACAGTTTGCGACATCCCTAGTTCTAAGCAACATTTTAATTGGTCTTAATTATTTTATTATAGTTTTTTTTTAAATAATTTGTCTTACTCTTTATGTCCCAGTCTCGTATTCAAATCAATGCAAACGCCATAAAAAATGAAAACCAATTGCAAATTGTCTCAGAATATCACTCTCTACATCACACTAAAAGTAAACAACCCCTTTAACTGTGCAGCTAGAGTGCCATAGCCTGAATGTTTCAAGGAGAATCCAAAAAACATGGCTCAGCCTATGGACAGTTAACTCAACGGTGAACAACCCCTTTAACCCAAAGAATTAGGCGAATGTATCTGCTGACTGGTCTGGCTAACTACAATGATATCATGAAAGGGCACACAAATGAAAGGGAAAGAAATATTAATAGACGTTTCTGGGCTGAACTGGTTTCAAAGTCATTGCATTTAACGGAAATACAACAAGCACAGCCCTTCTTGCTCAATTTTCTGAAAGTGTCCCTGATATTTCACCTGATCTAGGAAACTTAGTCCAGGTAGATCATCAGTGATCTTTCTGGGATCCCCAGCTTTCCGGATAATAGATCCCATACCTCAATTCTGATTGTAAATTGTTTTCATCCAGTCTTCACACTGCATGATAACGATAAGCAACAGTATGTGCCTGGGTATTATAGTACAAGAATTGAGGAAGGATTGGCTATCATCAATAGCAAATATACAGATAATATGGGGTTATCCAATCTATTTAAAAAAATAAATATGATAACTATTGCAATCACTAGGAGTAATGCAGCGAGTGTACTGGTTTGTGTCAGGAGAAGACATAGACTGCAGCAGGGGGCATCAGCAGTGAAAGAATGTAGTGCAGGTTGGAATGATTAACTAATGAAAAAGGATTAGCAGAATAGAGACATAGTATAGGGGTTGTGTGGGGGTGGATTCTATTTTAAGAGGTATTGATTGGCTCAGAAAAGGTAATTTGCCTTCCACTAAGAAACATCAGCCGACGGTACATTGAGTATGAACTGGCCTAGTGATGTGGTGGAGAGTAAAGAAGAGAGACGTTTATAACACAAGAAGTTTTATGTTATTTACCAAGTAGAGACATTATGCAGGGGCAGAAAAGACAGGACCCTTTCACCAAAAAAACCCCAAACCTTTTAATGTATCCTCTCAGTGCTGTAAAAGAAAGGTGTTATTAGTCACGGCTGTTTTCATATGGAAGCATGAAGTCTTAACAAAGAGGATGACTTGCTTCCTATGTATAACTGTACTGTGTTACTCACTGGCAAAAAAGAACTTTTATTAGTCATGATTTAAAGTGAGGAAGGCCATAAAATCAGGTTCATCACCCCTGCTATGAAACAGGAAACAATAAGACAGGACATGAGCCTTGGAAACACATGCACAGTCTGGAGTAAATATTCTTTTTCTAACAAAGCCCTCACTATATATATATATATATATATATATATATATATATTGTAAGAAGGATCCGCACTCCAGTTTCTGTGTTTCCAAAGGTGTTTATTCACTCACTATATATATATATATAGTTCAATTAAGTACCTGCACTCCAACTCCAATGATTACTGCCTGGGTGCTGGGTCAAGGCAATCATATAATACAAAAAGGATCCACACTCCAGATTCTGTGCTCCAAAAGGTGTTTATTTGTTCACTGCTGCATCCAACGTTTCGACCCCCATTGGAGTCTTTATAAGCATATGTATACATACATACATACGCTTATACACATACACAAACCCTTTGTTTGTCCTTCAGAAAGGTTCTTGTGCGGAACCAAAACCAAATGGATTTATACTGTGGCTGGAAGGGGTACTGTGATTCATCTTCGGCGTAAGATAAAGAACATATAGAGGTGCTCTATTATGTATGTGCTGAATGATAACTTTATATATAACTTTATAAAGCTTTATGCTTAGCTTTCCTTTACCGTCTCTTCAGTGTCTTCCTATCCGCCCACTTGCCCAAGGCTCACATTGTCATCCTTAAATAAAGCCTCTGTCCTCTCTCTGCTGCCAGTGTTGCTCACAAATGTTTTCCTGTGTTTCTCCCCCACTTGCAGAATAAGAAACTGCTGTACGAGAAAATTAAAGGCGCATCACAGAGACAGAAGCGGGTAAGCCATTTCTACTGTTATTGTGCTTGTCAGATTGTGCAGATTTTAGTAGAGAAGTTAAAGGAACAGCAACGCCATAAAAATGAAAGTGTTTTAAAGTAAGTTATTTACCCTTTGAGGCTGAACATTTTGACAGAATTACCCATTTGAATCCTGTAGCTCTGTGGGTTTCCTCCCACACTCCTAAAATATACAAGCAGGTTGTTTTATACCTGATAAAACCTTATTTCTTGTAACAAGGACATTAAATCATCCGCTGCACTGGGGCGGGGCCAGTGATGAACAATAAACGATTTATGAAGCACTGTATAAGTGTGTTATGTGCATTTACCACTGCAGGAATAAAGGATACTAAATAAATTCAATAATTCCCTCATATCTCACCATAACTGGTCTTCAGGCTCGGCAGCTCCACGGGGGGGGGGGGGGGGGGGGGGGGGGGGAACTGCAGTTTGGGAACCACTGGATAATGAATTAATGCAAGGCTTTGCTTTAGTTAGACCACAAGGGTTCTTAAAATACCATGATTGTTTATTAAACTAGGCAAACGGAGCATACATCAGTGAAAGTAAAAAAGATACACCGACCGTTTACTGATAGCAATTATTAGTAGGGCCACCATCAAAATCACCAGTCAGGGACCCTGTGGCTGAGTGGGTGCCAAGAGACATGAAAGTGTGATTTGAAGGCTCATGAAGAGGACTGGGCTTGTGGAAGGGTTTGAGGTTTTGGTGGGCCCGGGGGAAGGGGGTTGTTGTATAATGAGCATGATCATGTGTGCAGGCCATTGTTTTCAGCTGGGGCCCCTGCACTAGTTCTTGCGCTAGTTCTAGGACACCCACCATTTCTTAGTAGGAAGAAATCTATCAGTCATTTACAGTATATCCCAGCAGTAGAGGTCTGTTAGCAGAAAATAAGTGCTCACACACACGTCTGGGGTACATGCACCCTTCCTTGACTGCACTGAGCCTGGGTATAGCAGGGGGTATGTCTGCAAACACTGACGTGGGACTAGGAAATGGCCATGTTCCAGTCACTGAGCATGGCAGGGCCAATGGTGTACCTAAAAAACCCACGGTATGTACCCCATACAATTTGCTCTATATATCAGGTCTTATAAACCACTTGAAATTATTATAAATGTTGTTATCATCATCATGTAGGGATAGTACTTGTCACACATACAAATTACATACAAATGCAGGTATGTGACCTGTTATCCAGAATGCTCAGGACCCAGGATTTCCAGATAACAGATCTTCCTGTAATTTGGATCTTCATACCTTAAAGGAGAACCAAACCTGAAATCGAAAAAACCCTCCCCAGGGTACACCCCTCGCCCCCAGCCTATCTGCCCCCTGGGCAAATGCCCCAAATTTATTACTTGCCCTTTCTGCAGATTCAGGCCACGGCAGCCATCTTCTTTCTACGGTCTTTTTCGTAAGTAGACTGGAATTTTCGGCGCATGTGCAGTTGGAGGAAATTTAAGGCCCAGAACAGCTGCGCATGTGCCGAAAGTCACAAAATTTACGAAAAATTTTCAGAATTTTTTGTGATTTTTTTTTCCAACACGTGTGTAGTGGTTTGGGTACGTAAATTTCCTCCAACTGCGCATGTGCCAAAATGTACAAAGAAGACCAAAGAAAGAAGATGGCTGCCGTGGGTGTACCCAGGGGACGTTTTTTTGATTTCAGGTTTGGTTCTCCTTCAAGTCTTCTAAAAAAAATCATATAAACATTAAATAAACCGAATAGGCTAGTTTTGCTTCCAATAAGGATTAATTATATCTTAGTTTGGATCAACTACAAGCTACTTTTTTATTATTACAGAGAATAAGTGTAGATTACAAAGAAAAATGTGTATTATTTGGATAAAAGCTGTTAATACTCTGTGTACTTAAGAAGTAATTTAAAAGTAATATAAAATATTTAATGTATATCCCTAGCACCATCCTTTGTGTCTATCAGATCCCTTTTGATAGGAGCACGGAAAATATGTGTCACCGAGTTACAGAAAAGTGACTTTATGTACAATACAGCAACCCAGGGGCTGCCAAATGTATATTCATAATCCCTGTATGGAACAACAAAAAAAACCCATTCCTAAGGTTTATTTAAAGGAGCTGATAAATATAAAAGCATTTGGCCCTCCTTCCTTTTATACCCTAGAATCCATTGTTTCTATTGTGTGTGTATGTGTGTGTGTATGTGTGTGTGTGTGAGAGAGAGAGAAGCCCAGTTGTGTGCTTCTGCAATAGAAAAAGAAAATTATAGAGTGAAAAAGTAGTACCGGCAGTGCTCCCTCTTCTGGCTGCTAGAGGAACAGAACCATTCCAAATGATGATATATATGGGCCTGTTCTGTACACTAGGAATTGCTCACTTTTGTCTCCTCTCACCTTCAATACCCCTCCAGACAGTGAATCCATACTTGCAGGGACAGAAACTGGACAAAGTGGTAGCCAAGAAGTCTGTCCCACATTTCTCTGGCGAGGAAGAGTAAGCAGAGCCAAGTGATGGAGCCGCGGACGTTGTGATCCAGCTCGGCATCCTATCTGCCGCTTCAGAGCCTCACTGACTGGCAGCATGTTTATTATTTATAGACTTGTGAATGGGAAACAGCTGGACTTATAACATTATGTTGTCATTGATAATAAAAAAAATATAGACTTCTGCTTTCTGTTAAATTAGGGAATGATATCTTTTTCTTTCCTCTGTGTTTTTTCCTGCTGCTTTAAGGGCATATTTTTAACTCATTCAGCACTGACAGGGACTGAACAGGTTAAAGCCTCTTGTTCTCCAGTAATTGCCCACTCTTGCACTCTGATAGAATTAGCCATATGCACAATAAAGAACTTTCCCTTGTACTGCACTGGTGTTTATTCTTCTGCATCTCTCTCTTGCATTGAGGGGCTCCATCATTATTTGAATAAAACCAAAGTTCAGCAACCTTTTTTTTTTACCATATGATGAGTAACCAGGTTGCTTTTAGAGTGAAGCCTGGGGCACCACACAACAAAGGGGGTCCTTGGGGGGTGGGGGTAATACACAATGAACAAATCAATTTAATTTGGATAAAGTAAAAACAGGTGCACTGTTTCCCCATTTTTCCCCCCAAAACAGACTTGTTACTCTGCTCTTCTAAAAGCATCATCTGATGGGTTATGTTGTGTTTGTTATTACATTACTGTTTGACAATTATGAGATCTTATTGATCTTCCATCATCCAATTGATTTCCATAATGGGAGCTGCAGTTCAGAAAGAGTCAAAGGGATGGAGGCTGGATACTTCAGAATTACATTGGGCCCCATTCAGCCTTCATTGCATTCTTTGGTTAGCGTTCCATATTTGAAAGCTGGAAGGAGTCAAGAAGACAAATATATAAACAAAAAACAAAAAAAAATAAACATTGAAGACCAATTGCAAAGTTGCTAGGCATAGGATATACTATAACATACATAAAGTTAACTTGAGGGTGAACCGCTCCTTTAAGCTTGAAAGGGATGTCTCACCTTTAACATTTTGTATGTTCTAGAATGGCCAATTCTAAGCAACATTTCAGTTGGTCTTCATAGTTTTTTTTAATTATTTGCCTTCTGCTGCTGATTCTTTCCAATGGGGATCCCTAATTCCATCTAAAAACAAATGCTGTGTAAAGCTGGCCATGCACTAGAAGATCTGCTCCATTGGTGACATTTCCTAACGAGCAGATCTCTCCCCGATATGCCACTAACGGCAGGGCTATATCGGGGAAATCCGAACATTCGGCTCTAGGGCCTAACAATCGGATTACAACAAGGACCAATGGGCTCCGATGGGTCAGTTGCCTGAACAATTAAACCTTCCCGATATGTATGGTGGCCAGATATCGATCGGAAAGACCCATCGGAAGCCCCCATACACGAGCAAATAAGCTGCTGAATTAGTTGAAAGGAACGATAGCAGCTTTATCTATTATGGCCACATTAAGGCCATATATATTATTGTTATTACTACTTTTCATTACTTATCTGTCTATTCAGGCCTCTCCTATTCAATTCCAGTCTCTTATTCAAATGATTGCATAGATGCTAGGGTAATTTAGAGTAAGTTTGGGTAAACTGGAGAGCTGCTGAATAAAAAAAGTTAAATAACTGAAAACCCACAAATAATAAAAAATTAAAACCAATTGCAAATTTTCTCAGAATTTCACTCTCTATGTCATACTAAAAGTTAATTTAAAGCAGAGCAGCTAGAATGCCATAGCCTGAATGTTTCAATGAGAACATGGCGCAGCCTATGTACATGGGGCAGAATGCGTTGGGTATCAATATAGAAATGAGTAGACATGATCTAGCAGGAGACAGAAATATATATTTCCATGCCAATTAAAGTTGGATAAAACAAACCCTCTCCTGCTGCTTTATAAAATCCTGCTTGATCTACACGCCATTACAAAACACTGACCAGCTCCAAGATGCGGTCCCCAACCAGTAGCTTGGGAGTAACATGTTGCTCTCCAACCTCTTGGAAGTTGCTCCCAGTAGCCTGAAAGCAGGTGCTTATTTTTGAATTCCAGACTTGGAGGCAAGTTTTAGTTGTATTAAAACCAGTTGCACTGACAATCAGAGCCTAAATGTAGGGTGACAATCCACATAGGGGCTACCAAATGGCCAATCATAGCCCTTATTTGGTACCCCAAGAACATTTTTCATGCTAGTGTTGCTCCCCAACTTCTTTTACTTTTGAATGTCACTCCCGGGTTCAAAAGGTTGGGGATCCCTGTAGTAGACAGTTACTCTGGATGTCAGAAGGTGGACTTCATAGAAGAGGCTGAATGCGGCCTGTTGACAATTACCAGCAGCTCCAGCCGTGAATATCCGGCACGTCCATAGGACACAATGGGACTTCATTAACACCAGCAGAACCTTGCCATCAGGTCATCTTGTATCCACACACACAATATGAAAGGGTTTTTATCATGATTATTCTGTCTTCTCTCTCTTTGCTCTGTTTTGTATTTAGTTCTTAAGAAACCTGATCCCAGTTGACTTTTGGGAATATATTATGAAATTATTATATTTGATCTTTCCTTATGAACATCTGGACTGAAGTTACATAGAATCTGATGGCAGATAAAATGGGCAAACCATCTAATCAGCTTTTTTTTCTTGTGGCTGACTTACAGTCTCAGGGACTCATTTCTAAACTGAGAATTAAGGGCTCTGTCTGTATTTCTGGCACTTGGGGACTTTTTGGATAAATTGAAATAATAGTGGTGCCAAGGGTTAAGATGCTGTGGTCGTGTAACACTCGTAACCCTTGTATTCTTGCACTTTCCTTTCTATACACTTCCACAATAGTCTAAGCATTTCTACTTCAGTTCTGCTCCTGCCACAAGGAAAGGAGAGAACCAGGCATCACTATACCATGGGACAGCCAAAAAATGTTTATTTTTAGAGACACAAATGTGTCTTTTGTAGGGCCCAGAGCAAATTTTAGCAAAATAGATAACAAAAGCAACGTGTTTAGAGATGAGCTTGTAAGTTGACCGTTGTCAGGTTGAAATAATTATGGTTGACTCATTTTAGATTGTCAAGAGCAGCTCAGTTGGCTTTATATATAGGATATGCATCAAAGAGGTACAGGAGTTTGATACCTGCTGGAGTAGAGTTGGCTCAATTAGGAACCTTCTACTGGGCCCCTTTAACAAGACTAACCAGTCCAAGTGATTGCACCAATGGCAAATGTTGGGTTGGGCTGTAATGGCTGAGCACAACAATGGAAATGCTAGCTCTTGTTATTAACGTATCTATCTAAGTATCTAAGTTATGTTTTCAGATTTAGTACATGGTTGACCTGGTCTGTTTATGGACTGCTTCCATTCTGCTCCCATGCCTATCTTTCAGTCATTGCCAGCCTTGCCCGGAGACTACTGTAATTGTCATATGGATTGTGAGGATAGGAGCACCCCCTTACTCTTGTAATTGAAAAACCTGCACCTCTTCAAAGGCCAGAGTCTCACTTCAGCGCTCTTGACCTCAGACTTTACCTGGTGATCTCCAGACTTGCATCTCCCTGGATGCCTGACTTCCAAATGTGGTATCAGCATCCAAACCCGCAAAACCTTAACCCGCACCCAACCCTAATATGTAAAGCATTACCATGGTAGGACCTGGACCCATGTATGATATTTTTTGTGCAATTCTGGTTGAAGGAGAAGAGGAGGAATTCTCCAGTCTGGCCCACACCCAGCACAAATCCTCAATGTTCGCCCAAATTTCAATCCCAATGCTTGTGGGAAAATCCCATCACTGTGAATTTTTGGTCACTAACCCACACGTAGCACTTTCTCAGCCATAGACCTACATTTTTCATTTCTTATATCAGTAAATCTAATTTATGTGCCCCACTGATCCCACCAGCACCAGTTCTACCTCACCTGCAATGGAAATAGGAACAGAATTAATAAAATCTACTATTTATATCTTACATCAGAGAGTCACCTGTTAATAGGGTTGCCATCTGGCCGGTATTTTACTGGCCAGGACGGTAAAAATGATGGTTGATTCCAATGTTATCAATAGGGAAAAAAGATAAATATATTGGAAGGCCAATATTTTTTTCCAGAAAAGGTGACAACCCTACCTGTTAAAGAGGTATTTTTCCAACTAATGCCACTTAACCTTTCCCACTGTGAAAACTGCATTAAGTTCCTGCACTTTTGTCTCCACTGCTCAATTATTACTGACAAATATGTTCAGCTGTGTTTTTCTAGTAGCAGCAAAGTCACTGAGGAACTGCAGGCTGACATACATCTGGATGGGAAAGTTCTCTGCGTAACAGTCATTGCTATTTTAGTATGGGTGCTCCCTGCAACCCCAGTGGAGCTGTGAATAAATGTAGCTCTGCATCAAATGGCTTAGAAATAGCAGCAACAATGCCTAGAGAACTGTCAAGCAGTGGCATCACTTGGTAGCGTGACACCCCCCAGCCAAAAAATCTACTGAGGGGGCCGGGTGCAAACAGTCCTCTTCTCCTGGCCCCCCTCCCGACCTGCTTGTGCTGCACCTCCCAGGCCGGCACTGTTTTAAAGGTAAAATATGGATTGGAGAGGGGGAATATGATGCCGAAGACCCTGTAGCCTGAGCATCCCTGTTGCCTGGGCTCCCCCTCAGCCATTGGGTCTGCTGTCTATGTAACGCAAGTGCTACATAAAATAATCTAGAAATTGCTTTCCTCAAGCACCAATTTAACTCTTCTCACCCTTCTGCTTACATTCTGCTCCACTCTGCTGCCTCACTTCTCATCTTATTCTCACTCCATTCTCTCTCCCAATTTTACATACCTTTCATTCGCTCTCCTATTCTCTAGACCTCCCAGTCTTCCACTTTCATCATTAGGAAATATACCCTGATCTGACACGCTTATGGGGCTCATTTATAAACCCCGGGCAAATCGTTTTTTTTTTTTTTCAACCATCTGCAGATTGAAAGCAATTATCTGACCCCACACCTTTTAGGAGAATGGCATAAACGCAGTTATAATGAAGGCAATGCTGATTATATTTGCAAATACCCAGGTGCAAACTGGGCAGGCTGGGGCTTAGACAGGCCTATGCATCTCTTCACTACTGTCATTATTATCAGATCCCCCAGGGTTGTGTCTAATTAATGTCTGTTACTTTGCTGACAAACTAATACAAAATGTATTGTAGAAGTGATACTGATATTGGCTAACCATAAAAATACATTGCAAGCTTAGGCATCACTTCTACAAATACATTTTTATTTGTTATTTTTGCTACTGGCTAACAAGGTAACACAGTTTTTGTCTTGTATTTAAATGAAACTGCAGCCAGTGCAGCCTTTCCAGCTGGATTTCCTAGACATGTTACCTACACTACTGGCCTGAACATTCTGTTTTTATAAAGAAGAGGAAAGGAGTGTGCCAGCCCAGAAGTGAGAGTTTTAACTCACTCACCCACTCATAAATCCAATTGCCCAGGGCCATCTCCATGGCAAAGCACTTGTCTAGGAGTGATTAAGATACTCTACATTCCCTATGAGTCTCCTGTTCCATTGGCCATGAGTAAGCACACCTTCAACAGTTTATATATATATATTACATACATTCCATTATCGTATTCCTGCATTCTATTATCTCAGGAAGGAGTCATGCTGTGATAGACAGGGAGGGCAGCCATCAGCACAGCATGCCCCTGACATAAAGATACGGGCACCTCCAGCAGCTCAGGGTCATCCCTTGAGTAAGCCATTGACTACTGCTCTGCTTGGCAAGATTTGTATCTATTATAATACAGAATCAGACCAACCTTTAGAGCACATTACTGTGATGAAGAAAATGTAAGTTTACCAGAGACCACCAATCTTTAGTCAGTGTCAGCATCCACTATGGGGGCAGGCAGTTGGACAATATGTAAGGAGCTTCTCAGCTTGCATTCTCCATGGTGGAACCCTGCTCCAGGATACATTTCCTTCCAGCTGCAGATGTTTGATCCATTACTGGATTCCTCACTGGTGACAGTTGCACATGACCCCAATGTCAGAACAAAGTCTATATATTTACCATCTTGTAGATCTGAACATTTCCAGCAGGATCTTCGCCGGCTACATCAGGCACATTTAGAATTCCTGCGAGTTTTGCCTGTAATGCAGCGTGAGCCGGAGAGGATGTAGTGTCTGATCATGTTTGCTTTATTTATGATGCTCACTGCTCTCTGCTGACCTGGGGACGCTTGACAAGGGGCAGCCCATGTGCTGAACACATGTTCAATCCCAAAACCTGCAGTGGAGGTGCACAGAACCCAGACCCAGGGGAATTCTCAGGCCCGTAAGATGGGAATGTTACAGCAGAAACTGATTAGTGAAAATCTTTGATTATTCACAGTACATAATGTCACCCTGCATGTTTCCTACACAACCTCCTGTTCTGAACATAACCCATCTCTCCACTTCAGCTACCTTACACTGTGTGCTGATCCATGTGCAATAACCCACAACACACTCAGGCCTACAATACATAAAGGGCAAACAAACCCCCATAACCAAAGCATGAGAGGCTATGCAACTTCCCACAATACATTCCTTGCCAATGCTTTTATAGTTATATCTAACTGCACTTGCAGCTGAAAACAGTGTCTGCACTACAGGTTTTGACTCTTGAAAACATAGAATTATTTTTTTAGATGGGGTCAGTGACCCCTATTGGAAGAGAGAGAGAGTCAGAAGAAGAAGGCAAATAATTAAAAAACTATAAAAACAAAAACGATAGTGAAGACCAATTGAAGTTGCTTGCGGTTGGCCATTCTATAACACACTAGAAGTTAAAGGACCAGTAACAAAAAATTTTTTTGTTAAAAAATTCATTTGTACTGAACAAAGACACATTAAGGGTTAAATTTGCAAAGACTTTATTAAGAAATAACTTCCCGATACTGCGCCATGATGCGGAGCTTGATTTCTCCTCCCTGGCTATATCTTATAGAAGGCAGGGAGGAGAAATTGAGCACCACACAATGGATAGTCTCGACATCGCTTTTTATGAAGAGGAGCGGAAGTGCAGTATTTTATCAGCCCCATTTTATTTGATACCAATGTTAATAACTAGTGATGGGCGAATTTATTTGCCTGCGTTGAATTTGTGTCTGATTCCCGTGATTTGCCGCAGGCGAATAAATTTGCAAAATGCTTGTGAAATTTCGCCTGGCGTCCGTTTTTTTGGATGCCGGCAATGGGTGACGAGATCCAAAAAAGGAAGCCGGCATCTAAACGAGTCACGGCGACATTTCACAAATTTTTCTAGAAATTAGTGAAAAATTTGGTGAAGTGCCACCGATTCCCCCATCACTATTAGTAACAGGGAATATACATAATAGACAGAGGACGGCTGAGCAGCTGAAGGGAAGTTCATATGGTTTTATTCAACTCATGGATACAAATGGTGCAATACAGATGAAGACATGAAGCACCTAGACAGATGGCCAGCCCTGATCAACATGAGAACAAGTATGGGATTTGTTAATAGAATAGTAACATAAAAAAATCTAAGTGTTTTAAAGCAATTCAACACCTTGCTGTGTAGCCATGGTGGCAGCCATCCAAGGCACAGGTTACACAGCAGATAACATTTGCACACTGTAGAACACCATTGTATTCTATTACACAGCTTATCTGTTATCTACTATGTATCCTGTGCCTTTTCTCCTATACAGCAGCCTATTTGTATAAACTATATACATCTTTCTAAAACACATGTTACTGTTCCTTTAACCAGAAACCCATTATCCAGAAAGCTCTGTATAACTAGAAGACCATCTTCCATGTACTCCATTCTCATCATATAATCCAAATTTGTAAAAACTATTTTCTTTTTTCTCTATAATAATAAAACAGTACCTTGTACTTGATCCAAACTAAGATATAATTAATCCTTATTGGAAGAAAAACCAGCCTATTGGGTTTATTTAATGTTTATATGATTTTTTAGTAGACTTGAGGTACGGAGATCCAAATTATGGAAAGACCCATTATCTGGAAAACCCCAGGTCCTGAGCATTATGCAGGTCCCATACCTGCACTTGTTTACTCTTTGGCGATCATAAACAAACCATAAGGGTGGAGGGGGGGTCAAATTATGGGGGAGGAGCCAGTTTGTCCCAGTCACATGGCATGATGATGGTGACTTGCGATTGCACTAAACAATACATTCCTGTGCCATACCTCCCTACTGTCCCAGCTTGACCCACAGTCCCGGATTGTTACAGCAATGTCCTGACTTTCTCTTTGATCTCCTGCAATGAACAGCCAGAAAAAGAAACAAAGTTTCTAAAACTTAATTGACTTTTGGCAGAGAGCCCAGAATACATGACTGGTACACTTTTATAGATACTTTTGTAAGTTAAGCAAAGAAACAATTGTAACAATTTAAGATAAGTAGGCCTCTTGGGGAAACTGTGACTTGCAGCTTAAAGGAAAACTCACCTTCATTCATGGTAGGACTGGGGGACCGCCCACCCAGCCCCCCTACTGATGTGTGCCTCCCGGCATGCTAGCGTGAATGGCGCCATGCACATGCGCGAACAGCGCGCGTGCGCAGTGCCGATGAAAGGGATTTTTTTTTTGCAGAGGGGTCTTCAGAAGAGGGGGTCCCACCAGGCCAGTCAGACCCTGCCTTCATTAGCAAAACTGTAATAACTTTGAACAGAAAATACACCCGCACACCTGGCCTTGCATTAATTCTCATACGGTGCCAGGAGATTAGGAGGACGGCTCCCCCAAAAGTCAACGTAAAGAAATGAACTCCCGCACACGTAGCTGCTTAAAGGACAAGGAAACCCTAAAAATGAATAGGACTAAAAATGCCATGTTTTATATAGTGAACTTAGCAGCAATGATCCAGGACTTCAAACTTGTCACAGGGGGGGGGGGAGTCACCATCTTGTAAAGTGTCTGTAACACTCACATGCTCAGTGGGCTCTGAGCAGCTAAACTTAGGGGTCGTCACAAATTATCAAGCAGAAAATGAGGTTCCCTTGTAATATAAAATGATGCTACAGAGCTGATTATTAAATTCTGATGCTAGTTGCACTGGTTTCTGTGCTGCCATGTAGTAATTATCTGTATTAATTACTAATCAGCCTTATATTCCATGTGTACTGCATATTTTGAATAAGCCCTAAGCTCAGTAAGTGACAGCAGCACAGAGCAGGTTAATCCTCAGAAAAGAAGATGGGGAGCTACTGGGGCATCTTTGAAGACACAGATCTTTACTGCTAAAGGGCTGTGGTTGTCTGGGGTTGGTACAGAAGCCCAAAACATCATGTACAACATTTCTAGCTACTTCTTTAGTTTTACGCTCCTTGTCTTTAAGGGAATCTTCCCGTGTTTAATGTCAACCAACACGTAGAAAGTTTCGGGGGCATGCCCCTTCGTCAGGTGCTCTAAACCACCCACCTTAAATATGTAAATTGGCGGCAAACCACCTCTTCAATATGCAATATGAACGTTTAAATATTTAAACATTGTTCATTAAAGTCCCCCATTGTACCAGCGATTCTGTAAAAAGTCCAGTGCAAAGTTGCAGAATTACGTGTCCTTCAGGCTAACTTAACAACGATTAAATGTAGCGCGCTGGAAAGCTCAAACATAACATCAGAAGTATCAGGCAGAAACGAGCCATAGCTTTTCTTTGTTACAATTCTCTATCAAGAATTCAGACTACGGAAATCTGTAAAGGAATAAGGAAACGTAAATAATATTTATTATATACATTATATCCACATATTGATTACAAGTAACAAGTCAAACTGAATTCCTCATTTAACCCTTTAGGTGATTGTGTCTGCAGTAGCCAGATCCAATCATTTTCACGTTGAGTTAATTGCAATTTAAGATCAGAGCCAGTAGTTGTTACTTTTTCAAGTATTTGCCAACGTAACTGAGAGGTTCTATGGCCTTCATCAAAGAAATGTTTATGCAAAAGGGTTTCGTATTTCTTCCCTCTTGTCTCAGTTGCCTTATTCTCTATTGGGATGGTTTATAATTTCTGATGGCAGACTTATGCTTATTTAACCGTGTTTTCATTGATCGACTTGTCTGTCCAATGTATGCTGAACCGCACGGGCACTTTAGGCAATAAATTACACCCTCTGAGTGGCAAGTATGAAACCCCTTCACATAGTGTAATAACACATAAAGCTGGGAGGTATGCTGTGTATTTCAGCAGAGGCACAGCAACGATTCATCTGCCCTGGGCTACATTTAGGGAATGTTACTGACCTCAGAAAGGAAACTAGGGTTACTACTCACCTGGCGTGTCCCTACCTACTTGCAGGTGGGAGTGGAGTGGGCAGCAGAGTTCTGGGGACTCTGGGTCAAAGCTACCAGGTCTGGACTGGCAATATATGGGTTCTGGCAAATGCCAGAGGGGCTGCTGAAAATGGCCGTTATCTGGAAACCCATTATCCCGAAAGCTCCGAATTAGGGAATGGCCATCTCCCATAGACTCCATTATAATAAAATAATCCAAATTTTTTTTAAAAGATTTCCTTTTTCTGTGTAATAATAAAACAGTAGTTTGTACTTGATCCAAATTAAGATATAATTAATCCTTACTGGAAGCAAAACCAGCCATTGGGTTTATTTCATATTTACGCTATTTTCTAGTAGACTTAAGGTATGAGGATCCAAATTACGGAAAGATCCATTATCCGGCAAACCCCAGGTCCCGAGCATTCTGGATAACAGGTCCCATACCTGTACAAGGTCTACTTTTAGTGATTGTTGTCCCATTATGATCTACATCCATAATATAATAACACTCTGTGCCATGGAAAATATTACAGATATGGGATCTGTTATCTTGAAACCCATTATCCAGAAAGCTCCCATATTGTATTTGTTCCCAACTAAGATGTAATTAATCCTTATTGAAAGCAAAACCAGCCTATTGGGTTTAATTAATGTTTACATGATTTTCTAGTAGACTAAAGCTGGCCATAGAGGTAAAGATCCGATTGTATGAATCAGGGTCGGACTGGGGCCCACAGGGATTGCCAGCCATAGCCCCCATCCGGCCCCCGCCTCCCTACTGTGACACACCAACGATGGCTCCGTGCTCATGTGTGAATGGAATGCATAAGCAAAAGGTGCTGCAATGGCACCAAAGATTTTTTTTTACACAATCCCAATATCGGGAGAGGGGGGCAGGCCCGGACTGGCAATCTGTGGGTTAGGGCAAATGCCAGAGGGGCTGCTATAAGGTGCCATAGAAAGTCAGTATTTAGTGGGCTGGTGGGGACTGTTTGGGCCTCTATGTGGGCTGATTGGGCCTCTGTGTACCTGGAATGCCAGGGCCTATTTTGATTCTCAGTCCAGTCCTGGAGGGGGGTCAGGCCTTGCGGGGCCCATGAGGGTCGGGGCCCACCGGGTTTTTCCTGGTGTCTCGCTGGGCCAGTCTGACCCTGGTATGAATCCTCAGTTCATACAATTTTCGGATCGTGTGTGAAGTGTCCTGAAATTTTTCTTGCCATTGCGATCAGTTGTTCAGTTGATCAGACAGGTTAGATGAATTCGGCTGCTGATCTGATGATTTTCAGTGGGAGACCGTCACCAGCTTTGTCGGACATAAACTTTCATACAATTGCTGTAGGGGCAGAACATCTGATCTGTTCTTTTACTGCTTTATTTCAATTGAAGGTTAGATGGTGATGTCCAGGCCCAGACTGGTAATCTGTGGGTTCTGGCAAATGCTATAAGGTGCCATAGAAAGTCAGTATTTAGTGGGCTGTTGAGGGCTGTTTGGACCTCTATGAACCTGAAATACCGGGGCCTATTTTGATTCTCAGTCTGGATCTGGGGACGTCTGATCGTTCGGACGATATTGCAGGTACAGCTGCACTTTCATGGCCAGGTTTAAGGTATGGGGATCCAAATTAAGGAAAGACCTGTTATCCGAAAAACCCCAGGTCCATAGCATTCTGGCTGCCAGGCCCTATGTCTGTACTTAAATATGCTATTAATTTACAAGAGTATTTATATTACTATATTTAAAAAAAAAACACTATTTCCTTTAGCTTTAACAGAATAAATATGTGAATGAAAAACATGAAACAGGAGGCTGATTAAACAAGCTGTTTGTTGACAGTGTCTTGAGATCTACTGATCACCTAATAAAGATCTACTGGTAGATCCCTTTGGGCACCCTGGTATCTGATAGTCTGGTGGCCACTGAGTGATAGACATTACATGCCAATATCAGAGCTGGCACTGGGGAGACTATGCCTATATCCCTTGACAATGAACCAAAGAGCTAACGATCTTTGCTGTATTTCGGGGCATCCTCCTCCTCCTGTAGCACTTGCCTCCCTTCTATAGGAAACCAGTGCAAGTGTTAAAAGGGGCGGATAAAGAGGGAGCTCCCAGGCACAGAGCGGAGCTGTCCCCCCGGCCAATGATGTGGGAGGTTTGCAGCGCACAGCTCAGCTGGCAGACATTTAAATGAGAGACACATCGGCGCTGCTGCAATTTGTAGGTCGGATTGGAAGGATTTCCCCGTGCAGCAGCCTCACATGGACTAGCCCTGATCTGCTGTCAACCAGCGGCCCCTTCCCACAGGTGAGCTCCTCCATGGGCACAGCTGGACGCTACCATTGGACTATTGGGGGGGGGGGGATTTATAAACGTTATTAATAAGCCGTAAATGTGTTGAATAATAATTGTTATTAAGCCACTGTGGTTCAGGCGCTACACCGGTGACAAAAGGACAGGACATGGATAGTCTTTATCATTCACACTATAGTGCGATTTGTCTGCGCGTCTGCTGTGTCGCAAACATCGCGTACTGGGCGCTATGATTCCCACTGCGCGGGCGTCTCGCTGCGATACTGTAGCTGTTCCAGTATTTGCGCCCTGGGGAATCAGAGATAACTCGCCGGATAGCAGATCTATCGTATATTCACTTATCCGACGTTTAGGTTTTAATACAGTGATGCCACACTGTGTTGTTGTTGTTGTTAAAGATGCAGACGCAAGAGGCGGAAAAGTTGCAGCGACTGGCACCCACTGAGGGACTCGCTGGAATAAACTCCAGCAGCTTGGCACGCGTTGCTTCCACTGGCACAAAGGCTGCGACCCTGGTTATTGGTGTGGCCGCTGCAAGGGGCAAGAGTCAGACTAGTTGCGTCTGTGTTGGGCACAGAGTCGCACCTTTCCTGCAACTTGGGGTGGGTGTATTGGTGGCATTGTGTGCCCCAGTGGCCAATTTATTCTCTGATGGAAGGAGAGTCTTGTGTTCCTGTGTGTACTGACACTAACAATGCAATAGACAATTAATGTGACCTATTTCTACACATAATAGAGAATGCAGGTGATATGGAGCTAGTTGGTGCAACAGGAGGAGCGGCTGAAGATAAAGTGAACCGGGAGACCTGCTATACACCAGCGATTATTTTGTCGCTGCTTCTGAAATCGCAGTTATTTGGGGGGGGGGTCTCCTTTATTAGGTGGTTTCTGTCGTTCCCAGCATCACCGAATTACTTTGGGTTACTGTGGGTTTAATCAATTAGCAAATGAGATGTTTTATAACAGAGAGGGAATAATATAACGATATTTTATCAAAGTGGTGACTTCTTGCTAAACGTATAAATATAGGTTTAGGAATCTGTGCAACACTAGGCGACTTTAATGCCTTGAAAGGGAACTTTTTTCCCCCCAATGTGTGTGTTTAAAATACATCTGCCCCTTGCTTTGTGCTGCAGACCAGGAACATCATAATAATTAAACATATAGCTGCCAGGCCTGTTCTGTTACCCAGAAAAAACTCAGAGGAGCTGTAAAGACTTTTAATGGGATATTATATAATAATAATAATAATAATAATAATAATAATAATAATAATAATTTAGGACATAATGTACCTCAGTGCTGTAACTAGATGTTACAGGGCCCCACAGCAAATTCATTTTAGCTTCCCCCCCCAACATATCTAGAGGTTGCCCTGTTCTTCCAGTTTATACTGAGATTGCTCATTATTTGGGTCTCCCTATTCCTCATGGGCCCCCCTGCAGCCACAGGGTCTGCTGCTTCCTCTGTAGTTACACCCCTGATAGGCAGGTTAAAAAAGTTGAAAGGTTGAACTTGATGCTGGACTTATGTCTTTTGGTAACCTAACTAACTATCTTACTATCCTACTATGTTACTATGTAATGTAAAATGTAAGTTGTACGTCATTGAGGAGTTCATGACCATATAAAGGCACAGACTGCTCTCTGAGAGATTTTATAGGGTCAAGCAACTCCTAGATGGCTTCTGTTCTGGTGTGTCCTCTTATTTTTATAATAGGGGGATGTATATTGTTTTTTTAGAACACAGAGTTTTCAATGAGGAATCTAACACACCTGACGTCACTGAGCACCGATTATAAGTAATGGCATCAAGTTTATAATGCAGATCCTGGCTGGGGTGTGTGTGTGTGTATATATATATATATAACAGGGCAGAGACACTGAGCCTGGGAGTTGTTGCCCGTGGGAGACTTTAGCGCATAGAGGTGAATGTGACATGGACAACTCCTGATCTATTGGTATGAGGAGGAAAATGTATAACGTGCTGAGAGTGAGGTTCTTCTAATTTGTATTGAACTAATCCTGAATGTCAGTCCTATAAGGTAATATACATATATGTGTGTGTTTGTCAGTCTGGAGTCGGGAAGTCTGAGTTTGCGTCAGTCGGACAGTGACGCGTGTAGTCCCAACAGTGAGCGACACGGGCGCATCCGATGTGTCTCCAGTTATCGGGTTATCTGGGGGAGTGAGACGCTACAGACTTGTTCACTCCACTAATAATAAAGCAACATCGTGTGACTCCTGATCCCACAGCTTCGTCTTCCGCTCTCTCTATAATATATCACTTATATCACTGATAGCTCTGTGCTCTGTGGGACTAGAACAGCTGTCTGCCTACCTACCTACCTACCTACCTACCTACCTGCCTGCCTGCCTACCTACCTACCTGCCTGCCTGTTTCCCGCATAATACTGCATATGCCGCTGTATGTCATTCATTTATAGCAGCTCACGGGAGTTAATCAGTAAATTATAGTAGGTCACGGGAGTTGATCAGAAAATTATAGCAGGTCACGGGAGTTGATCAGAAAATTAAAGCAGGTCACGGGAGTTGATCAGAAAATTATAGCAGCTCATGGGAGTTGATCAAAAGATTATAGCAACTCATGGGAGTTGATCAGAAAATTATAGCAGCTCGCGGGAGTTGATCAGAAAATCATAGGAGCTCACAGCCGGGAGTTGATCAAAAGATTACAGCAGCTCACGGGAGTTGACCAGAAAATTTGATTACAGCAAATAAGGAATATTATAGGAGTGTAGGTTAGGCGTGTAAAACGTGCAGCCCAGATGTTGTTGAACTGCAGCTTCCAGCATGGGATTGTGTCCCCATACATGTTGGAAGGGCCCACACCTCTATTTAATGCTGTCCTGGTTCCTGGCTGAGCTTTTTGACTTTACATTTCCTATACTACAGAGTTGTGTTGCTACCTTATTTTAATATGCTATAGAACTGCCAATTCTAAGCAACTTTTCAACTGGTCATTATTTTTTTTATGTTTTTAATTATTTACCTTCTTCTTATGACTCTTTCCAGCTTTCAAATGGGGGTCACTGACCCCATATAAAAAATATTCTCAGTTAGGCTACACATGTAACATAGTAACATAGTAAGTTAGGCTGAAAAAAGACTGGCGTCCATCAAGTTCAACCTTTTTTTTTTTTTAATTTTAACTGCTAGTTGATGCAGAGGAAGGCAAAAAAAAAAAACCCATCCTAAGCCTCTCCAATTTGCCTCAGAGGGGGAAATAATTCCTTCCTGACTCCAAAAAGGCAATTGGACTAGTCCCTGGATCAACTTGTATAGTTATTGCTATTTGTATTATTCATCTTTCTATTCAGGCCTCTCCTATTCATATTCCAGTCTCTCATTCAAATCCAACTGTATGGTTGCTAGGGGTAATTTGGACCCTAACAACCAGATTACTGAAACTGCAAGCTAAAGAACTTCTGAATGAAAAGCGAAATAACTAAAATAAAATATGAAAACCAATAGCAAATTGTCTCAGAATATCACTGGCATTTATTTTTATTTTGCAGCTTAAAGGGTTTAAAGGAATTTTTCAAAATGCATCAGTAAATAGTGCTGCTCCAGCAGAATTCTGCATTGAAATCCCTTTCTCAAAAGAGAAATCAGATATTTTTATATTTAAGTTTGAAATCTGACATGGGGCTAGACATATTGTCAATTTTACAGCTGCCCAAAGTCATGTGACTTGTGCTCTGATAAACTTCAATCACTCTTTACTGCTGTACTGCAAGTTGGAGTGATATAGCAGCCTAACAATAGAACAATGGGAAGGTAACCAGATAACAGCTCCCTAACACAAGATAACAGCTGCCTGGTAGATCTAAAGGTGGCCATACACTGAGAGATTTGCTCGTTGGACGATGTCGCCAAACTAGCGGATGTCTTCCTGATATGCCCAACTTGAGGTGGGCGATATCGGGCTGATCCGATCGTGGGCCCTAGATTCGCTTCGCTGAAAAATTGGCGAAAAATTTGCGAAACAAGTCACGGCACGCTTTTGACGCGCGTCCCGTCAACCTCGGCGCGTCGCGTCAACTTCGGCGTGTCGCGTGACTCGTTTTTCCGGTGAATTTTCACCAAGCGAAATTTCGCTGGCGTTTTGCAAATTTATTCGCCAGCGGCGATTCGCGGGAATTCGCCGCGGATTCGCGCCTGGCGAATAAATTCGCCCATCACTAATGGCCACCTTAACAACAACACTCAATAGTAAAATCCAGGTCCCACTGTGACACATTCAGTTACATTGAGTAGGAGAAACAACAGCCTGCCAGAAAGCAGTTCCATCCTAAATAATATGAGATGGCGCCTACACACCAATATTACAACTAAAAAAATACACTTGCTGGTTCGGGAATTACATTTTATACGGTAGAGTAAATTATTTGCAGTGTAATTCAGAAACAAAAATGACATCATAAAAATCATGACCGAATCCCTTGTAATGGTTTATCAGTGCATCAGCCTTGCTGTTTGTCTGTAGCATGGTACAAGTTGCAGACTCATGCTGGAATTGGAGAACTGAAGCAGGAGAAATCTGCCAGCGCGGGTGTGTTGGTTGCAGTCAGGGACATATTTAGGGTTGCACTGACTCCACAATTTGTCAAAAGCTGAACCTTTTTCAGAAGGATTTGTCCATATCTAGGTGCCTGGCCAAACCAAATCTGAACTTTTAAAATCATGTCACTTTATTCAGAGCTTTCTGCATAATTAGTTTCCTGATAACATGTCCCCTACGTAAACTGGATGTTTTTGTGTTGGGCCATTTGGCACATGGTTTTCAAAAATAATGATTAGTTGCTATTCACAAAAGCACAGACAGTAACTCAGCCCCACGCTGTATTGTCACATTTTGCTGCAATATCATCTCATACAGAAATATCCTGTTATATGTGCTGGGTTGTGCTGGTTGCAGACTGAGCACTTAGTCCTGGTTCCAGAAGTGTCCCTAATTTGTCATGTGATCTAGTAACCTTGTCTATATGACCTGGTATCCCTTGTCTTCCACATAGGGTTATCTGGAAACCCATTATCCAGAATGCTCCGAGTCTCCCATTGACTCCATTTTATCCAACTAATCCAAATTTTTAAAATAATTTCCCTTTTCTCTGTATTAATAAAACAATGATGTAAACTTGATGTAAACTAAGATATAATTAATCCTTATTGGAAGCAAAACCAGCCTATTGGGTTTATTTAATGTTTACATGATTTTCTCGTAGACTTATCTGGAAAGCCCCAGGTCCCACGCATTCTGGAAAACAGGTCCCATACCTGTATTATAACAGGGAATAGAAGAAGATAAGCAAACCTCTGGCAAACAGCCAAGCAATCAATGAGAACTACCATATAATTTCATGCAAAATGAAATGAAAATGAAATGAAAAAAGAATGTTCCTCTGAGCACTTTTTTTATACTGATAATATCACCAATGTGTAACCAGAGTGCCCCTAATTGTTCTGTCGATTGAGAAGGAAAAACAACAGCTTGCCAGAAAGCAGTTCCCTCCTAAAGTGCTGGCACAAGTCACATGACCAGGGGCAGCTGGGAAATTGACAATATGGCTAGCCCCATGTCAGATTTCAAAACTGTATATAAAAAAATCTGTTTTCTCTTTTAAGAAATGGATTTTAGTGCAGAAGTCTACTGGAGTAGCACTATTAACTGATACTTTTTGAAAAAAACATGTTTTCCCATGACAGTATCCCTTTAAATGTGTCTTGGTGTTTTTTTTTCATTAGGTACAAATAGGGTTGCCACCTTTTACAAAAAAAAATACCGGCTAGTGCTGGGGGGTGGGAAAAAAGGGGCGGGGAACGATGAAAAGGGGTCTGAGTCACGGGAAGACACACAAAAGGGGCGGGCTGTGAGGCTTAAGGGGCGGAGCCACCACAGCGTCTGGGAACAAGTAAGTGAAGGGCTGAGGGCTTTTTGTAAGGGTATAACAAATTACCGGCAACTACATTGCTGGTAAATTTGTAATACCGGCCCCAGACTTTGCAGGTATTTTATCGGCCATGCCGGTAAAATTCCAGCTGGGTGGCAACCCTAGGTACAAACAAATTTTTTTAAAAAAATGATGTTACTGGTCCTTTAAACACTAGTGGGCCCCTTGCAGCTTATTCAGCCAAACAGACACATGACAAAGAGATAAGCGTCCCAGCTCAATAAATCAAGGACTGTACAGGTATGGTGTGAACAGCCCCACAGACTTCAATGCTTAATGTTTTTTAAAGTGTCTCTGATTTTTGAATTGGCTTGGTAACCTTGCCACAATGGGAACTGTGGGACCAATTAAAAGTGGCTGGGTCTGAATAAAGACAATGGCAGCAGCAGCCGCAATAAGAGTCTCAGTAAAATATCTTTGCTAATAATCAGATATTGCATGACTATTGTTAGCCCCTTAAACTAATATTATACCCACACATGGAAAGTCTCCATTTACATTCAGACTTTATACAGGTATGGGACTTGTTATCCAGGATGCTTGGGACCTGGGGTTTTTTTTTAAATCATGTAAGAATTAAATAAATCCAATAGGCTGGTTCTGCTTCCAATAATGATTAATTATATCTTAGTCTGGATCAAGTACAAGCTACTGTTTTATTATTACAGAGAAAAAGGAAATTATTTAAAAAATTTGGATTATTTGTATAAAATGGAGTCTTTGGGAGACAGCCTTTCCATAATCCGGAGCTTTCTGGATAATGGGTTTTGGATAATGGGTCCCATACCTGTATTTTTATTTTAACAATCAATTAAGTCGCACCAACATATTCCATAGCACTGTGGATGAGGTGTATACATGAAACATACGGATTAAATACAAATAAACTGTCACTTGAATCATTCGCATCAGTGATTTCCAAGTTGTGGGACTGGACCCTCCCCTAGAGCAGTGGTTGGAGGGGCCTGAAGACCAGTCAGGGTAAGGTAATTGATGTATTGATATAATCCCTGTCTGGCCCTGTTCCATTAGAATGGAGTATAATAGCTACAGCATGATTGCCGAGGCAGAAGTAGGAACACGTCGGCTCTACAAGGGCAAAGGCACAATATGTATATTTAAATAAAGTGACTATATGAAAGAACATTCAGAGAAAAGGAACCTTCTACATAGCAAATAGTAAGTGGGTGTCAGAGACGGATAAAGGTGGCCATACATGGGGAGATCCGTTCATTCGGCGATGGGCGATTGGGCGATATCGTGCTGATCCAATCGTGGGCCTTAGGACCCAATGATCAGATCTGAACTGAGGAGATAGGAGCGATCTGATCGTAGGACCACATCAATGAACAGATGCGGCCGCGATCTGACGGGATTTTTAGTCTAAAATCTGTCCCACTTTCGGACGGATATCGATCGGGGAAGCCTGTCGGAGGGCCCCATACACAGGCCAATAAGCTGCCGACTCTGTCTGTCAGCAGCTTTTATCTTCCCGTATATGGCCACCTTTAGGGCTCTTCCACACAAGCGCCTGAAGCTGCACTCCCCTGCGTTCCGATTTTATGCGTTTAGACGCAGGGGAACGCAGCAGTAGACGCCTTAAATTTTTTTCAATGGGGCTGTACTCACGCATTCACCGAATGCAGGTTGAGACAGAACTTGCTGCATTTTTTCTGCGTTCAGCGCCTACATGCGCCTGTGTGAGTACAGCCCCATTGAAAAGGTGTCTACTGCTGCTGAACGCATAAAATCGGAACGCAGGGGACGCAGCTTCAGATGCTTGTGTGGAAGAGCCCTTACTCTCTTTTTATCAAGTAGTCTGCTTATGAGAAACAGCTGTATCTGAATTCTTGTTGAATTTGCTCCGAGCATGCATAAGAAATACTGAATGACATTTCTAAGGTTTTTTCCGTGCTTGGGTATTAATCATTGGTCCCTTGAATTTTTTGAATGTGAAAGTGCCAGAAAATCTTTGCAAACTATTAATTTAAACACACACTTATGTGCCCCTTGGGCAGAAGAACTCAATGTGATTGGTTTCCATTTTTTATTATTTGTTTTTTGAGTTATTTATCTCTTTATAAAGCAGCTCTCCGGTTGGCAATTTCAGTACTATGGTTGTTAGGATTCACATTACCCTAGCAACCATGCACTGATTTGACACAGAGACTGGAATATGAATAGGAGAGGGTTTCATTATAAAGATAAGTAATAAAAAGTCACAATAACTATATATTTGTAGCCTTAGAATACAGAAGAAGAAGGCAAATAAGACAAAGATCATAAAGAAAAAAAAATGGAGGCCAATTGAAAAGTTGCTTAGAATTAACTACTCTGTCACAAACTAAAAAAGTTAACTTGGCTTCTATATAAACAAAGGGCACAATGCTGCAGGCTGGAATAGTGTTAAAGAAATGAATAGGTCCTAGTTCTGGTAACATGGCAGAGGGTGAGCTTAGGGTCAGGCATGATGAGGGCAGATCAAAATGCTGGAATTTAAGAGCAGGGTTGAAAGGACAAGTAAAGTCTGAAATAGAATAAGGCTAAAAATTATGTATTTAGTATACTAAACATAAACATGAAATTACTGCAGCACAAAGTCGATCAAATGATTTATGCTTTCAAAGTTGGCCACAGGGGGCTGTCATCTTGTAACTTTGTTATACATCTTTGCAAGACCCAGACTGTGCACATGCTCAGTGTGGCTTGGATTGCTTAGGGATCATCACAAATGATCAAAACAGGGAAACAAACAGAGCTGTTGGAGTTCTGCATGGCTGGGAAGTAAGGTGGGGGCTCCCCCTGCTGTTCATATGTATGATTGTTTCCCTGCAGAGCAGTTAGGGAAAGTCTGACAATTCCTATCCACAGGAGTAAATGAAAGGAGAATTTCACTGCATACTCATTTTTTAATTAAAGTATATTGCAGATAGGTTTCTTTTTCATTAAAGAAAGTAAAAATAGGATTTTATTAATTTTTTTTGACTTTCCTTGTCCTTTAAGTGGAACAGGACCAGGCTGAAGTTATATGGAAGTACAGTAGGCAATGGAAGGTCCGTGCCAAGGGTTAGAACTAATAATCAGGACAGATTAGAGTAGCCAGTATTATCCATCTATACCTCTTGACCTTTCTATGGGCCCAAAACTCCTATTTTTATACTTCATCAATTACCTCGCACCTCTAGCGCTGATTCACATAGAAGGAGACATCTGTAATATCATTCCGGCTTTTATTCAGCACACATATTAAATTTACAGCAGTGGGGTGCAAACTAACGCGTTTCGTGCCCTTACACTGGCACTTCCTCAGAGCTTATTTTTATATTCAGTTTTGAAATCTGACATGGGGCTAGACATATTGTCAGTTTCCCAGCAGCCCCCAGTCATGTGACTTCAGTCACTCTTTACTGCTGTACTGCAAGTTGGAGTGATACCCCCCTCCCCAGCAGCCTAACAACAGAACAATGAGAAGGTAACCAGATAACAGCTCCCTAACACAAGATAACAGCTGCCTGGTAGATCTAAGAACAGCACTCTATAGTAAAAGCCAAGACCAACTGAGACTGATTCAGTTACATTAAGTTGGAGAAACAACAGCCTGCCAGAAAGTAGTTCCATCCTAAAGTGCTGGCACAAGTCACATGACATGGGGCAGCTCGGAAACTGACAATATGTCTAATTGTAAGTATGATTTCAAAATTGAATATAAAAAAAATCTGTTTGTTCTTTTGAGAATTGGATTTCAGTGCAGAAGTCTGCTGGAGCAGCACTATTAACTGATGTGTTTTTTATAAAAAAACATGTTTTACCATGACACTACCATGCATGTGATGCCAGGTTTTTGTCTGAAACTTGTATACTAGTTATACAAGACCCGCAGTTTTTAACATAGATGAATGGTCACACTGTGGGGCTCATGTATCAACACTGGGCAAATTTGCCGGTAGGCAGTAACCCATGGCAACCAACCAAATTGTTGCATTCACTGTTCTATCCACAGCTGGCTAAAGAAAAGCCAATCAGTGCTGTGTATTACTGTCCATGGGTAAATTTGCCATTGTTGATTGGCAGTGGTGATAAATGATGGTGTTGTCACCAATATACACATTATACACATCTATTTATTGGGTGCAGTATTACTATAGCCTTGTATAGGAACAGCCCTTGTGTAGTTAAACAGGGCAGCTTTGTTTGTCTCCATGCAGTTGAACAGTAGAAGTGGTAAGTTCATATGAGGTCAAATTCACTCCTAAAAATCACACACTAGGAGAATATCACCTTTTTCTCTCTTCTAGGCTTAAAACACATCTATTAAGCAGTACTTCATACAGAAGAGGTTGAGAGGTGGCTGTTTCCAGCTGGGACGCCCCTAGCTTATGAATAGACGCAAGGCATTATGAACAGTAACACCAATGAAACCAAATGAAAGGGATTTAAAGCACTGTACTGCAGGGTCAGACTGCTGGCCAGGGCCCCCCTCGGGCCCCCCCTGCTGCGGCACCCGCGCCATGTGTAAACTCTCTGCTGCGCCCGCACCGCTAGCATGCACAGATGGCACCCACACCGGTGTGTATGCACAGACGTCCTCCGTGCTGCGCGCATGTCAATTTTTTATGTTTTTTTTTTTTTTATAAATATATGCCAATTGGGGGTCTGGCCTGGAGGGGGCCAACCGGGTTTTTATCTGGTGCTGGGCCAGTCCAACCCTGCTGTACTGTTATCCTGCTCTGGTAAAACTGATGTTTGCTTCAGAAACACTATTATAGTTCATTTAAACAAGCTGTTGTGTAGCAATGGTGGAAATTGAAAAATGCTACATGGCACAGGATAACAGATAGCATAGTGGATAACAGATAACACCATTATGTTCTACAGAGCTTCTCTGCTGTGCAACCTGAGCCTTTTCTGCTTTGAATGGCTGCCTCCATTGCTACACAACAGCTTATTTATATAAGCGATGGTAGAGTTTCTGAAGCAAACACACCAGTTTTACCAGTGCAGGGCAACACTGCATTATATTTATATTACTTCAAAATAATTACATTTTTTTTATATTACTATTCCTTTTAACACCTGTCTAGAGTAGGGCTCCCTTTTGTTTGTGTGATCTGTATTCTACCCCTTGTATCAAAGATGTACAGAGACAATGATGTGCATTTTTAGTCTTATGGGTTATGTTATAAAAGACAAGTTTGCCCTATGACCAGTAACCAATCAGCAGGGAGCATTTACTGGCCACCTGTTGCTATGTGTTACTGCACCTATGTACACGTAGTACCTTTTATTACATATGGGGGTTAGTGAGCAGTGCCAGTAAGTGGCTGCACCTTAAAAGATGCCTTTAGACCAGTGATCCCCAACCAGTAGCTCCTGAGCAACATATTGCTCTCCAACCCCTTGGATGTTGCTCCCAGTGGCCTCAAAGCAGGTGCTTATTTTTGAATTCCAGGCTTAGCGGCAAGTTTTGGTTGTATCAAAAACAGGTCCACTGTCATACAAAACCTCAATGTAGGTTGAAAATCCACATAGGGGCTACCAAATGGCCAATCACAGCCCTTATTTGGCACTCCAAGAACATTTTTCATGCTAGTGTTGCTCCCCAACTCCTTTTACTTCTGAATGTTGCTCACGGGTTCCAAAGGTTGGGGATCTCTGCTTTAGTTTTAGCATTTGGTGCACTAACCCCCTAAAGATCATTCCAAAGAACTGTGTAACAAAAGAAAAAGAATGAAAAAGAATTGCAGGTTTGCTTCAAGTGATGAACATGAATCTGCTGTTTTCCTTTAGATTAATATTTATTGCACAAATATTTTCTGCCTCTGGGCCCTTTCATGCACTTTTTTATATAAACTCTTCGCATTACAGAGGAAATGAAGCAAGGTGCAAGCAGAACCACAACCCATTTGTCCATTTTTAACGCACTTTTGTATAATTTCAGATTAAAAAAGGAGTCGTAATATATTTCAATACAAACAAAAATATTTTATTGATTTATAGGCATACATTGTGATATATGAATAATGACCCAAAATCAGTGTGCCCCAATCTGCAATATATATGGGACCTGTCATCCAGAATGCTCAGGACCTGAGTTTTTCCAGATAACAGATCTTTCTGTAGTTTGGCTCTTCATAAACCAAGTCAACTAGAAAAAAATCATTTACACATTAACTAAACCCAATAGGCTGGTTTTGCTTCCAATAAGGATTAATTATATCTTAGTTTGGCTCAAGTTCAAAGTGCTGGTTTATTATTACAGAGAAAAAGGAAATCATTTTTATGAGTTATTTGATTATAATGGAGTCTATGGGAGATGGACTTCCTATAATTTGGAGCTTTCTGGATAACTTTTTTCTAGTCAACAGATCCCATAGTTGTATTAGGCTCTCAACCTCAAAGCCACTGACAACAATGCACAAATTGCCACCTTTACTTTTCAGGATAAAATTTGGGCTACAAAATCTGCGAGAGCTGCAGGGTTTACTTTTAACCCAGAAATATGGAGGAACTATGTGGCTTTTTTATTCACGGTGCTAGTTAGTGATCTCCAAACTGTAGTCATTGACAAACGATCAGCAAACAAATGTCTTAACAAAAGTTAGGAAAAGTATCCCTAAATGATCCGAAGATATTTTTATGCTTATGAAACACTTTTCTAAAGTCCGCACAATGACTGTAAAAACACATTTATGTGCTTATCTCTTGGGGCTGTAACCCAAGTCTGTCTTGTGATACCCATTTGATGCTTACGGCATTTGATCCAGTTGAGTCTCTTGCTAAATTTAACTATTGATTCCTGTTAGTGCTGTTAAACAATGCAGAAGGTTTATTTGTCTGAGCCTGAATTGAATAGATTCAACATTAATAGGGTTAAAGAAGAGAATTCGAGCAAGGCTAGTCTGGAACGTTAGCTTGTAGTGGGGATTATTTACTGGGATTTTGGAGATTAGACATGACCATTGTTAAAGTGTTGGTTTCCACATTCAGTGCACTTGAAGCCAGAACCTGACATCAGCGCTTTACCATGCAAGGAATGCAGAAATAAATGTTCCATGTAAACATGTGCTGTGATTCGCGTTCAGTTACTCGGCTGTGGTTATCTAAGGTGCTGCTCCACTACAACAGAAAGAATGGAGCCTTGAGTCTTGGAAGGGCCTTGGATAAGTGCAAGGAGTGTGAGGAGGCCAGATATACAAGATGCAAACGTATTGCTGCTGCTGCCAATACTAGGTAATTCTGCCATTCACAGCTCATCCCAAAATATATTTCTTTGATCATCTTTTATTAAATATACTCTATGTATGTGTGCTAAGAACTCTCTTGATAGTTGCAGAAACAGTGGTGATTTCATCTCATTGCGGGGTATGAAAGAACAGTGAACTGTTGTAAGAGGGATGTTGATCTTGTCTGGCTGCTGTGTCACTAGTACCTCTGTTGTTCCTTAAAGTTAACCTCAGATCAGGTTGGCAGCTTATTGGGACGTGTAATAAGAGAAAATCAATATCTGGTAGTGCACAAGACATATATCCATTGGGCTGGTGTACCATTCAGGCAGTAACTGCCCTGAGCTGTTGATGAAGTCTTCTCCTGACTTGTCTGCATATGCCACATGTCTGATCCAACTGCCCAGACATCAATTTCATTTTGAATAATCTACTACTTGTTGGAAGCAAAGTCCTGATTGGTTACTCTCAGCAAAAGTACAGGAGTGTCCACACTTTACTAATGTAAGGTCTACTTTTAGTGATGTCCCATTATGATCCACATCTATAATAGCGTTGTTAGCATTCTGTTCCATGGAAAATATTACTTAAATATTATGTTGATTTATGAGAGAATTTATATTACTATATTTAACAAACAACTATACCTTCTGTAATCTTAACATAATAAATATCTGAAATAAAGCATGAAACAGGAGGGTGATTTAGACAAGCTGATTGTTGACAGTGTCTTCAGCTCTACTGATCACCAGCTAAAGGTCTTCTGGTAGATCCCGATGTATCTTTTGGGCATCCCTGACCCAGTAAATAAGCCCAGCAGTTTTATGTTCTGTCAAGGAACAGGCAACAGAGATGCTAATACCATCCCATGTACTACTCCAGCATCAACTAAAAAGATACTAGCCAATACCATCCCATGTATTATACATGCTTCTAGTCTTGTTGGGAACATTATCAATGTTGGAGCAATGGTTAGGACCGTGGGCTTTCACATATAATTTCAGCCAGAGCAAAGTTTTGTTATGTTCTTCCGATGCCTGCTTGGGTATTCTCATGGGAAAGGTACCTTGGTTTCCTCCTCAATATACAGGCAGGTTAAGTTACTCATGACAAAACTGACTATACTGTGTGTGAATGGAGTAGGAACTTACATTGTAAAATCCTCTAAGGAAGGGATTGATGTATCATTTCTATAAAGTGCTGCATGAATATTAATGCTAAAATGCCTGGAAGAGCTTTGACTTTATCTAAAACAGGTAGGCAAGCTACTGTCATAAGCCATGGGCTGAGTACTTCAAGGTATATAGATATGGTCCAATGAAATGCTAATAACTGCCTTTTTTATATTTCTAGGATGAACTGTCTCGTTTATGCTCTAGGATCCCTTTTCCTTCTGAGTGGGCTCCTCCTCCCCAGCTCTGAAGGGAAGAAGAAGGTTAGTGGATCACAGGGAGCCATTCCTCCCCCTGACAAAGGGCAGCCCAATGACTCTGAGCAAGGTCAAACTCAGCCAGGAGGCCGGGGCCGAGGGAAGGGGAAGGGACAAGCACTAGTGGCTGAAGAAGTGCTGGAGTCCAGTCAAGAAGCTCTTCACGTCACTGAACGCAAGTATTTAAAGAGGGACTGGTGTAAGACTCAGCCCTTAAAGCAAACAATTCATGAGGAAGGGTGCAACAGCCGTACCATCATCAACCGCTTCTGCTATGGGCAATGCAACTCCTTCTACATCCCCCGTCACATACGCAGGGAGGAGGGCTCATTTCAATCCTGCTCCTTCTGCAAGCCTAAAAAATTCACCACAATGGTGGTCACCCTGAACTGCCCAGAGCTACAGCCTCCCACAAAAAAGAAGAGAATTACACGTGTCAAGCAGTGTCGCTGCATCTCCATAGACCTGGACTAATGTGACACTGGGCCAGTGAATATTAGAATAATGTACTGTGAGCTTCACTCTTCATATCCACATCATTGCTGTCTGTGCCAGGACCATCAAACCACAGCCCTCACAGGCATTCTGTTGTGTACATGATACTTTATGATTTTCATGCTAATACACCATCATCAGGAATCCAAACAAGCAATAAATATATAGATTTCCTCCTTCTGCTGAACTGTCCCGAACAGTGTTGGGTTCCTTATCCCTTTTTTAGGGAATGTGGAGGCCTGCAAAGCGACTATCCATGTATACATTGTGTACATATATATTATTTATTCTCACGTGTGTGTTACTGTGCACATAAAAGAGCATGAGTGAAGGTGCTGAGACTGTTGAGAGTTAATGAATTGTGCATGTTACTGGCATGTAGCTGTCGCTACTACAGGAGACCTAATATTAAGGCAATATATGACTTTCTGTAAGGTTCACTGTGGGTAAACATGCATTATGAACAATACATTTTCTTATATGTGGGTTAATCTGCCACAAACCTGACAAATATGGCAGTTTGAGGACAGAAGATGCCATGTGAGTCGTGTACAGTCTGATCATCAAAATATACCTTCTAAAACCATTGTGGCAATCCAGAAGCTGATTTGGGGGGTAAAGACCAACACAATGCTGAGAAATTCCTGGGAGTTGGGGGTGACTAAGACAGATGGCATAATAATCATGTAATGAAGATCTGCACCGCACAGAGAGAAGCAAACTGGTACCAAATGGCAGTGGAAAAGAATGAGGAGGATGAGATATTGAGACATAGGGACTAGAATACTGCAACTTAAAGTTGCTCTGACTCCTGTTAATCACACTGAGAACTGTAGCAACAGCAACTGTGTCATTTTATTGAGGTCAAGGGGTGGGAAACAAATCACTGCATGGCTGGTTATGTCCAGACAAAACCACCCCAAACTCCTCTCGCTTCCCAGTAAGTCCCATAACTGCAATCTGAGACTGTCCCAGCTAGGTCAATACAGAGGGAATGCCATTGCAAGTAGTGTTGTACGATAAACTGCTCCCTAAAACAATGTTCACAGTGGATTTGCTTGTATTAAACAAATCAGAGCAGAAGCTTTGCCAATAAAATGAGCTTCATGATGAATAAAGAAACAGTACAAGATGGAAATATTACATTCATGTCATATTCATTGTAATTTCATGCATGTACGACTGCATTAGGCCTGATAACATTGGCATGGTGAACATTCTCATGTTTCATGCCTAAAACTTGGATGTGGCCTAAACATTGTTTACACACAAAGAAAAACCAAATCCATATCATACTAGAACAATAAAATACAAATTTTATTGTTTTTATAACTGATTCATCACTAGGGACAATGTGGCCTTGCCATGGCAGAAAAGCCAATATGAAACTTCACATTATTCATAATAATAGGTATTAAGTGCTAAGGTTATCAGTGCCTCATTCAGTTCTCTCACTAAGCTTCTGTTTTTTACAAAAGTGAAAGTATTTTAAGAGAAGCGGCTTCACAGAATTTATTACTTGGAAAAGCAAATCTCTTAGGTAAGCCACGCTCCAGCAATATCTTTTACATCCAGCCAAAGGCACTGCTAAAGGATTTAACTGTACATGGCAGCTGTAGATACGCAAGTAATATACAGTAGATGGGAGCCTGCAGTGCGTGTGCCTGTTCTTATACTGTGGCAAATTATAGGTTTTTGGATCATGTCGTTTTTGTGGGATTGCCTGCTGTTTCATTATCAATGGCCAGGCTGTCTATCTTATATTACACTTGGGCTGTAACTGTGGAAGTGCAGACATCATACATGACACGTGGTGTGCGGTTTGACATTTGTTTAGATACTTTCCACATATGCAAGGCTTAACTCCTTTGTTTGCCTGCATAGAGAAGGTTCATAAGCTTGTGGGATATTGAGTGAAAACTAGGGTATGGCCATGTGTACTTTGAACATGGATTCTTAACCTATAGGTCAGGACAGAAATATGGGTTCCCCCAGGCTGCTTAGAGTGGGACCCCAAGATCAGCTTTAATAAAGCAACATTATTTTTCTCCAGTAGAAAATAGCAATCATAATAAGGTGCATGACTCAATCTAAACCAAAGTCAAAAAGCTGATTTATTGACTTAATTTGGTTTCCGGGTGGAAAAAGTTAAGCCAAACTGATAAATGTATACACAAAGGGTATTCTTTGCTGGGTGCTACAGTTCTATGCAGCCTACAGTAGGCCCTTCCAGATTTCAATCATATGAGCATTTGCGTGTGCTTCATTTAATGCTATAATGGTCCTTTAATGCCTGTTTTCTCCTTTGTACTATAAGGTTAGTCCTCTCCAGACCCAGATTGGCAATTTGTGGGTTCTGGCAAATGCCAGAGGGGCTGCTGTAAGGTCACACAGACTGTCACTATTTAGTGGGCTGGTGGAGGACTCTTTGGGCCTCTGTGTACTTGGAATGCCAGGGCCTATTTTGACTCCCAGTACAGACCTGGTCCTCTTTACTTTTCAGCTCAAGCATACAAAGATTTCATTTGATTTAAGAATACACAGTGAAAGCAATGCCTGGAACTGCTTTGAGGAGCAAGTCAAAGAGAGAGCATGTATCAAGTAACAAAAATAAGCAACACAATCCACAAGCAGAATTGTTCTGTGCCCTTTGTTTTCTCAACACTACCAATGTATCCTCACTTAGGAACTAGTTCAAAGCTACATTCAAACTCCTCCTGCTCTGATTTTCTAAATTTAGAAAAATTATTTTTTAGTGAACATACCCTCGAGAAAGCACCCTTTAATAAATAACCCCCTAATGTATAAACATTGTTCAGCTTGCATATCAGAAGAACTCATTACATCAGTGGGTCCTCCAGGGCATCCAATTGCTGCAGCTGCTTTTTTGACTTTAACCTGACTGTCCTACCTATTTCTAAGTAGGAAGGCTTCAATGAGCCTAAAGAAAAAGTCACATGCATAGTATGGTGTGATCCAGAGATAACTGTTGGGACAGAAAGGATAGAGAGAAAGCACATCAGAAGGACTGGAGGAATAGAGAAGTGAAAGACAAATGGGAGAGGGAAGATGTGAGAAGAAATTAGTGGAGAAAAGTTAATAGTGTCACAGTTGTAAATGGGAAGAAAAGAAAAACATGGTTTGGTGAGGGCCATGGTCTAAGACAGGGATCCACTACTTTTTTTTACCCATGAGCCACATTCAAATATAAAGAGCAACACAAACATGAAGAAAGTCCATGGGGTTCCAAATAAGGGCTGTGATTGGCTTCTGTGGATTGGCAGCCTACACAAGGCTCTGTTTGGCTGTACGCCTGTTTTTTATACAACCAAAACTTGCCTCCAAGCCTGGAATTAAAAAATAAGCACCTGTTTGAGGCCATTGGGACTGGGAGCAACATGCAAAGGGTTGGAGAGCAACATATTGCTTATGAGCCACTGGTTTAAGGTTTCCTGGTAGGACTCCCTCTCTAATTGTTCTGACAAATGTAATGGGAAATTAATAACCCTATAAAGTAGATTGTAATTGCAGGTATATCAATTATGATTATATTAGAGATGCACCAAATCCATCCTATTTTTTCATCTGACCGAATACCGAACTCTCAAATAATGATTTGACTGAATTGAACGAGAGCCTTTATTTACATATTAATTAAAAGCAACATTTTAAAAATGCAACTATTAGTGAAAAAAGCCACTTTCACTTATCCAGCAGAGGAAACAACATTAATTACACTGGCTATTGGTGGCTCTTTTTGTAGCAGTGTAGATGGGTACCAGTCAGCGGTGTATTTCTCTATATTCCTGATAATGCAGCAGCAGTGGAATGATTATTATACAAGGATAAATTGTATACATACATTTTGTGCTGGCAGAGTATAGGCTTCTGGTTGCATGTCAGGGGGAGCCACACTCCTTATGGAGGGTTAAGTAGTTTTAACGACTTCTCTCAGGCTCCCAGCGTGGCCAGGCCAGATGTTGGTTCCACTTTGATCTGAACAACACGTCAGGATGCAGACAATAAGATTGGTTTAGAATTTATTGTCTCTTTGATTCCCGCACACTGATGAGTTTTAAATTTGTTACACAGTATGCTAGCTGCACAGGGAGGGACCACAGAGGGAAAAAAACTCGCTCGGAGGTAGCCGAGACACGCGCCTTTAAGTCAATTTTGAATCTTGACGAGTCGAGGACATCTCTGTTAGGTTTTTGTTAAGTGTAAAACTATCTACAGTTGTGCCAAATGACAATATTCTTGGGACGTGAAACAGAGGAACAGTATTAAGTTGTAAGTAAGACGTTGTATTAAAGTCAAAGGTAGCCAGCTGCTGGTTCACATTGCAGTTTTTGCCCAGCCTTAGCAGCCATTGTCTTTCTGGTAAGTCAGACACAAGCTCACCAGAAAGATAATGGAAGTAAAAGATTCACTAGGCAAGGTAAGATACCTTAATACCCAACACCCACAAAGTCAATTTGCCTAGTAATGCAGATCTGGGAAATGTCTCTTATAGTGCAAAATAGGGCTTATTGCCTCCCATTGGTCCCATGTTGTTTTACATACCCATCTCAGGAAGCCAGACGGGAGCATGGTCATCACTAGGTGTGTGGGTATGCAACATAGTTTGTACAGCGACATAACCAGCTGTTGAAGGTACAGTACTATTTAGATGGAACCTATACTTTAAGTGTCATTTGTTTTGATTAATAAAACAAATGTGCAAGAAAAAAGGGGCAAGAGTACTTTCACTGATGGATCAGAGAACACTCTCTGCACTAACTACAAGAATCTAATATCCAGCTTTAAAATGGAAATTCTGCTTTTAAAGTTACAAGGGGATGGATTTTTGCCAGCTCTGGAAAGTACAACCCTGATAAGTGTTGCCTACTCTGGGCTCCCCTGCACCTGTGAGTATAGTGCGCTGCAGACTTTGCACCTCCCTGAGGGTGTGACACAAGTGTTAAGTGCATGGCCTCCAAGAGGTGCAGTTTAGTAGCAGCACTTGTAGGAAGGAAGGAAGAAGGGTATTACTGCAGCTGGAAGTCATCAAACCCCCTAATCCTAAAGTTAGGCCAGTAGAACATGGGGCATATTCTCTGTTGTTTTTTTTACATGAAGAAGAAGCACCAGATTATAGCAATGTAGCATTCCATTAGTCATTCACTAGCAGTAGCAGAGATATTTTAGCAAGCCTATACACAATTGAGCTTTTTCTTGCCAAAATCATAACTGGCCACTCAGCCATCTGACAAAATAAGTGCATAGCACTATAACACGGCAGGTCCTGCTTGCAATTCATAGAAATAAATACATTATAATGGCAGATAGCACAAGTGTGCCCGGCTCGTCTTTTACCTAGATCGCTACAAAAGCCTTTTTTGGGCAAAGGCAGGACTTTGGGGCATGCTAAAGGCATTGATTGGAACTAGTTCACCTGAATAGATATCACGTCAAGTTGGTCATATCAGAGAAAGATCCACTTGCTTGGGGCACTGGTAAAAAATACTGCATTAGCTTAACAGTGCAATTGCTGCCAACTCCATCAAATTAGCTTCACTGCTGGTACAGCAGAAACCACAATAGTTATTCTTGCTGTGCCCCTAACAAAAAAGTGGAATCAAAATATCAGTGTTCTGTTCTGCCTGTAACTGCCACTCCAGCTGTGGTTACTTGGGTACATGTTAATGACTAAGCAAGGGATTGTCTCACGAAGGCCTCACACAGCACCAGCACATCTGCGAATGTGAACAGAGAGATGCAAGTGGAGAAGGGACAGAGAGTCTTGGTAGCAATGGATGAGACAATAAACATGGTAATGCCCAGTCCAGGTAGGGACAGGCAGCACCAAGTCTGCACAGGAGGCAGTCAGCAGGCAAGTGGAGTCAAAAATCAGTCAGGGAAAGCTCAGGACATACACAACAACAAATACGCTTGCAATAACTGATATGCTAACAAACAATTGTGGCCAGTTTGGAAGAGAACCGAGACAATGTGTAGGCTCAGGGTGATCATGTTGAAGCACATAACATCAGAAGATGGGACACATCTGGACAAGCACCTGCCACTGAGAACATACATGATGCACGCCCACAAATGCATAACAATATGCTGAGAACGTGGCAAAACAAACATCTGCTGCTGAAAATGCTGGCAGGAGCTGCTCTCTGAGCAGAATGAGATTTTACAGCATTCCAGACCTGCAGTATAGTATAATATAGAATAGAAGAGTTCAGTACAGGCCAGTCAAAATCATACTGGACAGCACTAGCAAGTCAGTTGCAAAAGGATCATTCAGCAGGCACAAGCTGGGGCAGGTAACAATGGATTACAAAAAATACAACAGAGTCTGCTGAGGGGTTCCAGAACAAGGAGCGGCAAAGAGCTGAAGCAAGAAATGGAACTGGAGCAGGAAATGGAACTGGTGCAGGAAGAGGAACCAGTGCGGGAAATGGAACTGGTGCAGGAAGAGGAACCAGTGCGGGAAATGGAACTGGTGCAGAAAGAGAAAACTGTGCAGAAAGAGAAACTGGTGCAGAAAGATTAAACTGAATTAGGAAGAGGCTGAGGCTGAAGAAGTTGGACAGGAACAAGTGACAAGAAATGCAGGAACGTATAAAGGCAAACTGATGTCAAAGGGTGTAATTTCCTGCACATCATAAAAACGTCCCTTGCTGTACTAATGTTAATAAAAGACTTGTGCAATCAGAGTGGCTGTAGGCGTCCCCACAACTACATGTGCATGCTTCCCCCCTATGTCCCCACCTCTCTTTCCTTATGTATACATCTTCATCATTTTCTCTCCCCTATTTTCCCTGTCAGGTGATGCAGCTCCTAGGCCATGGGGATGAAACAAAATGGCTGTAATGTAAAGCTGAGCTAGACTTTGCACAAACCAAGTTAAACCAATGATCCTGTGGATTTAATTAGTAAGTTTACAAACTAAGAAAGGCTTGGCCTGTTTTCTGCCAATAGTTCATGGATAGATCTGGAAAAAATAATTCAGCTTTACTGAAGACACTTATTTCAGGGAATGATTTTTAAAGACCCATAACAGAGCACATTAAAGGGAGAATAATATAAATGAGTCAATGCTGATGACTCAGACTGGTTTATAAGGCCTATTTTCGCATGGTGTTGGCTTTTATCACTACTTGGAATTCTGGTCAGTGAGTACTGCAGTATTTCTATTTCCTGCCATAAACTTCAAATGTGGGCATGTGGATATTTGCCAGTTACTTGCTCCAGCAAGAAGCACATATTCCAACACAATTAAGGAGTATGAAACCAGTGTGCAATTTACTATAGAGGAGGCTAATTTGCACCTGCATGGGTTTTCTGCACACACTTGCGGTTGCAGTGCACCCACTTTTGCAGTTGAATTGTGCATAGTCTAGAGAGAAGAGTCTAGTATAATCTACAGTTGTGCTCATAAGTTTACATACCCTGGAAGAATTTATGATTTCTTAACCATTTTTCAGAGAATATAAATGATAACACAAAAACTTTTCTTTCACTTCTAGCTGTCATTGATGTTAAAGGGGGCAATACACGGAATTAAGAACTGGGGTATGTAAACTTTTGATCAGGGTCATTTGGGTAGTTTGTGTAGTGATTATGATTTAATAAGAGTAAACACAGTTGTTTGACAATAAATGGCTTCAGCCAACCACTAACCACGAGTGAAAGAAAAGTTTTTGTGTTATCATTCATATTCTATGAAAAATGGTTAAGAAATCATAAATTCTTCCAGGGTATATAAACTTACGAGCACAACTGTAAGAACCCCCTAATATCACATTGTCCAGTCTTTTGCCAGGACAGGAGGCACTGGAAGAGCTGGGACACCTTTTTGCCCCAGTTGCCCTCTGTACCAGCTTAGAAATAACTCCAAGTTAGCTTGACTGTATTGGCTTGATGAAATAAGCTCTCCAACTCTTTTTGAACTACAGCTCCTAGCATCCTTAGCAAGTCATTTTCAGATGTGATACAAAAACCACAGCAGAGGGGGTGCCGATCGCTTTTCATTCTCTCTGTGTTCATAGAGTGAGGGTTAGATTGTAAAGCCGATTGCAGACCCAGAACATCTTAAAGAGCAAAAGGTCAGACCTTGGTATTTCTTTATGATATATTGATGTTGTGAGATACCAATCACATCCCGCTTGGTTCTAGTTACTGCTAATCTATATCTTAGCTCCTGATCATTTCAACATGGGGATGTCATTAGACAGATTACTTCATAGGGATGGCTGTACTCTGCCTTGGCAGTTTGTCTAAGCTGCTTTAGATTTCTGCCTGTATTTACTTTGTTTTATAGCATTTATTTCCACTCCCAAATGATATTTATAATGCATATCTCTAGACACCTTCAGCTTTCCATGCATGAGAATACATTTTAAATCTCTTCCAGCTGGCTCTTTCTCTCCTCCATTGCCAGCCTTGCTTAATGCAAGGGATCATTCTTGCAGTTCTAGTGATTAAAGCAGCAGTATATGCTTTTTATGGAAACAAAAAAGGCTGTAGATTTCTTCCAGCTGATTAACATGCTCTTTTCTGCCGTTTATGGGAAATCCCTTTTCCAATATCAGTGGTTTTGCCTACAGTGTTGTAGCTTGTGATGCTGCTCTGTCCCAGCTTCTGGAAAGTATTTGCCTTTTAGCCGAACTGGTGACAAGTGGTGCTGCGAGTAACAAAGTTATCAAGAACTTTGTAATAAAAGGTATCAGAAGCCTTACTTTATCATCATGAAGAGCTCAGGGATTTAAATGACCTTTGAAAGATGGTCCAACACAGACATAAACACCAGCACTCCTCTATAAGGAAGATAATTGCTAAGATATATAAATTAATGAAGTTCCTAAAAAGATATGCAGCCTGTGCTTTTGTATACCTACAACATTGGCACAGTGATTAAACGCTAGGTACTCCGACAAACACCTTTCATCTCAACAGTCTGGAAAGTTTTGCAAAATTGTAAACGACAAAGTTCCTCCACCTATGCTGGGGATAATTATTAGCTCATTAACACATAAAAGTGTTATTCTTATATAGAAACAACACATGATACTTGCCATTGTATTAAAGAACATTCATTCTGCACAATAAACACACAGAGGAAGCGGGCCACCTTTAAGTATGAGGTCCCACCAAAGAAATGTAGTAAAAACAAACATTTTGTAAACAGAAAATCACAGAGGCAGAGGGTTTTGAGCAGTTTCACATCCACAAGAGCGATTTCTTTGTTGTTCTTTGTTAGTTGGCTGTTAAAGCCTCTTATGATTTAGTCAAGAGGCAGGTTTTGCAATATTCAAACCATCAGCGGTCGTGTAACTTCCCCTGCTAAGCTTTAGAAGTCTTCCTAGGATTGTGATGAAGCAGTATATTAATGGGAGGAAATTTAGAACCTCATAAAAACAAACAGCATGGAGCGGCAGACACATGAGAGCAGCCTTTATTAAATGTGACGCTCAGCATATTTACATCTGTGTGCCATAAATATTGTCCTTTTTTACAAGTCAAATGTATAAGTGTCAAGTCAACTGGAGGTTTACATCGTGTAGTCAAAGCAGAAATTGCAGCCCTATTCCGTGACATCATAGTGGTACTGATGGCATCACAACACATCACAAGTCATCAGACCTTGATGGATATCGATAATCAGTTCAGTGAATGGAAAAATCACAACTTTACAGCTGCTGTTGAACTGCAACCACAATCTTCAACTGGCTGGTACCCGAGTATAAAAAAGCTGAATACGTGGCGGTCATGCATAGCAAGTGTCTGTGAAACTATATTACTCACCCTCCCTGCTGCTGATTGGCAAAGATAACATATGCAAAATTGATTTAATTTAATAGCATAGTTTTGCTTTATCAACAAACACAGGGACACTGCTTATATTGCCCACCATTAAATTATTTTTAATATGGCGTAGAGAGTGCTATTTTGAGACAGTTTGCCATTGGTTTATATTTTCAATCATTTGTAGTTTTTGAGTTATTTCGCTTTTTTATTCAACAGCTCTCCAAGCAATCTGGCTGCTAGGGTCCAAATTCTCATGCACTGATCTTAGAAAGAAAGAAGGAGAGGGTCTGATAGAGTGATGGCGAATCTGTGAGTGTCCGTCGAAAATGTGTGAAACGGCCAAAAAAATGCATTGATGTCAACGGGCGTTTTTTCAGGTGATATTTTTTAAACTGTGCAAATCTTTTCTTACTATAAATTGGCATCTATGACAGTTATATATGACTATTTCACTCACTTTTAATAGATGAGTAATAAAAAGTAGCAATAACATTTGCATTTGTAGCTGTACAGACAGCTGTATTTAGGTCCAGCGACCCAGGGATGAGAGTTGAACAAGACAGGCAAATTGAAAAGGTACGATAGATATCAGAAGACAAGAAGAATTTGTTTTAAGCCTTCTTTCTGCATATTGCTGTAAACATTCATAAAAGAGAAAAAGCATAAAAGGAGAAATAGAATGGAAGATGCAGAGTAAAACTGAAGATATGGAAACATATACAGGTATGGTACCTGTTATCCAGAATGCTCAGGACCTGGGTTCTTCCAGGTAACAGATCTTTCCATTATTTGAATCTTCATACCTTAAGTCTTCCAAAAAATCATGTAAATACTAAATAAGCCCAATAAGCTGGTTTTGCCTCCAATAAGGATTAATTAAATCTTACTTTGGATCAAGTACAAGCTACTGTTTTATTATTACAGAGAAAGTTTTTCTGTCAGCACCCATAACCTTCTTAACTGCTCAAACTTGGTGCACGTCCACGGCTTCCACCTCCAATCCGCATAGAATCAATCTTTGCATTTTGCAGACAGCACCAATCAAGGATTATTTTGGTAAAATGCCTTAATTGAGACATGGGCTCTGACCAAGTACACTGGCAGTGTACTGGGTCACAGCCCATGTCTCAATAAAGGCATTTTACCAAAATAATCCTTGATTGGTGCTGTCTGCAAAATGCAAAAATTATTATTACATAGAAAATGGAAATATTTTAAAATAAATTGGATCATTTGGATAAAATGAAGTCTATGAGGGATGACCTTTCCGTAATTCAGGCTTTCTGGATAATGGGTTTCCAGATAACGGAGCCCATACATATATAAGTAAATACTGAAGTCTCAAACAGCAGGAGAAGAATAGAACGGGAAAGGAGAACAAAAGAGCGATGCAAAAGAAGAGACAACAGAAGAGAAAATTGAGAAGAAGAATGAAGAAAGGGTTGTCAGTGTTTATGGCTGACCCCCACTGAATGGCACCAACAATCACTAAAACTCACCCTAAAACCAGTTAATTAATGCTGTTAGTGCAGTTTCTACATTATTTAATACCTTCTTTGATTTAATCCTCTTCTTTGAACTTTTTCACATGCAACACTCACTTTACTGCTCACATGCACTTTACCCTCGAATCCAGGGATCCCCAATCTTTTGAACCCTTGAGCAACATTCAGAAGTAAAAGGAGTTGGGGAGCAACACAAGCATGAAAAATGTTCTTGGGGTGCCAAATAAGTGCTGTGATTGGCTATTTAGTAGCCCCTATGTGGACTTTGAACCTACATTGAGGCTCTGTTTGGCAGTACACATATTTTTATGCAATGAAAACTTGCCTCCAAGTCTGAAATTAAAAAATAAGCACCTGCTTTGAGGCCACTGGGAGCAACATCCAAGGGGTTGGAGAGCAACATGTTACTCACAAGCTACTGGTTGAGGATCACCTAATCTGTCTTTCTAAGTTGTAATAATGAACTGTGTTTAGCTGCTCTTTCCAGATAAGCAAGTGCCAATGAGTTGAGCAGTGAAACCAGAACCTACATCCTCCACATCTAGGAGACCTATAAAACAAGATGGCACATCTGTTGGAAGCTAATAAAATGCAAATGCAGTTTAGAATATCTGAAGCCAAATTATTTTGCACAGTGAAATGAGAAAACTAAATAAAATATTTGTCATAAATGTGTATAACATGTGTGTGTCTCAGTCCCTAGGTTATGGTATTATCATTAAATGTGTGGCATTATCATAGAGGTGGTAATAAAGTACAGATATGGAATCAATTATCTGGAAACCATTATCCAGAAAGATCTGAATTACGGGAAAGCCCTAATAACAAAACAGTAGCTTGTACTTGATCCCAACTAAGATATAATTAATCTTTATTGAAAGCAAAACCAGCCTTTTGGTATTGTTTAACACTGAAATAATTTTCACATTTAAGGTACGGAGATCCAAATTACAGAAAGACCCCCTTACACAGAAAACTCCAGGTCCCGAGCCCTCTGGCTAACATGTACCAAATTGGTACTTGGGAGGTTAGTAATTTAAGTAATCCAATAACACACCCCAAAAATGATCATACAAAACCCTTGTTTCAGTAAAAGAAATTGTCCATTAAGAAACTGAGCCCAGGCGTCTCATACTCCCAAATGATTTATTGATGATAAATAGAAGGTTTCAGTTTATAATCTCCAAATACATCGGTAATATCTCTTAACAACAGGTTATTTGCTTACATATAAAAATACACGTAATATGCATAACGGTGTTCTGCAAGAGGAAAATATACACATTTTCTATCTTATTTACAGGTTTTATATCAACTTCATAAGGAAAAATACTTTTCTGTGGGTACCAGTTAAACCCTACATGCAGGGAGAAAGGCTTGATACCATTTGATACTTCATTACAAGCATTATTGGTGCACAGTTAACAGATATTCAATAGAGAAAAGGGCACATAGGTGTAAGAGGAAGAGGCCAAAATAAATAATCCCAGTGGGGCATTTTTGGGAAAAACTGATGCCTATTCTACACCAGACAGTAAACCAACAGGAGCAATACTGCCTAGTAGTATAGAAGGTTACAAAAACAGGTATCTGTAAGGTGAAAGTACAACAATCTTAAGGAAGGTTGTAATTGCACTGTGAAGTCAGGGCGGGATGTGGAAGGAAAAGCCAAGCGTAAAGGTATAGTTGCATATGGGCAGATTTGTATCTATAAGGTGCAGACCTGGTCCAACTAGGCACAGTCAATGAGAAGAGCTAGGCATTTTATAATTTAAAGTCATTTAGAAAATAAACTTATCTAACTTATTTGACATAAAGAAAACAGTAGAGGAAAAGCAAAGCAAAAGAAGCTTCAAAACAGTGATAACATTTAAGGTTGCGCTACACTATCTGAAGTTATATCTAAAGCAAGTGGATAAAAACACAAAACTATGTCCCTCCCCTGTTTTAATGTGATTGGAGGGCTGAATGGAGTATGAAGTAAAATATTCTTAACCTGATTTTAAAGGAACAGTTCAGTGTGAAAATAAAAAATGGATAGATAGGCTGTGCAAAATAAAACATATTTCTAATATAGTTAGTTAGGCAAAAATATAATGTATAAAGGCTGGAGTGACTGGATGTCTAACATAATTGCCAGAATACTACTTCCTGCTTTTCAGCCCTCTAACTATGAGTTAGTCAGTGACTTGAAGGGGGGCCACATGGGACATAACTGTTCAGTGAGTTTGCAATTGATCCTTAGCATTCAGCTCATTATTATTATTATTATTAACATGTATTTCTATAGCGCCAACTTATTTCGTAGTGCTGAAAAGTGAAAGTGATTACACAACTAAATCACATGAATTACATACATAGAACATAAGGAGACATACATCACAATAAATATCATTATTATTATTGATTATTAACATGTATTTCTATAGAACCAACATATTGCATAGTGCTTTAAAGTAAATGTGTTTATACAACTAAATCACATGAATTGCTCAGATTTAAAAACAACAGTTATGACCCATGTGGCCTTCCCTCAAGTCTCTGATGGGTTACTGACTGGTAATCAGTGGAAATCAAGAAAACTGCAAACCAGGAAGTAGTGCTGTGGCTAAAATGTTAAGACATCCAGTCACTCCAGCCTTTATACATTACATTTTTGGTTAATTAACTATATTAGAAACATTTTTTATTTTGCACAGCCTATTTACCAATTTTTATTTTTACACTGAACAACTCCTTTAATTAGCCAGGCAAGGATACTGTTTTATAAACTTAGGAGCTTGAGAAATACAGTGAAAACAGTCCTTATATTTGTCATGTTGTGATGTCAGAGAGTGACACATATAAGGATAGTTTTCACTGATGCTTGCCTGTAATGTCACACAGGATGCTGATTGGTTTCAGACAGGGCCCCGTGCAAAACAGTGCAATGGGTGCCTCTGGATAATTTTAAAAGCAGTGTATAAAGTAAAGTGCTCCCTTGATCTACAGCTCGCTTGAAAAACAGGCCATGGCTGCCACCAATATCTTAATTTATGTGCATACTTGGGGCCTATAATAAATATTATAAATTTAACAGCAGTCTGTTTGCTTCAATGGTTTATACAGAAGAATAATGGGCAGTCTACTATCTCCCTTCTATAAAGCGCATGGTGAGTATGAACAGGTTGCACATAAACACCCTAGCTGCAGCGCACAAGGCATTTCAAGCCATTGTTTCCAGTAAGAATATGTTTTATAAACATAAACACATCAAAAAATACTTCAAAGTAGTAAGACTATGAGGATTTTCATTCATCCGGGTCTTGGTATCTAATGCAAGTAATTTTAAAACAATTCTACTTGCTGAGTAATCATTGAAGACGTTTCACCACTCATCTGAGCAGCTTCTTCCAAGGAGTCAGTCTTGTCCCTATTGGGGAGGTTAATTTGGGAGCCCTTGCCAGAAAAATAAATAAGGCAGTCCCTTAATCTTCTATCTCCACCCTGTTATAAATTGGTAAAAAAATGGCACCAATATGTCCAGATCTGAATTCAAACCCTAATCTCCGTTATCCATAGCTTTAAAGTCATATAACTTTATGGGGCTGATTTATAATCCATCGATGTTTGTGAGATCAGGCAAAACGACTGCGGAAAAAGGGAAGAAATAAAAACCTCACCAGGGATTAGGTTTCTTAAAAAATACTTTACTTTCAAAATACTTTTTTTTTGTTTTTGAAAAATTTGCCTCAAAATAATCAAGTTGTAGAAAAACATCTTATAAACATAGAACATTTTGTAAAGCTATTCATTGATACGTATAATAATTTGTTCTTTATTATTTTGTTATAATAATCGTGATATACACTAGATACAAGAATAAAGGTTAGTATCTTTATCTTAAAATGTTTTGGTTTTTCACAGAAATCAGTTTTCCTAAAGCCAGCACTAATTAGGGTGATGAATGTGACGTCTATTGCATACAACTATCCATGACCTAAGAATAAAACATGACCAGAACACACACACACACACACACACACTGCATAAGCATTTTGGGTGTTTAGAGAACTGAAGCAAAGTGTCGGGGAGCCCAATAGGAAGCAGAATATCAGCTCCGCCGGACAGACATTGTTGCATGATCTCTATGGTAAAGGTTTAGCACGGGGAAATACTAGGATGGTGGTGAAGGGGCTTTAATGTGGTAGTAGGAATATTAAAGGTCAGTGGGATTTGTTTGCAAGGGTCAATGAAAGGAAATCACAAATGTCAAAAGGGTCACTAGTAGAGGTTAAGAGGCATTCTTGGGAAAGGTTAAGAAGGGTCAATTAGTGTTTAGTGATATGTCTAAAACTCAAATGACAAGAATTTGTATCCAGCTCTATACAACGCTGAACTTCCATTAGTTTTGTTAAAAATGCTAGACCCATATGAATCTGGTATACAAAGATAAGGTACTTGAGCTCCTATATTTTACACAGAGCTGCCACTGGAATTAGTGAGGATTAGGCATTGTTTACTATAGGGCTCTGCACTTCTACCATATATCATACATCATGGCTTCTTATAACAACAATAGATACTGATGGAGTTTCTAACTTATTTACAAATAAATATATTGTTAGCTCACTAGGTAACTGAAAACTTGAATACTGCACCACTGCAGAGAAAACATTTTGGGGGGATACAGATAGATGTTCATCCCACTGGCTCCTACATTAAATCACAGATGGACCAGGATTTATATTTATACTTCTGACGCAGGCACCTTTATCTGTGACAGAACTGGTAGTCTGTCTGGCCAGCAGTGAACCCCCAACAAACATCATGCCCAGCGCGGGTTAGGATACTTCTCAGTATGTTCATGCAAACATGCAACGTATGCCTCCCTGTTCTAACTTAAGACTTTGAGCCAATAAACCGAAATAAGACGTTTTACAGATAATTCCAAGCATTCCATCATATTTAAAAGTCACTTAGCACTTATTTATAGGTGTCACAGTGGTAGACAGCTGACCCCGCTAAACATCGGTAAATTTATTGAGGGCAAATCTACCTGTGAAACAGTCAAACAGCAGTACTATTTAAATACTTACTACTGGACCCAAAAAATGTGCAACTGTTGTTTTGGGTGTATCACTGTCCCAGGAGGCTAGACAGTCAGCGTTGAGGGCTCCTGACTGTCACTGCTTAATGATGTAATGGCGTCTAACAGCAGTGTACATAGGATCACGTTACGCTTACTGAAACCACTTCCAGACCCAAGCACAGTCTAGTGACAGCTGATACCCACCATCACAGGTAAGTTATGTAGAAATGTCACACAATGCCAAGGGTCGAGCTGAGAGCATTCAAGCATTCATCATAGGGGGAAAGATTGTCAGATCCTTTCTCTCAGCATTTTATAGTCATTGGGATTTCATCCAACTACACAGTGCAATTCAACTATTTGCTTGAGGTGAACAATTGTACAATGGTCTGCTTGCAAAACATTTATTTTCAACCACCTTTTTTGAAAACTGAACAATACTAAGGGGTTTGACCTGCCAGCAGTGCCCTGTCTTTCTTTTGCAGTTTCTCCCTTTAAAGGAGAAGGAAAGGCTAAAACTAAGTAAACTTTATCAGAAAGGTCTATATAAATATACCAGTAAACCCTCAAAGTAATGCTGCTCTGAGTCCTCTGTCAAAAGAAACACAGCATTTCTTTCCTTCTATTGTGTACACATGGGCTTCTGTATCAGACTTCCTGTTTTCAGCTTAAACCTCCAGAGCTAGGGCTTGAGCATGCTCAGTTTGCTCCTTTCTCCCTCTCCTCTCCCTGCTAGAATCTGAGCTATGAGTGAGCAGGGAGAGACTCAGGCAAGAAGTGATGTCACACCAAGCTAATATGGCAGATGCTATCCTAAACAAACATAGAGCATTTCTAGAGCTGTTTACTCAGGTATGGTATATCATTCTGTAGAATCAATATAGTGTTAAAGCTTGTGCTATCATGGCCAATCTATTAGTAATAAGCTGGTTCGGTAGATTTCTTTCTACTTTAACATAGAAGCAAGATGCAACATGCAAGGTCAGCTTATATGACATGTTTTATAACAGGATCCCTTACCAGTAATGAGATTTTGGAAAGCCCCTCAAAACCTAATAAATGCAATAAAGCTACAGTATTTACAATGAATGTGTTATTGACAGTTGTCAAACCTGATCACAAAACACCTGTGCCCCATGCATTTTCCAAAATGCATCAGTTCATAGTTTACTATTCTGCATTGAAATCCATTTCTCAAAAGAGCAAACAGATTTTTTTTATATTCAATTTTGAAATCTGACATGGGGCTAGACATTCTGTCAATTTACCAGCTTCCCCAAGTCATTTGACAAGCACTCTTTACTGCTGTACTGCAAGTTGGATTGATATCACCACCTCCCCTTTTCCCTCCAGCAGCCTAACAACAGAACAATGGGAAGGTAACCAGATAACAGCTCCCTAACTCAAGATAGCTGCCTGGTAGATCTAAGAACAGCACTCAATAGTAAAAACCCATGTCCCACTGCGTACTATTCAGTTACATTGAGAAGGAAAAACAACAGCCTGCCAGAAAGCAGTTCCCTCCTAAAGTGCTGGCACAAGTCACATGACCAGGGGCAGCTGGGAATTTGACAAAATGTCTAGCCCCACGTCAGATTTAAAAACTGAATATAGAAAAATCTGTTTGCTCTTTTGAGAAATGGATTTCAGTGCAGAAGTCTACATGAGCAGCACTATTAACTGATGCGTTTTGAAAAAAACATGTTTTCCCATGACAGTTTCCCTTTAAAGGACACTATGCAAATGCATAATTGGTGAGATATAAGCTGTATTCATACTTCATCCAGGCTCTTACAGACGCTACGCATGATATCCATCTCTGTATTCACTTTTTCTAATAAAATTAGTATCACGTTCATTATCTGACAAGTAGCATTTTCTTTACTGCTTGATCCCCAATACACCAAGAATATGTGTAAGTTCAAATTAATTTATGTGGTATAAATTATGTAAGATAGCAGATGCCCACAGATAAAAAAAAAATTAATATGCAGTTTATGGCCCACTTACCTATTTACTATATGAATTAATCGTACGTATATCCTTTATATCCTATATCCTTTATGGCATTAAGTTAAGATAATTCTTTGATGGAGAAGGGATACTTAAAGTAATTGTAGTAGGTAATGTCAGTCAGCAGCAGAAAGGGCCAGCAAGGCCACTGCCTTGTCTTAAAAGGGGGTAACATTTAATGGAAGTAGAGTTTAATTATTTCCTTTTACAAAGCAGTGTTATGGCCCAATATGGAATTAGAAGTAAAGTCCAGTAATCAATGTAATTTAAATAACACTAAGGGGCAGATTTACTAAATTCACATGAAGGATTTGAAGTTCGATCGAATTTTCAAAAAGATTCGAATTTTCGAATGTTTTTGAAGACCACTTCGACCAGTGAATTTTGAAAATTCGATCGAATCGAATGTTTCGAATAATTCTATTGAATAATTTTATCGATTGCTATTCGATCATACGACCAATCGAATTGTGGTAAAATCCTTCATATTCGAATTCGAAGGATTTTCATTCCCCATCTTTACCCTAATTCGATTTCGACCAATAGTAAATCTGCCCCTAAGTTCAGAGAAGGGCATATAAGCTAATTAAGGTAGTCCTAAGGAGGATATGATAACTATGTATGTGTGTATATGTGTGTGTGTCTAAGGGTCAGGGCACACAGACAGATTTGTGGAGATTAGTTGCCCCAACGACAAATATCCTCTTCTTCTGGGTGACAATCTCCCCAAACTGCCTTTCTCTGCCTTCCTGCTTGAATGTAAAATCGCTAGCGGTATGACACTCAGGGCGTTTCATTTTCCAAAGTCACCTGGAGTGGCCTCACAAGGAAACTTCGGGAAACTTCAGAAAACGAAGCACTGTGAGTGCCATATCGCCAGTGATTTTACATTAAAGCCGGCAGGAAGGCAGAGAAAGGCAATTCGGGTGATTTTGCCCCAAACAATAGGAGATTTGGCGCTGGGGCGACTAATGTTCCTGAATCTGTCTCCGTGCCCTGACCCTTACAGTACACCAGGGGATCCTTACAGAGGATGCCAGACAAGATGGAAAGGAGGTTCCATCTTTTCAAGAATTGGTGGTAGCACTGGCAGTGGAAGGAACCATATGGGTTCCTAAATTTGCACTACAATGCTGTGTGATACTGATCCTACATTCAGTCTATAAAAGAACCAGTTATAGATGTTGCCTATGATGGTTCATGCTGAAAGCAAGGAATTGTTTTATCATTATTAATGAAATGTGTTTCAGTGTGGGCACTCTTGGATGAAAGTACACGGATGGTATACTGTTTTCTATCTGCTCAGGAACCAGGTCCCTTCTCCATATATATAATGGAGAATAACCCATGCTTGCTTAAGTTTCATAATATGTACAGTAATATGTATAAAAAAATACCCTAAGAAAAAATAATCTTCCTCTGTAAATATATCTCACTATAGAATAGGAATAGACTTTAAACACGTTTTTGAGATGCAGATACTTCCTATTAAAGACACCGCTATCACATGTTGATAACAGCATCCATGACAGAAAATGATGGCTATTGCCATGGCCCGGCTAAAGCAGTCACTGAAAGGTAAGGAATTCTGCATGACTCAAGGCTTGTATATATACAGCAGCCCAAATATTCAATGGTTTGGCACCTTATATATAAAAGGTGACATGGTTTTACTGCAGCAAAGGGGCAAACGTTTACATACAAGTACACATCTGTTGAGGTAAATGCATAGCACCTCAAGCCACTGCTCATGACTTGCACGCCGCTTCTCTGCAACCAATTCAGAATTCCAACTATGCATATGGAAGCTTGCTGAGTAGACTTAAAAAAAAAAGGCACAATAAAACGGATTTTTAAAAGCATACTTACGCCAAAACAAATGCATAGCACAATAGCTGCTTTGGTCAGTGAAAGTATGTACTTGAGGAAAAGCACATTACACTAAATGTAAATCACATTTTATCAAAAGAAATGCTGATTTTGATAATGTGCAGGACAAAATGTGAATGTCTTACTTCATAATTGTAACACTGTTTGCTATCTTTCCCAAAATACTCTGCAAGACCATACCTCCCAACTGTCCCATTTTTCACATGACAATCCTGATTGCCATATTAGGTCTGTACCAATGAGTACTGCATCTGGGGGACAAAAAGTGTGACACTGTACCAATGAGTACTGCATCTGGGGGACAAAAAGTGTGACACTGTACCAATGAGTACTGCATCTGGGGGACAAAAAGTGTGACACTGTACCAATGAGTACTGCATCTGGGGGACAAAAAGTGTGACACAGGTGTATGGAGGTGATGTATTTCAAAAACTGACCATTTAGTCTTTATGTGATGAACTTCATCTATCAATGGTACACTAAATCAACACAAAACATTCTGGGTCTGGCTTATGTCTAGCACTGGCTGGGACCAGTGATGTAGAATATGCATTCAGCATTCCTTAATGATTAGTGTCACTACAGAGTTACTGAAGAAAGTGTGTCATTTATGATGTGGGGCACTTTACAGCAGCATTTAAAGGCCACAAGTAAGCTTCCCATCTCTGACCTAATGAAACATGCTGCTTTTTCTCAAGTCTGCTCAAGAATCTTCTTAAACTAAAATATTCTTCATGAATAAATTTTGCAAGCTAGAAAAACAAGTTCCATCCAACATCATACATAAATATTTGTATATATATATTGTACAACAATCTGCACAGTCTTACTAAAAATAATATAAATCCTGAACCAATTGATTCAAATCAGTGCTTTTCAAGCAAATATGTCTAAGAACACATTTTTATATAGTATGTATACTATATATATATTTTTTTCTCTCTCTATGTCACTATTGTTCTCTCACTCTTTGTGTGTATGTATGTATATATATATATATATATATATATATTCCATTTGTACTAATGGGCTCTGGATATATAGAATAATTATAATCATTTACATGTTATCTGTGCACAAAGTGCAGTATGATTGTACAACACCTACATGTTGGCTGCTGTCATACACAGTAATGAATGTTTGCTGCATTAATTACACTGATCTGCTGCAGCTCAATGACAACAAAGGTATCCGTGGGAGCTCTTATGCCTGCTTTTAGCTAGAGCCTTTGCAGGCCTTCTGATTCCTATTCCATGACTTCCTTCTTAGTTGCTGCTGACACTTGCTTCTTTCTGACGCAGTTTTTCTTTCTAGAGTTAAGAGGAGACAAATGTAATTGTAGCTTTCAAATCATGAATCTTAAAAAAAACAAAAAAAAACGCGTATGTAATAAAAGCAGAACAAAAAGCCATTCATCTGTCAGTTAATGAATAGAAAGGAATATTTACTCTGCCCACCTGTACCTACCACCTATATAACAGCCATTACTGTAACCATCCTGAGGCTGTATAAGGGCAATGACACACAATGAGATCTGCTGTCCAAGGAAAATCTGCACTACCTGCAGCGATATATCTGGAACAAGGCATTTTCCCATATGTACTGTGTTTGACATGCAATAATCCAAAGGTTAGTGAATGGCAATACATTTTCAGGAGATTTGTAATTTGTTGTAGTGCAGATTTCCCAACACACAGATCGCCTCATGTACAACTGCCCTAAGAGTGGGTAACTATTGTCCCTATTAAGTACCAGTCACTTGCACCTTAAAGAAAGTGCAGTCACCCACCCTCCCAATTGCATCTGCCTTTCAGACAGACCTCTGCTCCAGACATAACACAGAGACATCTCTCATTAAGGCTGCCTAATGAGGTCACACTATTCAGGCTGGATCAGATTATCACTCCTGCATTTGTGAAGATGCTAATTGTGTAATTGTTATATGGCTACAATGTATAAATCATACTGGCCACCTACACACACACGCACACACATATATACATATAAACCACCTTCATGGTGCAAAAATAATTGTGGTACTCTTGGGACTTTATACTGTAAATAAAAGGGGGGTGGGGTAGTCCATTCTCCAACGTGAAGTCTTTTGGATTAGAAAGTTGGATACACTAGACCTTAAAATTGTCTTTATACGCCTTTCCTAAAGGAAAGATGAACAGTATTTTATGTCATTTAATATATAGCTGGTGTAGTTGTAACATACTCCCAAAAAAATTAATAGCCCAGGTGCATCCAGTGAAATGTGAATCTAGATAATAAAAATTGGAGAACTCATGGGACTTATAAATAAGTGAAGTTATTTATCGGTGGTTGTCAATGTTTTGATCACAGGACTCTCAAGACATATTTTGGTTAATGATATATGAACAGTAATTTTATTGTAATCTGATACTTGTACTGATTTGACTATGTGTTTCACACTTTTGATGGAATGTTAAGGGTTATGCTTAAGCAGAGTGGTATGATGTATGAAGTAAGGTTCCCACCATTCTTAGAAGTAAATATAAATTGCTGGTTCTCAAAAGATTTTTTGCTGTGTTAAAGTTCTCGGAACTGGACTGCAACATTGAAAATGAGGTATTTTTAATGTAAATTAATAAAGTAATTTTATTTATAAGTTTAAAGAAAGCTATGGCACACACTTACTAAATCAATAACCCAGGTGCAGTTCAGAAAGAAATATATATCCATTAATTTTTTGAATTACTTATATTAGATATATATCCATGAAGAATCCTGAAACACACCGGGATTTCTCAAAAAATAAAGCTTATTTTATTGGATCTTTTTTATTTCATCCAATAAAATAAGCTTTATTTTTGAGAAATCCTGGTGTGCTTCAGCATTCTTCATGGAGATATATATATATATAATCATAACTTACATAGCTTCTTTTGTGTACAATAGATTTTACCTTTAGACATGAACCTGGACAATATCCAGAACTTTGACAGCATGGGTTGCATTGTATATTGACACATAATTTGCAACCAGTATTAGCCTGTGCTACTAGGAAACCTCAGACTAGAGTCTTTCCAACGTTTTTTTTACCTAAACAGTAGAAGCAAAGGCATGCACTAAAACTGGCAGGGTGCTAATGAAGTGTGCCAGGGTCACAGAGAGCCCACGTATAAAAGGAAATTAATTTCCATATCTTTTTGAATACTGCCTTAAGGTGGCCATACACAGGCCGATAAAAGCTGCCGACAAACCAAGTCGGCAGCTTATTGGTGTATGGGTCCCTCCGACAGGCTTCCCCGATCGATATCTGGCTGAAAGTCGACCAGATGTCAATCAGGCGGGACAAAAAAATTCAGTCGGATCGTGGCCGCATCTGTTTGTTGATGCGGTCCCGCGATCCGACCACCCGTATGGCCTCCATTATGATCCGATCATTGGGCCCTAGGGCCCACAATCGGATCATCCCGATATCGCCCACCTCAAGGTGGGCATATTGGGGAAAGATTCACTCGTTTGGTGACATTACCAAACTAGTGGATTTCTATGTGTATGGCCACCTTAAATTAGCTTCTATTTTTCTGCCTAGGCCAGTTTATGCTGACAGGGTGCCAACCAAGTCCCATACAAGGCAGATTGCTCAGCAGCAGCACAGTTAAATGAGGGATGTGTGTACTCAAACGAAAATGGACAAAATAGAGAGAAGTGACATTTTTGTTTTGCTTGTATACTTTTGCTACTACAGTGCTTTTTTTTGTGCTAGTAAATGCATTGCTGCGCATGGGTAGGAATAGGATACATTTCCTAAACTCAATGTGAAAGGTTCACTATAAATAACTGTTCACTTCTCCTTTAAATCATTTGAAAGTCAACTGGTGGAAGTGTTTCAATTCAGTAACAAATGCACCGAATTGTGCTACACTCTGTCAGTTGCAGGTGTGTATATATAATGTTAATTTAATACACAAGAGCCATGAATAGCCTGTAAATTATATAGTGAATAAAGTACCCCCTCTTGTAAATTATGAGGGTATTATAAGTTAACAAGGAGTTTCGGCCAAGTGTTTTTATACAGGTCATGGAACTTTGAGGTAACTTCTAATATCCTCATATTTAGCAACTGGGGGTACTTTATTTATTGTAATACACAAGTTTCAGTGAGACGTGATAGAAAGTGGCAGACAATATTTGATTGACAGCTGAGATTTTTAAATGACTCTATCTGATTACTTTCACTTTCTATTCAGCACTTCCTAGATGTCACTGCTCCCCACACATTCCCCCAGTTCCCTTAACCATTTAATTGTGTAGCCAGGACATGGGGATAGACATCGGGTCCCCCATTCTGGTGCACAAACAAGATTCTGAGATGATGCAAGGCTTGCCTTAATAACAGTGTCCACAAAATGGCTCCTGCCTGCTTGCTATAATTGTGAATTCCCAGACTGAAGAAAACAAGATCCAAATAATTTATTTAGTGTAATTAATGTTCATTTTGCTTGACTTATGTGATAAAATATGATTTTGAATATTTGTTTGGGGTGACGGGTCCACTTTAAGTATATATTGCTCTTTTATATCTTTTGCCTTGAACCAGCATTTCGTGATGGTCTGTGTGCTGCATCAGAGATCACCTGACCAGAAATATTTCAAATGTAACAGGAAGAAGTGTGGAAGCAAAAGACACAACTCTGTCTGTTAATTGGCTCATGTGACCTAACTTTATAGTTTGTTTGGTATGTTTGTGTGCACCGTTAAATCATACGATCCCAGGAGGCTGTCCTTATTTTTTAAAATGGCAATTTTCAATTTATGATTACCCAATGGCACATGCTACTAAAAAGTGTATTATTATGAAAATGGTTTATTTACACAAAGCAGGGTTTTACATATGAGTCGTTTTATGCAATATCTTTTTATAGAGACCTACATTGTTTGGGGGGTATAGTTTTCCTTTAAGTAAGTACCTCAGAGTTCCATGACCTGTATAAAAACAGTCGGCCTTATGTTTATATATGGTCGTGAAACTCCTTGGTAACTTATAATATACTTCTATTTTATAAGAGTGCACTACACTGATGAGCCTCAAGAAAGGAGAAACCGATCTGTAGTTGGAAAACTGATCAGCTATTCCTGGCTTTTACTTTAAAAACCCAATGGGTGAGCTTCAGCCTACAGGATAGACCCATGTAAATGGGATTTTCTTGGAGCTTGTTTGGAATTCATTCCCAGGATTCCTTTTTTTTTTAACTCTGTATGAATGTATGTATTTTGTTTATTTAAATCTGTATCAACCTTAGTTACTTGTATCTAATAGGTTCAGAAACTGCCTGACCACCCATTCTTATTCAGTGATGTTTCTGCAGTTGCAGGCACAGGCCTGAGTGCAACACAGCGACACACAGATATGGCAGTTACATATTCTTATAGCCCCTATTATAAGATTAGGAGTTAAGCATGTTGAAAAACATTCTCTTTTATGACAGAAATTTGTTTACCAGGCTTGCTGCAGGGTTAATCTTCCTGGTTTCAACCTTCTTTTCTGCTGTCAGTTTATTTACGGATTCCTGAGCCTGCCGAAGCCTAGAAAAAAGGGGAGACATTTGTGATTAGTGTCAGAACCACTAAGGTACTTATTACACCCCAGAGGAAAATCCACTCTTACTAGGTGGCCACAGACTTGCAGATTTACCTGCAATATCGGACAACGATCGGACGTCCCCATCTCCTGACCTGCCACTAACCTTCAGATCAAATAAAGTAGTAAAAGAACAAATCTGCTGATGTTCTGCCCCACAGCAGAACGTTTATGTCGGACAAAGCCGGTGGCAGTCTTCCACTGAAACTCGCCATATGGGCAATACATGCAGCGATATGAACGGCAGCCGACAGAAATCTTTTAACCTGTCTGATCGACTGAACAACTGATCAGAATGGCAAGACAAATGTCGGGACACTCCACACATGATCCGAAAATCATATGAATTCGAGGATTCATACGATCGGATCTTTGCGTCTATGGCCAGCTTAAAGGACATGTCAATCCAAAAAATTACTTTTTGCCTAATAAAAGAAAACACAATTATAAACAACTTTCCAAAATTAATGTACTAAAAAATGTTGGTGCTTTAAAAGTTATTGTAAATGTAATTGCGATTGAAAGCAGCATTTGCATAATTCCTGGTTGTTACATTTGAAACAATGTTGCAAAAGCCAGTCTCCTCCAGCAGGACAGGTCTGTTAATCGGTTGGCTTATGTTACATTGTTTCAAAAGCCAGAGCCACCAGTACAAAGAATAGAAAGGAACACTGCTTTCAATAGCAATACATGTACAAATAACCTAAAATGTGTAATAAATGTATAATGCAAAGTTGCTTAGAATCATGTTTTCTTTTATTACGCAATTATTTTTGGGATCAACGTGTCCTTTAATTCAATAGAGAATCTAATGCAGCCACTAATAGTAAGAAGCCAGAATCATAGACTCTTGTTGTTAGAATTCTTATGTCATTACATTTTCTCCTTCTCTTTTTTATTCTTCTCCAATTTGGTTTCTTTCTGTATTTCATTCAAAAGCATGTTGCAAAAGCCAAATTACATGAAATTGTTTAAAAAAGGCAAAAGGTGGATACAGTTGGGGTAATGCATGAAGTGTAAATCACATCTTGTGATGTTGCACAGGTTAATCTGGCTGATATAACCATGGTTCATGACTGAACATAAGAAGAATATGCAAAAGGAGTAGTTCTAGATGGCAGAGATGGGTCTAAAAGTTAAAAGAGAAGTGGAAACATTCTGATTATATAAAGTACAACACTGTTCTAGATGATTTTCATAAAGCAGTGCCAAAGTGTGGATGAGAGTGTAGAAGAAGTATGAGGAAAATAAACATTTTATCAGAGTCTGTGACACTCATACTAAGCCTAAGAACTCAATTCTAGGAAAAGCAGAGGAAAAAATAGTGGAATTCTTGTGAATGTAAACTTAGGGGCAGATTTACAAAATTCACGTGAATAATTCGAAGTTCGATCGAATTTAATATAAATTTGAATTTGAATCTTCGAATATGCAAATTAGGCAAATTTGAATATTCAAATAAAATTTTATTCGAATATTCGAATATTCGATGGTCGAATAACTTCCCCTTTAAATTTTTATTCGACCACCTACTTTGCCAGGATCAAGCTACCCAATTCGGAATCATTAGCTGTGATCGAATAAAAAAATTTGGATAGATCGATTAAAATTGTTTGAATATTCGATCAATCAATCTAATTTTTTATATTCCATCAATCGAAGGATTTTACTTCCCCACTATTCCCATGGTCGAAGTTCGCATTTTTTTTTTTTATTAGAAATTCAACCATTAGTAAATCTGCCCCCAAGTGTAGGAAAATTGTTTGTGAACGGCCCTCACTCATCAGCAAGACATCTAAAGAATAAAGTACGGCTGTTACTCTTGATAACTTATCATTAAAGGGGTCTAATAATTGATCTTGCTTCATATTGTAGAAAATTGCAACTTACAGCAATCAGTACAACCAAGATCTGAACTAGATTTCAGCTCTTTTATTGTATATATATATATATATATATAAAATACCAAAACAGGAGGATTTAGCCTTCAGTGAAAAAACAGCGTTCAATTGACATTGAATACAGGTAATTCTAGAATGCACGTAATAAATAAAACAAGTTAGGGACCGCCATTCGGGGTTTACCTTGACGTGGTATGGTGGTTTATCAATTTTATGATCATAACTTTGTAACAAAATAACCCCTGTTTTGGGTGTATATGCATTAGCATTTATAATACTTATATATACTTTAAAGCCTTTAGAGTGCTCCCACAACCCCCCTGTTTTTGATATATATATATATATATATATATATATATATATATATACCTATTCAAATCTGATGTTATGCAGGCAATCAGTTCAAAGAAGATGTCTATAATAATAGCGGAAACTGGCACTCACCATCAAATCAACTCCCGTTCCCCAATGAATGAAGTAGCTGTATGATCTGGAAGCACTCAAGTAATGTGCAAACATTTTTTATTATATTCACATAATTGACAACGGTTGAAAAAGAACTAAAACGTGTCGATGCTATGTGAATATAATAAACTTTTGTGAACATGTGTTCCAAATGCTTCCAGATCATATATATATATATATATATATATATATATATACATATATATATATACTGTATATATACTGTATATATATATATAATATATATATACCATTAGGCGGGGGTGCAATGAGGCTGTGACCACAGAATACATATAGACAAATACAAGAGGTCCTCTGCACTCAACCCATTATCAATATATTTAAGACATTGAGACATTTTGTGCACAAAACCTTACCCTTTAAACAAAACAAGTATCGTTTGTCCATGCATTGCAATATATTTAAGCTTGCCAACTACATCAAAGTCATCCCATATCTGGCCAGTCCTACTCTCAAATTGCATCTGATTAATTAATTAATAATTCATTTGTATTTGTGTATATATATATATATATATATATATATATATATATATATATGTTCCAGAGGTCCTTGAAAGCAATTCCTTAAAAAAGCCAACATTTTTCCCATACTACCTCCAATCAGCATCAATAAGGTGTAGTTGAGAAAATGTTGGAGATATACAAGATTGGTGTTATTGCCCAGACCTTAAGAAATGTCAAGCTTTCTGGTTTGTGTGGATATGTTTCAGCTGTTTAACCACTGCACTGCTGATTGCTAAAGCATGCTATGAGCAAGTAACCCTTATTTAATGAGGCCTTTTAAAATGCCTATGTGCTGTTTGAGCTTCGAATTGAATTCCTATATAAGCTAGATATGCACCCCAGCACGTGCATTTACCCGCCTTCAGAGGGAAATTCCTCATCTAGTTTATATCCCTGTAAAGAATGTTGTGCAAAATCATCTGGAGTTTTCTGCATTAAGTATGGTGCCACTTAGAAAGCATGTCTTGCTCTCCTACTGGAGCTTTACATGTCCCAGAGGAGGATGCCCATTCGGCTCCAAACTGTTAAATGCATCTGGTTACCCTGTTCCCACTGTGCTGTGTTACACTGTTTAAATCTCTTAATTGATTTATTTTAGTCAATAAAATAAATGCCACAGCAGCTCATGCTGCTCAGTTTCCAGTTTTACTGCGGAATGCATCATTCAGCCAACATTAAAGTGGGAAAAGATCAGGATAAAGGGCTGAGTCGTAATGTGCAGGAATCAACAGGATTTTTATTAGCACTATATAAAAAGATGCTTAATACCCAGGCAGTTCAGGAGTAATGCTGGCCACCTAGGCTTGCAAGTGTTCATATATAAAGAGTGTGTGTTTATACGTATATATATATCTAACTATATATATATATATATATATATATTTTTTTTTTTTTTTTGGTTCCACAGTACCCACACTCTGTTCAAGGCGATTCATGTGGTGCACAATCAAAAAGGTTAGATAGAGATAGAGTGTATATACTTGGGGCCATTTCATCCTTGAGAAACGGCCCAAAGTGGGTCCGAAACGTCAGATTATGATGTAAATTTGTTTGAATAAAAGCAACGTTTATTTCATCCAAGATAACAGTGATTGCTGATCCTCTCTACAATATGTATATATATATATATATATATATATATATATATAGTATAGATATATAGTTATATAGTCCCAGTGGAGACCAAAACATTACGTTATAATTGTTAGTAGGCAGCCACGCTCTGATCCTGACTTTACTATCATGGGTGCTGGTTCAAAAATATTGTTTAATCTTCACATAGAGTCGCACAAGTTTTTCAAGTAAATCAAGTTGTATTTATTCACATCAACATTTGTTTCCACGAATGGCACAATGACAAAAATGACACAAATGTTGATGTGAATAAATACAACTTGATTCACTTGAAAAAGGTGTGCGGCTCTATGTTAAGATTATACATGTTGGACATGCATTAAAGAATAAACTTCACTTTTTTTCACGTATATTGGGAGTGCGAGTCCTTCTACAAATATCTATCTATATATATATATATATATATATATATATATATATATCTTCTCATGGACCCCAATCCAGTTTGTGGTAAATTAAATTGCTTTTATTATATACATTTTATCTACATTTGACGTTTCAGCCCACATTAGGGCCTTTATCTAAAACAGCGGATGTATTTACCACAATTTAATTTACCACAAACTGGTGTGCAGGTCCATGAGAAGATTTTTGTGTATTAATTGACCCTGCACCCATATTCACAAAAATAATCCGGATCTGAGTGCAGCTGCTTGTGATTGTGTATATATATATATATATATTTATTTATTTATAAAAGGTCAAAAACTATATAATAAAACAACAGAAGTCTTTATATATCAGATGAAAGTTGAGTGTAGTACTGGCCATGGATGAATGAGGTAGTTGGCCAGCTTAAATATATTGCAATATATGGATAAACAATCCCTATTTTATTTCAAAGGTAATGGTCAATTAAGGATCCCCGCTTAATGGTCCATTTAGCAGGGGTGCAATATATATATATATATATTTAATGCACATAAAACCTGGTTCTGCCAGAACATCTGGAACTGATGGGTTAATACATAAGAACCAAAGTCCTTCCTCTGAGTCATCGATTGATTTTTTTTTTCTTTAGGTTATATTTATAAAGTTTCCTAATCTGCAGCAGATGATATTACTACAAAGTGGGTACCTTTGTCAGTAAGATATATTCTTAGGGCTTTCTAGCTTATTTTGCTGTTTTCAGATGAAATGATGCAAGGTAGCTGATGCAGCAGGTTAAAAACAGGTAAGACTGCTTCCTATGTGAATACTGTGTTAACATTTGTAGAACATGTGGCTTGGCATAAGAAACAAACTTTGTTTTTTATTCTAATTGGACACTAAAGGGTTCATTTACGTCTACAACTTGCCCTTTTCCCTGCAGTGAGTTGCGCCTGAAAGCACTTTCATTAAAAGTATTTAGGGCAAAATGCACTCTTCACGATTCTGTAGAGCTTTGCTTGGTGCCGCTCAATCCCTCCTGTCTGAATTGGACAGCTGCACCTTTTGACAAAGGGAAACCCCAGAGCTACCATCACCTTTTGAAGTGATAGGTCCAGAGTACAGTTAGGTGAAAGAGTAGGGTGCACACGTCATTCACATGGCGAACATCGGAAATGACACCAGGCAGACTTTCGGAATATTCAATGCAGAAGCACTGAAGCCCAGTTGTGCCCACTTTGGAAAGAGAATCGTCCATTTGTGTGTGCAATGAAGCCATCATTTTTCTGACAAACGATGCATTGTGGACAAAAACTACTGTGCTGTAAAGTGCATTTTGCTTACTTGGTTTTGGTAAGTGATTGTGCCCTTAGAAGTTTATTGTGAATGATCTGTTAACTCTAAGCTGTATGTAAAAAATTGTGGAAAAATCTCTCTCTCTCTGTATCTTTAAACCAAACCAACTATAGAGTGGCCCAATTATGCAATATAATTTTTTTGGGTGCATTATTTACAGGGATATCAACTAAGGCTTTCTCTGGCTTTCAGTAGCATGTGCACATGCTGTCACTTTCTCACACTGGGCTGTGATACTCCAACATAGCAATATGCAGCCATATCTACTTATTAATGGTATAATAAATGTTCTTGGTTCTAAATATGACACTCGCTCCATCAGCTTTGAGCACATCTGCTCAGCAGTGACAAAAGCAAAAAGGTTAGTAAGATTCATAGATTTCGATGTGTTTCAAAGAAAAACACAAATATGGAGACTGCTCCATGTTAACTATAAAACAGAGGAGGCTACTCAGCTCTAACTGTTTAGACCAATACCCAACTCAATCTGTGTAACTCAGACACCAAAGAGAAAAAAAAATCTGGTCCAAATTAGCTGAGGTCTCCTTTCATTTTACTAGCAAGTAATTGGGAGTGGTAAAGAAAAGTGTAACTTATCAGATCTGGCGTGTTTATCTTTTCGTGAGGACAGACGGCCGCTAGCGGGTTCCCTCTGGAGCCCTGGGGGGGAATCACCTTCCCTTGATGTCCATTTGATCCGAAAAGAAAACAAAGGCGCCTGTGGAATGAGTATGTGTAATCTGGGTGTCCCAGATGCTGTGTAATGCAAGTAAGGCTTTGATTGGAAACGTACCTTTCGGAGGAGAGGACTTTGCTCTCTCTTTTCCACACACTCTTGAAGTCACTGCAGAATTCGTACCACAACACAAAGAAGGAGTTGGGGTTGATCTCTTTATCACTGGCCTTTGGCTTACACTCAAAATATTCAACTGTTGTTTCAAACCTGAGAATGAGAGATTTTTATTATCAGCAAACAAGATCCCCTGGGGGAAAGGATATGTTTCTGCGCCCCCAAAGATTCCCCCCTTTGCTTTTTCCTTTCTTCAGGAAGGACTTGTACTGACTTTAAAGTAAGACACGTCAAGAAAACATTACTTTAATAATCCCATGTCTTTCCTTGATTTCGAAAAAAAAGGAAAGGAATAGTGGAAGGTATCAGCATAAAAAAATATATAGGAATGAAAGTGCAAGATGATTCATGTTTAATAAACACCACATCCCTACAATATTTGTTCTTGCCATACTGAAATATAATTGTAAGAATGCAACCCCTGACCATATTGGCAAGAAATCACCATACAGGTTTCTGTATGCAGGTAAAATTCATTCACGCACATCATCGGCATACTGAATGGCAGCCAAAGACTGACCTATAAATCATTTCTGCTTTGTATTATGATGCTGGATGATTAAACTACAAGACCTTCGACAGGGTTTATGGAGTCAATGGGGCATATTGATATCAGAGCTAGCCAGAGTGAAATTCCAGCACTCTATTCATTTCTGCAGGAGTTTTAAAGATCTATTTATCAATGGGTTAAGTGAAAAGTTCATCCTTTGATAAGTACTCCTTATAGTACCTCCCAAAGAAACGGAGTGCCAGATTTTTACTCCAATGGGACTGTGGTCAGCTCTACTTTCACTCTTTAATATGTATATATACATGCCTTCTTGCAGTCTATTATAAAGATATATATATACCATCCAATAGCAATCAGCTGCACCTGGTGCAAGACAAAGCAGCTGAATGCAAGAACATGGCAAGACTGAATGAAGACCTGCAGCTATAGGCATCAAATCTGAATATGATATGTTTCCTAAAATTATATGGGTAAGTAAAAAATCATCATGGGCATTTTGGAAGAACCTTAATGTGGCCTACTACACTTAGGTTTCATCTATCTAGTTAATAAATGTTTTGAGAAATAATTTGCTTCCCAGTGTTCCCAGAGTTACGTTGCAATTAGCACATTATACATGCTTGCTGTGCAAGTCTGTGAAGGTCAAAAGAGCCTGTTAATCATGGCATGAGTTCATAACCCGTTGTTTAACTAAGCTAAGAGTTATGAACTATGGTTTCTTGGTTTCTTTGGAGAGATTACTACTACCAACAACAACTTACACCCTTCTCTTTCCTGTGGTCACCTGTAACAGGAGTTTCATACTATAGATTAGGGATACTACATCCTCTTAGGGGGGCCAATTTCAGAATGCTCAAGCCTTCGGCTTCTTGCTAATCTGCCCCCCCCCCCCCAATTGAGCATCAGGTTGTCTTAGTAACTCTGTTTATCCATATAATAAGGTCATATAATAGGGCCATAAATTAGGGCAACTTCAGATAGGGAATTTTGTCACATGCACTTGCATTGTAGTTTAAAAACAGCTGCACAGCAAGAGGTTGACCTTCCCTGGTTTACACTACAAACAGCTGCACAGCAAGAGGTTCAACTTCAGTGGTTTAGACTAGGATGTGACTATACAGGCACTCTCTTACACTGACCTATTTATGACAAAAAAATTGTATTCTCAGTTCTAAATATGATGGTCACTCCATCAGCTTTGACCACATAGTAGTGACCAAAGCAGCCATGGAAAATTTTGCAGTTGTGGTAATGGTGATTTTGCATAGTTGACAAAACAAAATATAATGCATACCCCACGAGCCACCACTATCAGCCTGTGATTGGTTTGACGAGTGCTAGAAAACATCCCTTTCACCGGATGCAGCACACTGGCCAAGTGTTTCCAGGTTCTAATGGAACTAGTAACTTTGTCCTGCAATGTAGCCAGGAATTGGTTTTGAAGGCTAATAATGACAAATGAATGATACCACAGTGCATGGTTTTAGTTCAAGATTTAGCTAAGGGGATTATTTATTATGGTTTGAGTTGTGTCTTTTAAAAAAAAAACTAGAATTTTTCAAGATTTATTATACTCTGACCCTGGAAATCAAAAATACACCATCTAAAACCTGTTCAGGTCATGCAGGAGTCAATGGCAGAGGACCCCTTGAACCATTTGAAGATGTTAAAGGAAAACTATACCCCCCGAACAATGTAGGTCTCTATAAAAAAGATATTGCATAAAACAACTCGTATGTAAAACCCTGCTTCATGTAAATAAACCATTTTCATAATAATATACTTTTTTAGTAGCATGTGCCATTGGGTAATCGTAAATAGAAAATTGCCATTTAAAAAAAAAAAAGGACAGCCTCCTGGGATCCTAGGATCCAACGGTGCACACAAACATACCAAACAAACTATAAAGTTAGGTCACATGAGCCAATTAACAGACAGAGTTGTGTCTTTTGCTTCCACACTTCTTCCTGTTACAGTTAGAGTTGAAATATTTCTGGTCAGGTGATCTCTGAGGCAGCACACAGACCTTCATGAAATGGTGGTTCAAGGCAAGAGATGTAAAAGGGCAATATTTACTTAAATATACACACCAAGTTGGTAAGATTCTTTAATATGTAACTTAATTTGATTTAAACTATCCGAAGCTCAAGTATTCATTTTCGGGGTATAGTTTTCCATTAATAGCCCTCATGATGCTGCAATTTTTTAAGGGTCTTGCCTGAAAAATCGAATGATTCAAGTGATCAGAGTTCCTTCCCACAATAATTTTTGAAATTTTAGAGAAGTTTTAAAAACCTCAAATTTTTTGAGAAAAAATAACAATTGTGAAAAAAAAAAGAAAATCCAAATGTTAACATTTTTCTCAAATCTCAATAAACAAACTAGTGTTCAGATTTGGTTAGGTAACCAGTGGAATCTTTTGTCAAAGTTTTGGTATTCATCTGAATCTGAAAATGATAGATTTGTGCATCCCTAATGAATAATGTAATATGTGCAAATTATTTGACATTGTGAGCAGAGCTAAACATTGCAAAAAACGCTATTTTAAACAACGCTTGTGATTTTAATTACATTCTCCCTTATATGCTTACCGGTGGTGGCAGACATGGCTACTGGGGGAGATTAGTTGCCTCTTCTTTGGGCAACTAATATCCACTGAATGCCTTCTAGAATGTAAATCACCGGTGGGATGGCACTTGGATCTCTTCAACTTTCGGAAGTCGCCCAAAGTTCCCTCGTGAGGCAACTTTGGGTGACTTCAGAAAATGAAGCTTAGAGATTAGTCGCACGTCTCGTTTTTTTGACGCCAGCAAATTTTCGCTGGCGTTTCGCAAATTTATTCGCCGGTGGCAAATCACAGGAATTTGCCGCGAATTCGCTCCTGGCGAATAAATTCCCTATCACTAGTCGCCTGAAGAAGACGCGATTTGTCACTGGATGACTAATCTCCCCAAGTAGCCCCATCTGCCACCACCCATAACCTACAACTGAGAATTGCCATTACCTGCTTTGTGATCTGGTCAGTTTACTTTCTTCAGTCTTATATTCTTCTTTGGCTGTAAAAAAAGGGACACATCATGGGCACAGCGATGGCTTACAATAAAAGACAAAGCTTTGCTGTAACAACAAAGAGTTTCAAGGTCAGTGGTAATTGTAATTCACACTACACAAAGTGAACATTGGAGCACTCGTAGAGCAAGCTTCACTTTATCATTGTTTTCTATATACTTTGTAACTCATTTCCGTAACACTAAACAAAACCTCATGTCTACTTCAGAGCTGCTTCGAAAAATGTGATCTGCCAGCTAGTGATTAATTCTGGGATATAAATCAGAGTGCAAATTCCACCCTGTCTACTGTGGAGAATTTGAGAGAGAGTAAAAAGTTGGTTTATTATTATTCATTCTTCCTAACATTAACCAGCAGACACCATACATCAATCTAGGTTGTAGCAGTGTACATTCTGCAGGTAATCACAGTTCTGACTTCATGCACTGCTGGTGAAAGCAACAATTTTGCACAGATTTATAAAGAGTCATCTTTTGAAGAGTAACAAGACCTAAGCAATCATTGTATGTGACTATTTTGCAAAGATGATGTTTGTCATCTGTATACAGTATTTTAATGCACGCACCCTCTACCTACACTACAGTGCTGCAGAGTATATTGGAGCTTTTAATATACAATAATAATAACTAATGTACCATTGCGAAAGAGAAAACACAAAACACACATATCTATCTATCCATCTATCTATCTATCTATCTCTCTCTCTCTCTCTCTCTCTCTCTCTCTCTCTCTATCTATCTAAATACATGAGTATAAAGCCAATACCCCTGTTATTAAGCCTGACTAGTGTATTTTGTGTAATGCAATAGTGTACATAGGCAACATATCTCTCTTGCACTTCAACCTCATATAACATATTTTTGCTCTGGAGCACATTATCCTATTTATTCAGAATAAAAAGCAGGCAGTGCTCCCTATATTTATCAAGTACATTCTTCCCTGTCAGAGCCCATACTTGCTTTCCACAGTTTGTCTCGCACAATGCCTTTGTCTCTTATGTCTCTTGCATCAGACCCAACATCTGTCTCTCTATTGTATTTGGCTTCATGTAGTACCCTCTCAGTACTATGTAGTCAGTGCCCCCTCTGCTGATTTTGTAGCACAGTTCAGTACATTACAATTTTTCACATATCTTGCCAGCACCAGCATCTGTGTGTCTGGTGTGTACAAAAATGATGAGATTAAATTGTTTGAAGTATTTGTTTAAATATAAAATACTCCCACTCCCACATAAGTTATGTTATATACTGTTTAGACATGAAATAGCTTTTTATACCACAACATAAGTTGATATATTACATTTCCTTTTCATTTGGCAGGCATTATACATTTGGGCTAATTACTTTGTAGGTAGTAACCTGAATGAAATGAAGATTAAAAGAACAATTTAAGGGTTTGTTTACTAAAGGGCAATATGTGTGTTTGTCAGAAACACGAACAATATATCTACAAGAATGCAAATCAAAGTAAGCTATTTACATGCATGCTCTACCCCTTTGGAAGCGCAGAGGGATGTATGTCACACATGTGTGTTTCATGTCTTCCTGAATATGGTAAAGATGGATAATAAATATACATGGTAGAAACCTGAAAAGACCTCAACTCCCACTCTGTGTAAGGGGACTTAACTGAATAGTTCCCTATACTCTATGCCTGGTAGTTAAGGGGTGGTAGGGTGTAAAATCTAAATATGTGTGTTACCCTACACCTTAGCTGGTATGGGTAGGGTAGACATCATTAAGGGACGAAAAGGATGACCCTAACACCCTCCACCAAGTTTGTGCTAAACAGGACTGAAATTCTGAATACAGCCAGTCACAGGAAGGTACAATTAAGTGAGCAGAGCACTTCTATTGTATTACAATTGTTAACCAATGGTACAGGGCAACCCTTTTGAAATAAAACTGGTTTAAAGGTGATACCTTTATTGGCTATCCAAGATAGATTATCTTAGTTAGTTAATAAAGGTATCACCTTTATACCTATACTTTTGTATTTTCTTATTTCAAAACGATTGCCCTGTAACATTTTAACTGGCTAAAACTGGTGGTAGATGCAAAGATCCGATTTTTGGACCATGTGCGGAGTGTCCCGACATTTGTCGTGCCATGGCGATCGTTCGTTCAGTTGATCGGACTGATTAGAAGATTTCTGTCGGCTGACGATCATATCTCTGCATGTATTTCAGTGTGAGACTGTCACCAGATTTTGTTGGACATAAACTTTTGTACGATTGCTGTAGGGCAGAACATCAGCTGATCTGTTCTTTTCCTACTTTATTTAAACTGAAGATTAGTGGCAGGTGGTGAGATAGGGATGTCCGATTGTTCGAGGATTCGTATGATCGATCAGATCTTTGTGTCTATGGTCAGCTTAAAGGAACAGTAACAGTTTTTTTAAAAATTCGTTTCTCCTCCCTATCGGCAGGGCGGAGAAATCGAGATCCGCATTATGGATCGTCGCCATATCGCCATTTCAGAAGAGGCGCGCATGCAGAGAATCGGTACATAATTTCTAAAAACTTAGAGAATTTAAAGTTTAAACTGTGTTGTCGTTTTTTCTTTTTTGTTATAAAGAAAAAATTTTAAAGAAAACTGTTACTGTTCCTTTAACACGGAACAACAACTTTACCTATCTTTAACCAACAGATGGCGGTGTACAGATATGCCTTAGTCAAATTATAAGTTGTTTGTAGGCTTTTCTATAGTACAGATGATTGAAAAAGAAACTGAATTCTAAAAGTTGGTAAAACTTAGAGCTAAGCTACACTCGAGATTTTGTACCATGAAGTGGGATCAACACGAAAGCGTCCTACAAGTCGGATGTAGTCACACGGGTCAAAATATATTGGAGCTGAAAGAAAAATCTCGTGTATAAACTACATGGAAGATTTGCCATCCAACGCAAATGCCTGTTGATAGGGAACACTGCATGCTGCATCTAACAATAAGGAAATATTTTCTAAATCTGAAATTATTCCCATACTTTTAATTAAAACAAAGTCGACCAACTCCCATCCAGGAATGTAACAAATTTTTCAAAAATCAGTTAAAGAAAAGTAGGCGAATTGTGCAACTCAACCAGAAAAAAAAATCTAGGATTTATAAATAGGCCCCTAAAATCTGTCAGTGTCTGAAAGATTGCTGGATGTAGATGCATGAACAAAATACACCATCCAACTTTACCTGATCGACTTGCATTACAACTGTGGGGATCAGATTCTGCTGGATCTTGCTGTTGCATGACAAGATTTTGTGATTAATGCTCACTCAAAAATCTGATTAAAATCTCCTTTATAATTTAGCCCTAAATGTTGCAAATACCTATGAAAACAAATAAATACTCAGCAATGCAAGTAAGCCTAATTGTAGGTAAAAAAAAGTAGAGCCATAAAACTATATGAAATAAATATCTATTTAACAGAAATTAATAATCTCATTTTCTGAGCCATAACGAAGGTTGAAGATGCATTAAATACATACAGAAATAGATTTTTCATAATGGCACTTAGTAAGACTCAATGGCAAAATATTTTGATAAATTGACTTACTGAACAATTAACAGTGAGCAGATTTATTCACTCAGTACAGTGTTTGAAATATTGGTGAATATTGGAAAAAGTTCTGCTTTGTGGTTTTTTTTTACAATGTGTCCCATTTGCCTTAAAAACAAGGGCCTCCACCACTTTTGTTAATATTGTTAAAGTAATGGTGTTGCTTCCATTGTTTTGCTTTAGTTAGTTCAAATCTTGATTCAATACTTCTTCTGGACATACATAGGGAGATCACCAAACTATGTCACCAAATGAGCGGATCTCTCCCCGATATGTCCACACTGAAGTGGGTGATATGGGGTTGATCCGGGGCCCAACGATCTGATCAGAATGGAAGCCAAACAGGCGGTTGGATCACGGGACCACACCACGAAAATATCAACAAAAAGATGTGACAGGATTTTTAACCTGCCCGATCGGGATCTGCCCAACTTTTGGGTAGATATCAATTGGGGATGCCCGTCAGATGGCCCCACACACAGGTGGGGCAGCTTTTATCGACAGTGTATGAGGGCCTTTAGGTTACTCCCATATGGGGTAAATTTCATCCACTGGGGTTAAAAGTACACAAAATGATCTCCTGACACCTCCCAATGATTTCAAAGGGATACTCTTAAAGGCAATATTTCAGCCATAAAAAAAACTGGCACTTTCAGGTGTAGCTCCTTCAGTTCAGTAGAAGGCAGATAATGCATTGTGTGTGCCATTAACCTAAGGGTACATTTAGCCAATGATGAAGAGAGAAGTTTTAAGACATCTATAAAGTAATATTGTCTTCTGTATATATATATA
>CM044445.1:95656610-95733415 GCA_024363595.1 Xenopus borealis | reverse complement strand
GGCTGGATATTCTCTTTAGGCGAGTCTTTTACCACTGCTTTCAGCTGCTTTTCACACACTATATTGGGAACAGATATCACACACATGAGCCATTTTCTATGTATTTGCACATAGGGGGTATTTATTTAAGCTCAATTTTTCCCAACCTAAATCCCATTGATGAATTTAACTAATTTATCAAAAAAAGGCTTTAAAAAAGTTCTCTACAAGATTTTATTACAATTTGTTCATCTTTTTCAAATTTGAGGCTTCAACTGTACTATTTTTTCAAGTTGTCTCCAGAAAAACCCTGTCTTTTTCAGATTATTGTACAAAAACCAGAGTAGATGACAATGGCAGGAAAAGGGACATCTGCTACTGATTTCTATATGATCTTTTCGGAATCAGATTTTAATCAGCTTTGGAGTATGATAAATCTCTCAAAATTCAAGATTTTTTCTCCCTCTAAATATTAAAGTTTTGCTGATCAAAAAAATTTATAAATAGGCCCTGTAATGTGTTCAGTGATGTTTCTGAACTTACATGAGGTGCAGTCAAGTAGAGTAATTGTTCAGGGGAACTAAATGAATCCCTGTGGTTATGAAAATGTAAAGAAATTTATAAAATAATAAATTTCCATAAAGCTAATAATTTCACTCCATGAGTGGCAAAGGCAAGGCAAGGCAAAGCAAGAATAATATAAGAAAATGTTATTTCTCCAGGGTACAGCATTAACACTCCTTGCCTTGCTTTTGGGTGTTAACTCTTTCCCTCAAATTCATGGACCAACACCAATACATTTTCTTCTGGTCTTTAAAGCCTTTCACCAAATGGCTCCAAAAAGTGGTCAGTTACTATTATGGGAGTCTGCTAACACACACACATATATATGTATATATGTATATATAGATCGATAGATAGATATAGATAAAGGTCCCAAGTAAGAACAGAAACAAATTCAATAAAAATACATTTTGAAAATCTATTCCATGTGTTCACCATCATATACCTGCTTAAATTGCTGAATTTCTGGTATGGCATATGACTTTGAGAAGAGTATAAATTATATAAATATAGAATACTTTTAAAGACTTGTGTGTGTTGTCAATTGTACAATATATTTTATTATAAGAGATTATATATATATATATATATATATATATATGCAACACGGGTTAAAAAAAAAGCACAATCACTTCGATTTTCAAATTGATTTTCATGATACAATTTCGGCTAATGGCTGTTTCTCCAGCTGTTCCAAATACTCTTGCGTTTCCGCAGCAAAATTCACTCCGTGTGTCTGCATACGGGCCAACGCTGTGATGTTGCCTTTTTAAAGCATACATTGGAATGAGTGAAAGTCAAATTTTCCCAAATATAACATCCCCTTTAAGTCCTGTAAGGAAACTCAAGGGTCAGATAAAGTAACCCTGAGGTGTTGAGAGGAGCTAGGCACGTGCTGTTAATTCTTGGAGGTGTAAGGATAATAAAGCTCTGCAGATCAGAGTTAGATTAGAAACAGACCATGGGGTGACAATTTGGAGAAAAAGCTGCTTCTGCCTGATGCAAATATGTTTTATACATTTTTGAACAAAACTTTCTTGCATGTGACAGAGTGAAAAGCAGAATACCGAATTTCACCAAATGGTACTACATTTAGGTTTGTAGGGCAGTTTGGTGCCCATCAACATATAAATTATTTACTATAAAACTGTGTTCAAAGTAGCTGTTCTCTGTTAGACCAATTACATTAGAGCTCTGTTGTAGCCATTTCTGAGAAGCTGCATATGATATACTTTGGAAATAAATGTATATTTATCTTTGGTGCAGACAGATTTATTACAGACAGGTCTACAGATTGTAAAAGACAAAGTATCTTACTTGTAATGGCTGAAATGTAAGCTTGTGCCAAGCAAATGAAAGGGGAACTGAGAACACGTTGGGGCTCTATGGGTGTTTTTGGAGAGGGGTTGCATGTTATCTGTGATGGGTAAAACTATTATATGCTTAACATATTGATACAAGCAAATAAACACCAGCAGGCAAGGCTATTACAGGATTGTGTATCCCTCTCGACATTTCATCACCATGGAGGAAAGCCACTGCTATGCATTTGCTCCTTTCTGTATCTTCACTGACAGACACAACTCCATCACTTTCACGGCAATAACAATTCCTTGTGTGTGCAAACAGGCTCACGTGTACCTGGCCGATCTATGCTGCATTCGATATTTGATTATGTTGGATTAAGCCCCAATGCATTATGTACTGTTTGCTGCCTTATAATGCAATGCTTTGCCCCTGTCCATAGACAGGGTGTTTAAGGGGAGAACTGAAATACTAAATACTAAAAATACGTTAAAGGCATAAAGACCTAATATATGTAAGCCAAGAAAAAAAAAAAACATCTTTACTCTATAATTGCATCTACTAAAATTTGACATTTAAAAGTGAAGAAATTTTAGCCCAAGCGCCTGATGTACACTGGTCACCAAGACATAACACTGATCCACCAAAAACCCCACAAACTTCCCATGGAGGTCCAATCTTGATGCACAGCCCATGGAGTGTGACCTCCATAGATCATAACAACATTACAGATTTAGGAAAGTATTGGTGATTTTCAACCATAGTTCGAAAACATATCTAGCACAGCCAAACCAAATCTCACCCTAACTGACTTTCAGACTTGGCCTTCAAGTTTATCTAGCTAACCAGATACAAAATGTACCAAAAATTAAAATGAATGTAAATTGCAAAAGTGGTCAGATAACCACTCTGAGAAAATTTATATCCAATAGTTTGGAATTCTGGAAATGTGGGGAAAATGCTACATTGCAGTCCAAAAAAAACACAGTGATTTCTTTCACTTTAACTGGCAATTCCAGCACTTTGGATGTGTCTTTGTTATTATAGGCAGAGCAGGTACTTAGGACTCTTAGGGGCAGATTTATTAAGGGCCGAATTTTCGAAGTAAAAAAACATGCAAAATTCGAGCCTCAAAATATTTTTAAAGGGCTTTTTCAATTCGATCGAATAAAAATTTGTTCGAATGATTCTCTGCAAAATCCTTCGAAATTCTTGGAACAGCTTTGAGTTGGCGAATAGTCGAAGTCGAAGGATTTCTAAAGGGAAAGTACTAAGTCATATCAAATTTTGGGCTATTCAAAGTAGCCAAAATTACTTCAAAATTTTAATTTTTTAAATTCAAATTTTATTAAAATATTCACTTCGACCCTTAGTAAATGTGCCCCTAAGTGGTTATATGGTGTCTTGGTTCATACATAATAAGAATGCTTTGGCAAATCTGGTAAATATGGATAGTGTAAGTCATATCTTATGCTCAGTTTAGTGTATCCTATCATTTGTACAAAACACAATATAAGACCAACTATGTTTACATTTGTTGTCCCAGACTTTGATCTCTAAAGCCTCCAAGATACTCAGCAAACCTAGAGCCAAGATCTTTTTAAAATGTTTATTTTATTTTCTAGCATTAAACAGCACTGCTCTAATCTTAGACCTGACATTTGCTTCCACAAAGTCTTACAAATTCCTATTATTTTCTTTGAGTTGCTAAGTTGTTGTATCACAAGCAAAGGCAAAAAAACAGTTCTATTAAACAAAAAATTGCTGTGCAGTTAAACACATGGCCTTACAAATGACAGAAAGGAATTTGTGCATGCTTTAAGTCCATTTCCTACAGATTTGGTGCATTCAGGTATTAAACCTCCCACACCAAATTTATTTATTGCTATACACATCATATAATAACAAAGCAGTGTAGCTGTTTACATTATATTTTTCCTATCTTAGTTTATAGATGTGAAATATCAAGTTTTCAAAGTTATTTTTGGAGTTAATCTTTTTGTGGCTCCATTTCTTAGAATGACGTTTACATTTGTTTTTAACCTCTTTTTTAGTTACTCATTTTCTTGTAACATGGAGAGGAGTTACCCCGGTAAGCACAAAACTGCACATAAAATCACATATTTCTTGGTTTATAACATGAACTTTGTATGAAATTGTTATAAAAATGGCACCTATAACATTTGAAGGGGATTATTTATCAAAAGTCGAGTGTTAGTGTTTTTTTCTTTACCTCAAATGAACTTGAAACTCGAATGGTATCTTATTTAAGAAACAACTGGAATATGAAATACCCAATTCTGCGAGTTTGAGTGAAATTGATAGAGTTTTTTTGGTGAAAAATATACTCAAACTTGCTCAAATCATTCAAGTTTACAGGCAAAACATCAGGAAAAAAACTCGAACCATGCAGGCTGTTTAAGGGAGCTCTTCCATTGACTCCTACAAAACCTCGACAGGTTTTAGGTGAGATATTTTTTGATTTAAGCTCTATGCAGGGTGCAATATAATAAATATCGAATATTCAAGGTTTTTTATTTAAAAAAAACCTCAAACAAATCAATTTTTTATAAACCATAAAAATACAACTCGGAATTTTCATGGAAAGAACAACTCGAACCTTAATAAATCTGCCCCTTGGTCTTACCTTCAATGTCTTTTTTTAGTTTACGCAAGTCTTTGTCCAGGTCTTCAAATTTCACCTGAGAAGCCAGTAAAAGGTCCTGGGGTTCTGGCAGTGGAAATACACTTTTGTCTGTTCCAGCATCCTACAAGATATTATGTGATTACAATTCAAATACACTTTTGCTTCACCTGAACATAATATGCAGGTAAAATATTTACAGTACTGCTTACTATTGGTTAAAAGGGCAGAAGGAGTCTTTTTTATGCACTTATAAGCAATATGACAGTTTAAAATGTAGGTTTCAATAGCAGGCAATAGATCCACAACCTTTCTGTTGATCTATAAAATTAAGTGTTTCATTGTACCCGTGATGACAAGCCATTTCTTGGAAAAACCTTGGTAATGTATTGCTTTTGTTCCAGTTTTAATTTCAGAAGTGATTATAGTGTGGGACATTATACATTCACATATATAGTGTGCTTTGTCCCTTCTGTATGTCCTTTCGAAGGTTTATGTAGATCCTTTTGCATACATGTCCTTATGTATATAACTCTACCAAAACAGTGTTCGGGTGACAGCTTACATATACTGTATAAGCACATTATTTCAGGGTAACTCTGAATTCCTAGCCTGGTTCACTAAAAAGTGACTTAAGGTGGCCATAGACGGAGAGATCCGCTAGTTTGGCATCTCAGGATCTCTCCCTGATATGCCCACCTTGAGGTGGGCGATATCGGGCTGATCCGATCGTGGGCCCTAGGGCCAAACGACTGGTTCAGAACTAAGTGTTAACAGGAGGTTGGATATTAAGTCCCAGATATCAATCAGTGAAGCCCGTCGGAGGGCAGCTTTTATCGGCCCGTGTATGGCCACCTTTAGGAAGCTGAACTTCTGTAAACTCCCACAGAGATAATATGGCCACACCCAAACTTCTGGTGCTCAATAGTGATTGTGGCCTAGAAATACATGGGGCTTTAACACAGGATATATGGTTTATGTTGATGATGTTGTTTGTCCTATTGTTTTTTTTAACTAATCCCAGTGAACTCCTTTCTATGGTTAACAGTACATTTATGGTAAGAGAAGTTTTTTTATTTGGCTTTTGGAGCACTTGTTTCGGATTTCTGTTCTCACCTGATCAAAATATCGTAGATAATAACGCACAACATAATCCACCAGGCAGGCTTTATTATCCTATGAAGGAAACAGAAGAAAAATTATTTTGTAAGAAAATATTATAAATATTTAAAAATCTCAATCTGATACCCATGTATTTGTTGAGATTGAACTATATTTTTTGTCTTGATCACTGAGAAATCAGACTCTTCTTATAAGTTTCTTAATAGTATTAAAGGGATAGATCTTTAAGACAAATTTTAGTACGGATTGTCTAGCCATAGACATAAAGATTTTTAAAAGATCCAATGGTTATCATGAGACCACGATTGTCTCAAAACAATTGTTTAAATGTACGATGTGTCCATCAACTAAAAAGACCATTTCACGCAATATTGCCAGCAAAACTGAAGGGTCACTGCCTGCTTGGCCCTGCAAACATAGATAGATTGCATGGGGACCGATAAAGGTTTTCTAACCTGACCAATCAATTTTCAGAATGATGTTGGACGAAAAAACGTAAGATGTACTATAGTTCGAATCCCACTAACTACATGATAATTTGACAGATTGGGAGGACTTCGCATAGATCGCTGGTTCGGCAGAGAAAGATCTTTGCGTCTATGGGGAGCGTTATCTCAGAATCCAAAAAAGCTATCAATCTATGAGGCTACACTTTTATTGTCTCGTAGTTAATCCACTGCCTGGCTAATAGGCTAAATTGGAACTAATATATACGATAGCTGATGCAATTCCAAGCTAAAGACATTTAATAACCACAGCAAAAAAAATACCAATTACTAAAATTTGACTACCTACAGTACATGATATTAAAGTCAACATACAATAAGCATATTTGCATTCAAAAAGTTACTTCTGCATGTTAATGGGGTCCTGAAGAGGTATGTGCTATATATCTCCTAAAAATACATGTTCTGTGAGATGAAAGTTTTATGGAGTGTTAGATGCTTACATACATCGTTCCTCATTAATAAAACTCTCATTCCCAACTATGGTTGTGTACAGAAACACAGATGAAAAAGCTTATGGCATTTGAACACCATGAATACATTTACAAAGTCACATCAGTGGTTCTAAATCCCACTAACATTTCATATGATGATGCTATATTTCAGTTCTTAAATACACTGTATATATGCTCATGTGCTGAAAGAACACTGACTAAGGAACCAATAACTGGTTAAACTGTAAATATCCATTTCTCAAACCAACTCATCTTTGCCACCTTTAACCATTTAGGCTGATTTACCAAGTTTGAAGCTAAACCACATAAGTGCAACTGTTTTTATTGGTTTGCTAGCAGTTAGAAATGAAATCATGGGTTTGCACTTCTGCTATTTTGCATCTATGTTTGTAAATTAGCCCTCACATCTTTTTCAGGAATGGTAAAGAATGGTCAACAACATTTACTACAGTTAATACTTACCCTACTTTTAACATCCTTCAGTTTGGGAAGGATTTCCAGCCCAAATCCATCTGCCTGACCCCGAGTTCGGTTGCCTCCATTCATGTAGTTTCCAAAAGCAAGAATTAAACCTATTATATCCTTCACAGAGCCGATCTCCAAGAGGCACTATGGGAAAAAAACTTGGCTACTACATAGAACATATAGAAATTATGAAAATATTATCCTCTGCAAGGATGCAGCAAGAGTATAGTCATCAATGGGATTATGATAAGAATGAAGCACATGCTGAAGACATAGCCGAAATAGAATATATATTCTTAGCAAAATTTTATGGTGAGAGCAGAGACTGACTGCTTCACCCTCTTAAAATGGCCATACACGGGCCAATAAGAGTTGCAGACAGGCCGAGTTGGCAGCTTATTGGCCCGTGTATGGGGCCCTCAGACAGGCTTCCCCGATCAATATCAGGATGAAAGTGAGCCAGATGTCGATTGGGGAATTAGCCTGATGTCGGCAGCTGACGGGACTAAGAATCCCATTGGATTGTGGTCGCATCTATTCGTTGATGCAGTCCTCCAATCTGACTGCTTGTTTACCCTTTGTTTTGATCTGATTGTTGGGCCCTAGGGACCACGATCGGATCAGCCTGATATCACCCACCTCAAGGTGGGCATATCGGGGAGAGAGCCGCTCATTTGGCGACATCGCCAAACAAGTGGATCTCTCCGTGTATGGCCATACACCACAGTGACATGCAGTAGGTGTACAGAGAGAGAGAAAGAGAGAGAGAAAGAGAGAGAGAGATTCTAAATTCTAATGTTATTTTCTTATCATTAACTTAATGTTCTTTAATGCTAAAAGTTTAGTGCAAAAAATAAAACCCAACATAAATGTTGCCATGTATGGAATGAAAGCAACCAAGCAAGTTTTTTTTCTGTACTAATAGCCAGTACATGCATAAACATGCAGTTTATAACAATGTAAACTCACAGTGCAGGCCCGACTGATGATATCCACCTTCCTTCTCACTGCGCTGATTCCTTCTAGAAATACAGTCTGGAATATAATGCACTGAGATCGCTCTACGAAGTTTGGAATCTGGGACAACTCGTAAAGGAACCTGAACAAGAAGACCAAAAATACACTGATTATTCCAATGCATATTTTTGGAACATTCTGCAGTAGGGGTTTAAAACTTGAATACAGCCTTTCTCAATAACGTTCTGAAAAATGTGAATCACGCTTTAAAGTATTGTATATTGTAAAAATATACTGTAATTGTAACTGATGAATACATTTTCATTTTTATCTTACTATAAAGGCATCTTACAAGATTGTATTGGATAATGAACACTACTTGAAGTGTTGCTTAGATTACTTTCATCTGCAGCTTTTTAAAAGCTACAACTTCCCTCTCAACCTTCGACAATTAATTTGTTTATAGCACTGTATTTCAAAGTCTATGTGCTGAGTAGTACATGTACTCTCACAATTTTTTTTCCTTGAAAAGTTTTGTATATTATACAGTACATAAATATATAACGTATACATTTTGTACAGTGGTGTTATCTCAGTTTACAGTGTTCCAATATGATTCTCTTGTACACATGAAATGTTACTAAGTAAGTACATAATAAAACCAGAGCTATAATTTGTTACCTCATAAAGAGCCATACAACATTAGTCTTAATACAAATAATACTGTGTAAAGTTGTATGTAAACGAGTTCACAAGTCTTGTGGTGAGCAGTTATTTAAAACTATTAGGGATATTTACCAATTGGAGTATACAACTCAAAGTATTTTGGCATTTACCACGATCTCTGCCAGTAATAATTGGGTATCTAATAGAACAGGGTTCTCAAATCAGCCGAAACTTATTAAACATATTATTCACGGATGCAGTTATTTTCTATGCTACCAATATTTCATTTAATATTAGACCAATGTTTGTGCAAAGACAAGAAGGTCAAATGTTTTGGCAAACCTATAGATTGAGAATGCCTACACAAACTGCTACTGACCAAAACCCATAACTATTTCAATATATTATCTGATTAAGGGAAGTGTGAACCAAAGTAAGCTGTCTCAATTATGCTATTTATCAGATATTTTGGGGAAAGAGATTAGAACCAAAAAACCCTACTGTTCAGGTTTATCCAGCAGTTTCACATCCTCAGCTTTAGTTGTCTGATAGTGTTTTTTGATGATTTCCAGTTCCTCCTTCTGAGCCCTCTGTAACAGAAATCAGTCAGTCTAGACATTGCTATACATAGTTAAGTTTAAACCCAGCACATACATACTTACATTCACAACAATCCTCTATACACTCACATAAACTACATATACCTATATCTTTACTAATTGTAGATTTTAGTATCACAGTAGCCTTTAATATTATACTTATCCAAAAAATCATCCAAGCCCCTCTTAAAAACATTAACAGAATCAGCCATCACAACATCACCCGGCAGTGCATTCCACAACCTCACTGTCCTGACTGTGAAGAACCACCTACGCTGCTTCAAATGAAAGTCCTTTTCTTCTAGTCTGAAGGGGTGGCCTCTGGTGCGGTGATCCTCTTTATGGGTAAAAAGGTCCCCTGATATTTGTCTACAATGTCCTCCAATATACTCCAATATAGAGTAATCATGTCCCCTCGTAAGTGTCTTTTTTCCAGATAAAGCAACCCCTACCCTCATCACCATCACCCTAACCAGTTTAGTTGCACGTCTCTGCACTCTCTCTCTCCAGCTCATTTGTGTCCTTCATATGGACGGGCTGGGTTACTTTTCAGTGGTTCTTAACAGAGTTGCAAATAAACAACACCTTCATTGGTTATTATATAATGAATAATGTAACTCCTATAAATACAGTGCAGTACTTACATTTTCATACAAGGCTTCAAGAGTCTCTAGATCCACAACTGAATTATCTACATTAAGGATTGCTACAAAAAAGAAAGGAAAAGATGTGACCACAAAACATTTAATTTGAATTAAGCTGGTGTTAGTTGTATAACAAGAGAAAACATCATACACAATGGTAAGATATTTTCCATGTGAAAATATGAAGGGAGCTCAAAATTTATAAGTCCTCTATGTATCTAACATTCTACTCAACAGGTGACTATTTACACCAGGGGTCCCCAACCACCGGGCCGCAGACATACTTGAACTGGGTCGATGAGCCTAAATTTGACACAGTGCACCAAATTTGATGCACACAGTTGACACTTTACACCGGTCCCCGAGGAAGAAAAGATCGGGGACCTCTGATTTACACAGCACAGTGGTATTAATGCCATAAGGAAAGTGCAGAAAACTACCTGCTAATGTCTTTCTTGAATATTCCTTTTACTATTGATCATGGCTTTAAGACTCTAATATTAACAATATGTTCCTGTAAAGCTTGTGACAAGTTGGCTGCCTGTACACACAGTTTTGGGGGAAATTCGAAGTAGTATGCAGGCAAGCATAGGATCAGGAGCATTAAGAAAGGGACACCATACCTTCAGTCAAAAACACAGGTTTATTCAGGTTACTCTTCCCAACATAACGATTATTGGAACACAGTTCATTAGCATTTCAACAGAGTGCATTCCCAACTTTCCCCCACTCTTTGGGAATATCACCATTAAGGGTGGCTTCTCACCAATCCCTCCTGTTTGGAACATACAGGCTTCTCACTATACCTACAGCCAGTGGCATAACTATAGAGGAAGCAGACCCCACAGTAGCTGGGGGGTCAGGACTGTGGGTTCAGCTTCCTCTATAGCTAATAAAAAACCCTCCTCCCCAGCCGCTCTCTTACCTGAAACGAGGAAGGGGGGCGCAAGTTGTGGGAGTGGGTGGAGTTGGGAAGTGGGCAGGCCAGAAGTGGGACGAGGGTGGGGAGGAGGCAGGACAGGAAGTGGGCGGCAGGATGGGGGATCGGAGAGCGCCTGGCCCCTCTAAAGATTTTTTTGCAGGGGGGCCCGGCGCACTCTAGTTACACCGCTGCCTATAACTGAGTAACTGAAAACACTAAATGAAGTAGGAAGAGGGCCCACCCTGCTCTCCACCATTCACCCTAGGAAGCCATTTATTCGACTTTTCCTAAGCCTGCAAAATAACAACCTTACTTGCTGCAACACTACACATTTTCCCTGGAGTTACCGGTTAACCAGTTTTGTATATTTTTCACCAATCTCTTACAAACTAAACAATAGCATCTAATCACAGGTACTTTTTTCCTGCATGTTTGAAGAGCCTTTCACCTTTAAATTAGTTTTTTAGTATGATATAACCGCTGCGCACCGGAGAGGCTTAAAAACGCCTGCGCTTATTCACACGGAGTGGCGCGATTTTTAAAACCGCTCAAAATTGCCTGGCGAGGCAATTTTGAGTGATTTTAAGCCTCGCCGGTGCGCAGCGGTGCCTAGCTATTCGGGGAGATTCGGGGGCGATCCGTCGCGGCGAGAAGTCGCCAGGCGACGGATCGCCCCGAATCTCCCCGTCTGGCCTAAGCCTAATAGTGCAGAATTCTGCACTGAAATCCATTTCTCAAAAGAGCAAACAGATTTTTGTATTTCCAGTTTTGAAATCTGACATGGGGCTAGACATTTTGTCAATTTTCCAGCTTCCCCCAGTCATGTTACTTGTGCCAGCAATTTAGGAGGGAACTGCTTTCTGGCAGGCTGTTGTTTTTCCTTCTCAATGTAACTGAAGGAGTTATAGTGGGACATGGGCGTTTACTATTGAGTGTTGTTCTTAGATCTACCAGGCAATTGTTATCTTGTGTTAGGGAGCGGTTATCTGGTAACCTTGCCATTGTTCTGTTGTTAGGCTGCTGGGCGGAGGGAAATGGAGGGGTGATATCAATCCAACTTACAGTACAGCAGTAAAGAGTGACTGAAGCTTATCAGAGCACAAGTCACATGACAGGGCAGCTGTGAAATTGACAAAATGTCTAGTCCCATGTCAGATTTCAGAATTGAATATTAAAAAAAAATGTTGGCTCTTTTGAGAAATGGATTTCAGTGAAGAATTCTGGTGGAGCAGCACTATTAACTGATGAAACATTTTTCCCATGACAGTATCCCTTTAACTTAATGGTGAACAACCATTTTAAATGATAAATGACAGCCTTACCTGCATATTTTTAAAGACATTTTGCCAATGCTTTTTGCTTTTATTTGTGTTCACAACCCCTATCCTTCTAAACCCATTATCCAGAATGCTTGGGACCTGGGGTTTTCCAGAAATATTCCCATAATTCACACCAAAAAACCTTATGTCTAATAATTTAAACATTATGTATACCTGGACAGGATTGTTTTGCCACCAATATGGATTCATGCAGCTTAGTTACTATCAAGTACAAGCTACTGTTTTATTTTTACAGAGAAAAAGGAAATAATTTTTCAGGGCTTTCTGGATAATAGGTGTAGGATTTGTTATCCAGAAATCCATTATTCAGAAATCTCAGAATACAGGAAATCTCCCAAAGAGTCCACTCTAATAATTAAACATGTTAAATAAATTATTTCCTTTTTCTCTGTGATAATAAAACAGTAGCATGTATCTGATCCAAACTAAGATATACGTAATGCTTACTAGAGGCAAAACAATCCTACGGGGTTTAATTCATGCTTATATATTATATGGAGACCCAAATTACAGAAATGCACTTTATCTGGAAAATCAAGCATTAGTAATGGGTTTCCAGATTAGGGATCCCATAGAAATATATAATGTGGAAGGGGCACCAAATTTTATTTCAATTTCCATTATGCAGTAGTAGACTGTACCTGAACAAAAATCTGTTTACATAGCTCTACATCATACCAAACACTAAAAGCTGCTAAAAGAACTCTTAAGTTATATCTATAGTTGTATATGAAAAAAAACATGCACTGTGAAGCACTGCAATATAAAAAGGTCAAGATAATGCATTAGATTCAATTCAGCGAGAAAAAATTATCCTGTGGTTTATCAAGTGAAAACTCATGGATGAGATTCGATTCAAGGAGGGAAAAAAAACTTTTTCCGAATAGAGTTCCAGTTTTTCATATAGACTTCAATTAAGTTTTCACGTGATAAACCGTGAGATAAGTTTTTCTGAATTTAAGTGAATCTCAAATAGAATCTCGTCCATGAGTTTTTCCATGATATCACCAAATATATGTTTTTATTATTATCCAAAAGTGTCAATATATTGCACAGTGAATGGGTGTACATGTATAAATACAGACCAAAAGTCAACAAATCAGAGAGCCCTGTCATGAGTTCATGTACAAGTATAGGACCTGTCATTCAGATGTGCTTCAGGCCTGGGGTTTTCCGGATAATGGATCTTTCTGTAATTTGGATCTTCATAGCGTAAGTCTACTAGAAAATCATTTAACCATTAATTAAACCACATGGGCTGGTTTTGCATCCAGTAATTCATTTTATCTTAGTTTGGATCAAGTATAAAGGTACTGTTTTATTATTACAGAGAAAAGAAAATAGCTTTGAGAAATGTGGATTATTTGGATAAAACTGAGTCTATGGACAGCCTTTCTGTAATTTGGAGCTTTCTGGATAATGGGTTTCCGGATAACTAATCACATACCTATAGTAGATGCATAGTATGGTTTGTAGACTAAATTGTTCCTTTTTTGTTCTATGGCATGCTCATTTAAGGAGATGTTATATTATTAAGCAAAGCACCTTTACAAGTTTTCCCAGACAGAATCGGCCGCTCCAGGACTCCCACCTCCAACAGCCTAAAAAGTGCTAATGTTATGAAGCTTGTCTGCATGAAGCTTGCCATGTAATGCAAATTAGTCTCATTAAATTCAGTCTCCCTGGTGGGTTTTCACTTCCCTCTACCATATACTGTCAGCCTCCTGAATATCTCACCTACACCTCCCAATAACCCCAAAAGGAAGCAGACGCATGCTGTGCAAGGCTGGTAATTTTATTGGGTTCTTCAACCTTTAAAAAATCTGTTACAGGGCTGGTCTGGTTTCTAAGATTCTTTTTTGCAGGGAAATTAAGGCAAACATTTTTATGTGGCCCTACAGTGTCTGCTCGCCGCACGAAAAATTTATATACAGCAGCGTCATTAGAGCAAAGCTGCTCCCATTAGGATATAATAACCGTCAGAAGGGACAAAAAGCAGAGCAGGACCCAGCGCCTAGGCAGGCAGGCGCTCATAAAAAACACTTGCCAGCTACATTTCACACGCTTTGGTTATTGAATTGTTTTAAGTAGAAACTTTCCTTTGCTCTCTGTGCTTTAACACACCTAATTCAACTTGATTATACAACCTTTCCGTCTTTATTCTGGACAGAATTCACAGGCTGATGTGTCTAACGCCTCGGCAATAAGAACATGACCTTTCTGTCCTTTACAGGGCTTACTTTTCACCCAAATAGTGATATGGTATACATATTATGCTTTGCAAAAAAATAAACAAGCAGTTTACTAAGAGCATGCAAAGACACTCACTCTCTCCACTTTGCTGTTAGCAAGTTACTGTGTTGATGGTGCCTGATGCAGTTTAGTAAGTTGCCTGCATAATACCATTGTTTGCTGACACCTGCCCAGTATTACAGCTTTATCTTTTCTCTCTGTACCAGACAAAGGGATGAATCAAATCCAGGATTCTGCAAAATGCTTGTGCCTGGCCCAACTGAATCCAAATCCTTAAAATCATGTGATTTTTCGTTACCCACACAAGACAGAAAGTCATGGTTCTTCTACTACCTTCCATGCTATAATTGCGATTTGGTCCAGTATTCAGCCGAATCTTTCACAAAGGATTTGGAGTTCAGCCGAATCCCAAAATTGTGGATTTGGAGTGGCCTTAACCTGAACAGAGATTGACTTCTCCCTCAGATGACCAAAATAAAGACCAGTGTATTGGGGCTCAAAAATATCTTCTCACAATCCTGTCTGTGCTGTGAATGCACAAGTCTCCCATAAAAACACACTTTTGTTATGTTGGCTTTATATTTGGATCGGGCAATCTGGCCCACTACTTGTGTGACCCAATGGCTCATATTTCAACTTTCTTCACAGTCTGGCTATTCTAGAAGGTGTGCATATCCAACAAAATACTCCAAATAGATGGGCAGATAATTCCACCCAAGCAATGTTTCCTGAAATTCCCCTGGTGCTTTAGGCATGGTACACTTTTTACAATAAATGTGGCAGACTGCACTGTTCCGACCTAAAAATATCAGCCATCTGGCACTAGCCTAGGTCATATTTATACTATACGTTATATGTATGTTATATATATATATATGTTATAAAAGACTATATCCATGGATAATGAAAAAATCATAATTCAGTCTTGAGCAAGCAGTTACATAAAGTTTTGGTGAAAAAACACTAAAGTTCATCAAGTTCAACCCTCCAAATGAAACAACAGTACACATTTATACACACACTTATACATACCTATTTATACACTCACACAAATAATTTTATATACCAATATCTATTATAGCTAGTTGTAATGATTTAGACATCTATTCTTGAATTACCCAGCTTGCTTATGCCTAAACGATGGACTCTTTTAGAAAACCCCATTCTCTACCGCAATTCAGTTTAAAAGAATCTTGGCCAACAAGGTTGTTTGTGGGTTTTTGCAGAAGTCAATATATCAGACTGTGATTATAATGCAGATGGCACAATGGGCATAAGGTATGAATGAGCTTCATGCTACACATATAGCACTTAATTTAGTGTACTTGGATGGTTTGGGGCTCATTTTAGTACACCTTCTTGTCACCTTTCTGCTTCTTTGGTTGCTGTCCGAGTCCTACCTCTACAAAAAAACAAAAACAAAACACAGTCCAATATATTGTCTTCAGATATCTAAAAAAAAGATCAAAATATGTTTTCTGTGTCTAGAAATACAACTCTGAATGTAGGAACATAGAAGAATAACCTGAATTTCGTCAGCCATAATTAAAAGAGAAAGAAAACCTTTTGTTTGTGGTTTTAACTGTTATGTGGGTAGCATGAAAAATCAAAACAGTAATTTTTTTCCCCTTTAGGACTATGTTACACTGGTGATGTAGTCTGCACCAAAAAAACTTACTGCATAATCTTTTTCTCAAATGTAGGAGCAAGAGATTTGATTTGCCACTTAAAAAGTGTAAAACATCACTTAAGCCACACTCGATGCAAGTCAAAATTAATGATTTGATCCTAAATTTCTTGTATTAAAAGTCTAGGTTTTGTTATTAGAGATTTTCATCTCTTTGAGTCTGAGCTAGTCATTATTACACCCAGTTTTATTGCCACACTGCATTTATTAGCTACAAGGTGAGAATTATCTGAGAAGCAATAATCTGACAAAATAATAAGGAATTACTGCATGGTTATCCACAGTAATAACTGCTTTTGCAATCATATTTATATTTTACTGCAGTGTGATGTTTCTGCTATATAAGGGTCATGCATGTTCGAATACCCCACACCAGCACTACACTATGAGTGCAAAAGTATACAGTATAAAACTGCTTTTAATAGTGACAATAAATACAACACAAGGGTCATTATGTTTATGTTCTTTTTATGCTTAGTGTAATCTTGATACTCATTTGGCGCATACTTTCCTCTGTAGTAAACTCTGTTATGTACTGCAATTGCCTGTTATGTTAAAAATGGGTTGCACTCCAGACAACCTAAGGGCAATGGCAGAAGGACTGATTTTGAGCAGCACACACTTTTGCCTTTAAATTGTCCTCATATTGCCTGAAAGCATGGAAGCAGCACTTTTCCAGGGACTCTTGCCTGATAACTCAGTAGTGCTGATAATTTTATAGAATCAGTCTGGTAATATTATCAAATAAACCATCAAATATAGAGCCACAGTCACAGTAAAATGACTTACGATATTTAGGATCAATTTCACCTTCAGCAGTTCAGAGGGACACAAACTACTGCGGATCACCTTTACCCCAGTCTAAAAAGTGGTATATTAGTTGTCAAGAATGTTTTTTCTAAGCTATGGACTTGTTTTTTATGATGAGAGAGAATTTTGTATGAAAAATACTTCATTTAGTACCCAACCACATCTCTTGGCACCCAGATTTGTAAAACTGCACTTCATTTAAAACCATTGATATTGTTTAAATAATCTATATTCCAAAGTTCAGGGCTGTATTTATAAACAGGCATTCAAGGGCCTGTGTCTAGGGTGGCAGCTTTAAGAGGATGACCCTCAGGTGCCTGTATAACAAATTAATTATTTTGAGAAAAATAAAAAATCTCCCCAGCCTCCACCAGAGACTTGTGAGTAAATATGGAATCTGGCTGCTAAGCTGGCGGTGATGAGAGGTATGAACAATATATTGGTGCATTGCGGGCAGACATGATGCCATAACCAGAAGTGACATCACATTCGCGAACCACATTGAAGTTTCCACGGAAAGTTTTAGCAGCAGTTTTACGAAACAATTTGCGCACGGTGTAATTCAGAATTTCCCTCCATGGCTGGAGAATAAACTCACTCATCACTATTGCTAACTACATATACTTTTCTAAGGCATAAAATAATGCTGGCCTCTTCTTTCTGTTTGTTCACAGCTAGTGTTGCCAACTGGCCGGTACTTTACCAGCCTGGCCGGTAAAAATTATGGTTGGTACCAATGTTATTAATAGGGAAAAAAGATAAATATATAGAAAGGGTAGTATTTTTTTCTAAAAAAGGTGGCAACCCTATTCACAGCACATGTTCTGAACATGATGATTTCTGACAACTCCTAAGTTTAAGTTCCATCTCCTGCCCAGAGATACTGATCCTGTACTGTAATGTCACTGATACTCAAAATATGGCATAACAACATCCAAGATAGGAAGCTACTGTGGACAAATCTGTAGAAACAAGTCAAATCAACTGGACTTGCTGTGTTTTATCCTTGAAGACGTTTCACCAGTCATCCAACTGGCTTTCTCAATTCAGAATAACTTGTACATAGGATCTTGCTTCGCTGTATATCATCTGGAATGTTGCTCCAATCAGCATAATCGGTTTATCATAATCCACAATGAGGGGCCTGAAGACATGTGGGTATCCAGACTGGGCCTTTGTAAAAACCAGTAGAAAAAGAAGCAATAACACCAAGACTACGGGTGAGGGTGGAAACAGTACAGGAGAAAGAACTTGGAATTCCCATATGTAGCTGGGGTATCAGAAAAACTAAGAAGGATTTTTAATAAACACCCCATCTCTGTCTGCCACATACAATGCTGTTTTGGCACCTCTTCCTGTAAGGTTTAATAACACATCTATGCTCCAATCTTGCTAATACAATCAACACCTAATTTAATTACATCATTGTGGATTATGATAAACAGATTGTAGGAACACTCCAGAGGATATATATAGCAAAGCAAGATGTAAAAGTTATTCTGAATTGAGAACGTCTTCATGGAAAATACATAGCAAGTCCAGTTGATTTGACTTATTTCTACAGATATACCATGACCTGGATGAATGAGAATCTTCATAAACATATATATATAACACTGAAGACCTGGACCATTCATTATTGATGCTAAACCTCCGGGCTCCATATATAGAATACAACATCCGGAATTCACCAGTAAATGCTCACAAATAGTGGATTTTGGCCCAAAAATTCATAAGATGGTGAGTGAGGGGGGCTATACTGACTTATACTGACTCGTTGCCATAGAATTTACATTACAGGATTGCGATGAGAGGAGATAAGGAGGATTGTAGCCACACAGACTGTGATTGATGGAGACTGCACAGGGCTGCAATTGTAAGGAAAGGTCTCCAGTTTTAGCAAACATATAAAAATAGCAGATTTTTTTTCTTCTAAAATTAGGAAAATAATTCCAACATGAAATTGATCAGCCAGTTTTTTACTCAGACATTTTTCCCTATGAACAAGTTCATGATTCCTTCATTTACAAATGGTTTATATAAGGAAGCAGAAATGCCAGAACAACCAAATATGTCATTTTGAAAAGATAAGGAAAAAATGTCCTCGCTATCAACAGATATGTTCAGCTTTGAAGCAAAAAAAAAAAACACATTACAAAGTGGATGCTACAAGTTTAACAAAGTGAGGTGGTTTACTGGAAATCCTTTTTGTGTCAGCAGACTGCCTTGTATATTTAGGAAGCTAAAAACAGTGTCAGCGAGGAGGCAGCAAGACTAATGATGACTCTTCAGTTCTGTTTGAGCGTCTCCTGTGAACTTGACTTATCAGACGCTTTCCTCCCTGACTGTGTCTATAACATGCCTGGTGATTTATGATGTGGAAAAGGTCTTAATGCACGCTCAGGAGACTCCCTTGTTACATAAAGTCGTCAGCACAAAGTCTCTGGCACCAGCAATACCAGGTTCACTTCCAGACTGGTTTCCTCAAGAAGACCTTCCCAGACATAGACAACAGAGCAGCCCTGTAACCCACTCACTGCTGAAAGAAACCACCTCTTGTGCATCTCAGTGCTGACAATAGACAGTTCAATGGGTAGCAATGGGGGTATGCTAGGTAATTAACTTTCAAGGAAAAACTGTATATCTGTAGTGATATCAAGTACACGTGTAGGAAATTATAAGCATTCACTCATAATGACCAGTAGAATGTATGTCTGGGAGGTATTGTGAGTAGAGAATAATCTCTAAAGAATAACAAAGCACAGGACAATAAAATCGGTACAACATATTTCCAGTTGGGGCAATACAATGATGGGTGTAAAAGAACCCCACTCTATACAATAATTCTGAGTGAATATACTTGAAATACCATTTGATTTTGGTCCTTTGCATGGTCAGCTCTTGAGCAGGGTCCTCAAATTCTATTTTTATTCTGTAGTTCTTGTTAATCATTATAAGACCCCTGTCTGTTATACATTATATAGAAATCTCTCCAATGACAGCACTCCAGCTTTAAATAAAACTGCCTTTAATCTTTGCAAACATTTGCATGGCAGTACAGCAACACAATGCAAAGTTTCAAGTGTCTCTCCACTCTTTATATACATTATATAGTGAAGCCCTGGGTAACTTGGGTAAATTAAATAATGATGATTGTTACATAGTAAGATAGACACACGTCCATGAAGTTCAACCTTATAACCTGCCTAACTGCTAGTTGATCCATTACCAAAAAAAAACATCTGATGCCTCTCTAATTTGCCTCAGAGCGGGAAAAAATACTTTCCTGACTCCAAAATGGCAATTGGACTAGTCCCTGGATCAACTTGTACTGTAACATAACCCTGTTATGTTGCTAAAAAGTAATCAAACTCCTTCTAAAAGCTCTCTAATGTATCTGCCAGTATGACTGATTCAGGGAGAGGATTCCACATCTTCACAGCAATCATTGTAAAAAAAAACCCCTTCAGCTGGATGATAGCTAGTAAATAAAGCATTAGAGAGATTATTTTATGATCCCCATATTGCCTGTATCAAAGTTCCCAATTAGGGTAGTTTCTAACAGGTTTGCACTTCTTCAAGAACACAAATTACCTTTGTCAGAATCAGCAGCGTAACTACAATACAGAAGACCCAAGTAGCCCCAGACTGCAGGGTCTGCTGCATGGCAGTCCCCACACCAGTGCATTAAAGTTTGCTGCCCATTGCAAGTAAGCAGGTGACAGGCAGATGGCCTACTGGGACTGCCTAGGGGGACAGGGATAGGTGGCATGTGCACAGCTGAGAGTGTGTGCAGGGTTCCCCTGAGAATTTTTGTTGTGGGGTGGTGGGTGTTGTTCCACCGCTGCTCTGCATAAACCATTCCCTACTAAAGCTGTCCATACACTAGTGGGGGTTAATGGTAATGTATCAACTGTTACAGACAAACTAAGTTGACAGCGTCTGAGCAGAGGACATACAACCTATAAAAGTATTTCACGAGATGGGTGGACGATTATTGACACGGAAAAGTGAGATTGTTAACAGATCATATGCCACTGTTGGGAATCCATTCTCCGTGTGGAAAAGAAGACAACTATACATAAGTGGTTCACACTAAAAAAAGCATCTTGCGTTCAACAGTGTCTGGTAAGATTGTCTTTCCTGTAAACATCGAGAGATTTTCAGCTTTTTCCGTCTCTCACTATACCTTACAAAGGGGTGTAAATATAAAAATAAAATTTTGCACACTTTCCAATATACATTTCTTACACATTTTCAGTGTTATCTGTGAATGTAATTGCTACGCAAAAGTAATTCCACTGAGTATTGAAACAATGTAGCAGGAGCCAGTCATATACATAGTTTTGCTACTGAACACTGTTTTAAGAACCAGCCGCACAGCAATGTGCAGAAAAATACTGCTTTCTGTTGCAGATATATATAAAGATATATATAAATGCACTTTAATTAATATATATTGGAAAGTTTCTTAGAATTACGTTTTCATTTATGTGGCCAAGTGTTTTTTTGGGTTTTTTTTATCCCCAGTTTTTAAACCAATGAACTACATGGTATGGTGCAGAAAAAGAAAAAAACTGTATAAAGACAGTGTGATACTTTTCTAATTTGACAAAAAGGCAAAAATATTTCAATGTATAATAATTAATACATTTAAATATTTTTGCCTTTTTATTCAAAAACCATCAATACTGAATATATTGTAAGTTTACTTGCAATGAAAAAATTATATTTTGGCGAATATTATGAGCTTATTCTAGAAGAAATATAGTATAATTTTGGGAACTTTGTAGTAGAGCATGGAAAAAAGGAAGTCTCTAGTGAAAGCAAGAAGTAAATTGTTGATAAAATGTTATGGTCACATGCAGTGTTATAGCATTTTCCTTTGTGTTTGGTGATGTGATGCCTCTCAAGCTTAGAAAAGCCATCAGATAAAAGCACCTGTCAGTGTGTTAACCTAATTATAAAGGATCCAAAGCTTTAAAAGAGATCAACGGTGTGAGGGAAGGAGACATGATTCCTAGAGGGATTGTCATGGAAAGCAATGTAAAACATAGTCTAGCCTCTGTACTGTTTCCATCTGTAAATGGTGTTTGGACTAACAAGCACTGTACTTCAAAGGAGGAGGTCAGCACTGCTGTAATTAGTTGCAGATGCAAGTTGTGTGCAGTAGGTGAGGGGGTCTAGTACACACCTTCCTTTTGTCACATGCAAAAAACAGTAAAACATTCAGAGCATGGCAAGATATAGTCCTGTAGTTCAACAAGCTAAAAAAATATATCTGAGCTAAAACAAGAGCTAAGGGATATTTATTTAGTTCACATTAAAACTACATTAATGTTGGCTTAAGAAGAGTACAGAACTTTCTGTTGTTGTGATACTCTGGTATAAACACGTTGGTGTAGTTATGATTAATGCCATAACAAAATATAGAACAACATAGAGTGAAATTTCTCAACTCTCCATTTATTTCTATAGGATTTTGAAAGGTGTATTTATCAATGGATGAACTTTCACTTGCGGACCCCAACATGTTTTGCCCCAGGGACCGGTGTAAAGCTGGAATTTTTTGCAAGGACTGGGTGAACTGCACATGCTGCGTCAAATTCGGGTGCGTCAGCGCCAAATTTGGTGCATCCTAGTCACATTCGGGTGTGCCAGCATCAAATGATGACTCAGCGGCCCAGTTCAGATATGTACGCGGCCCGACAGTTGGGGACCCCTGCTCTAGAGGGATGTGGTGATCTCGAACATCAATTTTTGATAAAAATACCCATGTTTATTTTGAAGGGTGTGCACAATGTTTCAAGGTCAATATTGTCATGCATTATGTGCCACTGGCTTTAAAATGAATATGAAAAAAATTCCCAAATATTCGGTCACATTGATATTGCTCCATCTGAGCAAGAATTAATCAGCAATGAACACATTTTTGCAAATAGGTGTCACATCACTTGAAAAATAATCTTAAGACTAAAGGTGGCCATAGACTCACATATAATATCATAGGAAAATTCATATTCTGCGGGTGTAAGGCTGGAGACGAGCCAGACGGTATTGGCAGATAGGGTTGCCACCTGGCCGGTATTTTACCGGCCTGGCCGGTATTTTTGATGGTTGATCCCAATGTTATTAATAGGAAAAAAATAAAAATATATAGGAAGGCCGGTATTTTTTTCAAGAAAAGGTGGCAACCCTATTGGCAGAAGACTTGGATATCAGTTAGCTCGTTTATTGGACAGGTCTTAAAATTTTGATGACGCCAGAACATCAGCCACTGTTATGGCAGAATCGTCAGATGTAAGTAGAATTCTATTTCTACCCATATATCTGATGATTCAGCTCCAAAATATCTGTATTGAAACAAATTTTGATCTCTGTTCACAGGAAGATCTTAATTGTAATGTCTATGCCACATATAAAAAAAATAAAAGTGTTTTAGGCTGGGGACAGACAGGGAGATTCGGGGAGATTCTGTCGCCTGGCGTTTAATAGCAGGCAACAATCTCCCCGAACTTCCTTCTCCCTGTCCGTCGCTAGTTTAAATGAAAAAGCGTCAGCGCTGTGCACACGCGGCGCAGCGATTTCTAGAATCGCCCGAAGTTACTTCGTGCCGCGTGTGCACAGCGCTGGCGCTTTTTCATTTAAACTAGCGATGGACAGGGAGAAGGAAGTTCGGGGAGATTGTCGCTTGCTATTAAACGCCAGGCGACAGAATCTCCCCGAATCTCCCTGTCTGTCCCCAGCCTTAAAGTGGACCTGTCACCCAGACACAAAAATCTGTATAATAAAAGTCCTTTTCAAATTAAATATGAAATCCAATTAAAAATTTTTATTAAAGCAGTCATAGCTGTTTTAAGCTTGTTTAAAAATCTCAGCTGTCAATCAAATATTGTCTGCCACTCCTCTATGCCTTAGGCATAGAGGCGGGGCAGATAATTACTTTCACTTTCCATTCAGCACTTCCTAGATGTCACTGCTGCCCACACATTCCCCCAGTTCTCTTAACCATTTAATTGTGTAACCAGGGCATAGGGATAGACATCGGGTCCCCCATTCTGGTGCACAAACAAGATTCTGAGATGATACAAGGCTTGCCTTAATAACAGTGTCCACAAAATGGCTCCTGCCTGCTTGCTGTAATTATGAATTCCCAGACTGAAGAAAACAAGATTAAAATTATTTATATAGTGTAATTAATGTTCATTTTGCTTGACTAATGTGATAAAATATGATTTTTAATATTTTTTTTGGTGTGACAAGTCCACTTTAAAGTAATAAAAATATAATGCAGTGTTGCCCTGTAGTGGTAAATCTGCTGTGTTTGCTTCAGAAACACTACTATTGTTTATATAAATAAGCTGCTGTGTAGCAATGTGGGGAGTCATTCAAAGGAGAAAAGGCTCAGGTGACATAGTAGATAGAAGATAAGCTCTGTAGAACATACTGGTGTTATCCAATATTTAACCTGTGCCTTTTTCAACTTCTGCCATTGCTACACGGCAGCTTGTTTATATGAACTATAGTAGTGTTTCTAAATCAAACACACCAATTGTACCAGTGCAGAGCAACAGTGCATGGAATTTTCATTACTTAAAGCACAAATTTTTTTGTGTTGCTGGTCCTTTAAAACAACCCTAAAGAAACAACACAAATTAACCAGGGCATGTCAATATGGCTTTAGTCTGATAGGATTTTCTTTTCTATCTGAAAGTGAAACATTGAAAATTCAGCATGACATTTTATTTGTATTGCAATGCAGCGTGTCAAATTTTTTTCATGCACAACAATTTGTTTTTCACCAATTGAAGTCTATGGGCGTAATTTTTGAGCAAAACTCAGCAAAAATTTCGCTCATCACTACTGGTGAGATTTCGGGCAGATATCAGTCAGCTAGGATGTTAGGAGAGCCCCATATTTGAGCCAATAAGTTGACAGCTTAAATATGACAACCGTATCTGTTCAAAAAGGCCAACATAAATAAATATGAATTTTAAAACTGTGTGTTCTGGGGTAGATACATCTGTGATTTTTTTCCGAAAATCTGTACATACCTTGTTGAATATCCTTCATGTCCAGATGCAAACTGGATATTAAAATGCCCACAGCCTGAGACCTCTTCCCATCAAGTAGCTTTATAACCTAAACATGTGAATAGAAATGGTATCAATTTGGCTTCCTGTTGTTTTTTTTTTTTAATTTTATCAGAATGCCATTAAACAAAGAAAAGAAGCACAAAATTAAGGGTAGCTTTTATGAAAAAAAGGTTTCTCTTGGTTTTTAAATGGGTTTAGGTTAAGGGTAAGGGTTAGGTTTACATATTATTTGATGCTGTAACCGTTAACAATTCTAACTGGTTATAAAGTTATAAGTAAATGTGATTGCCATTGAAAGCATCTCAATCCTATTGAAAGCATCTCTATTGCTGGTTCTGACTACTAAAATAATTTGAAAGCAGCCAGTTGATTGTTACAATTAACTATAAAACCATTAAAGAGTTTTACTACATGGACATTAGAAAGTTGTTTGGAATTACATTTAAATTCATTAAGCAAAATAAATTTTTTTAGTTTAAGTCACATATAAAAGAAACAGCCTTAACTAAAACATACTCATTGTACTCACTCAGAGATGCTAAAAGATTAAATCTTACAAGACAAGTTCCTTTTTGTATTACAGGTATGGGACCTGTAATCCAGAAGGCTTGGGACCTGGGGTTTTCCAGATAAGGATATTTTCCGTAATTTAAATCTTCATACCTTAAGTCTACTATAAAATCATGTAAACATTAAATAAATCCAATAGGCTGGTTTTGCTTCCAATAAGGATTAATAATATATTAGTTTTCAAGGTACTGTTATATTATTACAGATAAAATCATTTTTCTTTTTTTGTTCTGCATGAATCCAACCTGAAATACAATATACAGGTATGGGACCTATTATCCATAACATTTGGGACCTGGGGATAATGGATATTTCCATAATTTGGAATTTCCTACCTTAAGTCTACTAGAAAATCATGAAAACATTAAATAAACCTAATAGGCTGGCTTTGCTTCCAATAAGGATTAATTATATCTTAGTTGGGATCAAGTACTACTGTTTTATTATTAAAGAGAAAAATAATTTTTAAAACTTTTTGATTTGGATAAAATTGAGTCTATGGGAGACGGTATTTCTTTCTGGATAATGGGTTTCCTGATAATGCATCCCATACCTGTACCAGCATCTTCTGTATCATTAGCACAATACACCGTGAGCCTGCTAATATAGGACAAATCTGTTCTCACTAAATATATATAGAACTTTTAATAAATGTTGCCAGTTTTGTTGTATTTTTTTTAGACTTTTTTTTCAGAGACTTTTGTCTCCACCTACGAGAAAAAGGATAAATTGCCTGCGATGGGCGAATTTTGCTCGAAATTCGCTAGCATCAAAATGGAATTTCTGCGTGAGTTTTGCAAATTTATTTGCCGGCAGCGAAACATGTAAATTCACCGCAAATTAGTGGTTGGCGAATAAATTTGCCCTTCGCTACCTGTATACTATTGCCTATATGCAAAGGTTTCTTTCCTTTAAGGCAAATGTCAGATCAGGTGGTCTGATATTAATCTTTGTGCTAAAAGCCAAACAATGTACCAGATACATAAATGTCTTGTATGCTATAACTAAAACGGTATCCAGAACAATTCCCTAGGGCAGTGTTTCCCAAACTGTGGGGCTGGATTAGGGGAGCCCCAAACCTATGACCTACAAGGGCAGTCAGATTAGATTTGGGTGAACACTAATTTGCTCTCACCAATGATAACTGTTTTGCCCCTTAGCTAAAAGACTGTGGGTACGATTTGCAAAATCCAAAGCTTTGTATATCAGCCCCTATACTATAATTAAGAAAATCAGTAGAATTCTCAGGCAAGAAAAAAAAAAGTAGACAAAAAAGAAATAGTGATAAACACCCCACACCCTAAATCCTTTTATTCTAAATATTTGAAAAGTCTATGGAGTGCTTCAGCCAAGAATCTCAGTGCTCAAAATACATATACACATGGTCATAATTACACACAAGACTGGGCCCTCTGGGAGCGAAAGAAAATCGTTAACTCTGTGTTGACTGGTTAGATCTATTTTGTAACGATCATTACAATGGCCAAAACAGACTTTCATCCATAAGAAAAGGTATTAAGGTGCAATAAATTACTATTCCTACTGCAATTCAGATCAAAAGAAGGGTTAAAGGAGAACTAAACCCTAAATATAAATGTGCACCATCCTAAAGTGCCAGTTTCTCTATAGCAGCAATGATCCAGAACTTCAAACTTGTCACATTGGGTAACCATCTTGGAAACTGTGAAAATGTCTGCGACACTCTCATACTCTGAGCAGCTGTTGAGAGCAGGCCCTGCAGGGGTAGGTAGAAGAGGCAGCTGCCTAAGGCACAATAATAGTGGACGCTCGGTGGGCAGCTACCTCTAAAACTGTCTTCTGCCTACCCTTAGCCCACACCTCTTAGTCTTACTTTTTGCGCTCTCCCTCCCCTCCATTGCTGTCCCCTCGCTTTGTCACTTACCCCTCCTTCCCCGTAGGTCTCTTCTCTGACTGTCCGACAATCGCACACTGGGGGGCGATTTAGCATTTATAGCTACTTCTTTAGTTAGGTTTTAGTTCTCCTTTAAAATTGGAAAAACAAGCTCAAACCATAATGTTTCTTGACCACAGAGCATCCTACAGCCTTCCACAGAGAGACACAACTCATTGTACATCATGAATGAAGTAGAAAGAGTTGTATCTTTTTCTAAATATATATATATATTTATAAATGCATCATGGTGCTTACTAGAAAAATATCAGATATGACAATGTGATATCGGTACACAATAGACAGCATGCAAATATATGTATCCAGAAAGCTGTGTAAACTGCACCTGCATTTACCATTTAGATGTATGAAATGCTAACACATTGGTTTGGGGTGTAATCTTTACTGTGTTTACGTCTGGTATATACAACTGTGGAAATGCTTTAGTGCAGGGGTCCTAACCTTTTTTACCCATGAACCACATTCAAATATAAAGAGCCACACAAGCATACAAAACGTTCCTGGGGTGCCACTTAAAGGAGAACTAAACCCATTTAAAAAAAAAAAACCCTACCCCTCACTCCACAGACCCTCCCCCCCAGCCGAACTGCCTCCCCGGGCAAATGTCCCTACATCTTTACATACCCCTCGCCGCAGATTCCAGCGTCGGAGTTCAAAGCAGCCATCTTCTTCTTCTTCGGTAATCTTCCTGTCTTCTTTTTTTTTTGGGTTTAGTTCCCCTTTTAAGGGCTGTGATTGACTATTGGAAGCCCCTTTGTGGACTGACAGCCTGCAGGAGGCTTTGTTTGGCAATATTCCTGTTATTTATGCAACCAAAACTTGCCTCAAAAATAAATACCTGTTTTGAAGCCACTGGGAGCAACATACAAGGGGTTGATGAGAAACATGTTGCCAGTAATGCTAATATCACTCTTTCATCTAACACTAATCGTTTTACGTCATATTAAGCTTTCAAAGAAATTGGTAAGCCTAACTTGAAAACGCCATCCTCTACTACCAAGATCAAATTAGTTTGCTTTTATCCCAAGGGCACAAATCCAACAGCCTACATTCCAGAACAGAGTAAAGAGCATACAGTTGTGCTTATAAGTTTATAAATCCTAGCAGAATTTATGATTTCTTAACCATTTTTCAGAGAATATAAATGATAACACAAAAAAAATTCTTTCACTCATGGTTAGTGGTTGTCTGAAGCCATTTATTGTCAAAGAATTGTATTTACTCTTTTTAAATCATAATCACAACACAAACTACCCAAATGACCCTGATCAAAAGTTTACATACCCTGGTGATTTGGCCTGATAACATGCACACAACTTGACACAAAAGAGTTAGAATGGCTATTAAAGGTAACCATCTTCACCTGTGATCTGTTTGTTTGTAATTAGTGGGTGTTTATAAAAGGTCAGTGACTTTCTGGACTCCTGACAGACCCTTGCATCTTTCATCCAGTGCTGCACTGATGTTTTTTGGATTCTAAGTCATGGGGAAAGCAAATGAATTGCCAAAGGATCTGAAGGAAAAGGTAGTTGAACTCTATAAAAGAGGAAAGGTACATAAGAAAATATCAAATATTTGGCTACAGCAAAATAAAGTGAAGGTTCTGGAGTGGCCATCTCAGTCTCCTGACCTCAATATCATTGAGCCACTCTGGGGAGACCTCAAACGTGCAGTTCATACAAGACAGCCCAAGAATTTACTGGAACTGGAGGCTTTTTGCCAGGAAGAATGGGCAGCTTTACCATCTGAGAAGATAAAGAGCCTCATCCACAACTATCAAAAAAGACTTCAAGCTGTCATTCATGTTAAAAGGGGCAATACACGGTATTAAGAACTGGGGTATGTAAAGTTTTGATCAGGGTCATTTGGGTAGTTTGTGTAGTGATTATGATTTAAAAAGAGTAAACACAGTTGTTTGACAATAAATGACTTCAGCCAACCACTAACCATGAATGACTGAAAAGTTTTTGTGTTATCATTCATATTCTCTGAAAAATGGTTAAGAAATCATAACTTCTGCCAGGGTATGTAAACTTATGAGCACAACTGTATATAATACTGAACAAGGGTTTGCAGACAAACCTAATCAGACTCAAGGTGACTGTTAAAGGAAAACTATTGCGAAAATGAAAATTCAATATCAGCTTACTCATACTGAAATAAGAAACTTTCTAAGTATAATCAATTTAAAATTCACTATCCCTCTCTCAGCATCTGTTTCTCTTCATTCTGTCTTCATACAGCAGTTGGGTGCTCAGCGACTTTTTGTCACAAAACAAGGAAGTAAAAAAAAAAGGTTTTCCCCTTCTCACCCCTAAATTGCATATGCAGGGAGGGAAATCAGGCGACTTTTTGTCACAAAACAAGGAAGTAAAAAATGTTTTCCCCTCTCCACCTCTAAATTGCATATGCAAATTAGGATTCGGATTCGGTTCGGCATTTGGTAGAATCTTTCGGGAGTGATTCGGGGGTTTGGCCGAAACCAAAATAGTGGATTTCAAGTTATCAAAGCTTCCAGCTATGGGCTTTTTTAGTGGGTTCTCAACAGGCAAAATGGATTATGGACACTGAGGGGCAGATTTACTATTGGTCGAACTTCGAATTAAAAAAAATTCGATATTCGACCATGGGAATAGTGGGGAAGTAAAATCCTTCGAATACGACTATTGAATTTGAAGGATTTTACCGCAATTCGATTGATCGAATAAAAACTATTTGAATATTTCAGTTATTCGAATATTCGATGGCCGAATTTGCCTAATTTGCATATTCAAAGATTCAAATTCAAATTTGTTTTAAAGGAAAACTATACCCCGAAAATTAATTTTTGAGCAACAGATAGTTTATATCAAATCAAGTGACATATTAAAGAATCTTACCTACCTGATATGTATATTTAAGTAAATATTGCCCTTTTACATCTCTTACCTTGAACCACCATTTCACAATGGTCTGTGTGCTGCCTCAGAGATCACCTGACCAGAAATATTTCAACTCTAACTGTAACAGGAAGAAGTGTTGAAGCAAAAGACACAACTCTGTCTGTTAATTGGCTCATGTGACCTAGCTTTATAGTTTGTTTGGTATGTTTGTGTGCACCGTTGGACCCTAGGATCCCAGGAGGCTGTCCTTATTTTTTAAAATGGCTATTTTCTATTTATGATTACCCAATGGCACATGCTAATAAAAAAGTATATTATTATGAAAATGGTTTATTTACACGAAGCAGGGCTTTACATATGAGTTGTTTTATGCAATATCTGTTTATAGACACCTACATTGTTTTGGGGGTATAGTTTTCCTTTAAATTCGATCGAACTTCGAATTATTCACGTGAATTTTGTAAATCTGCCCCTGATTGACGGAATGACAATGTGGTTTAGAAAGATGAGGGGCAAAGTCAAATATTCTTATACTGCAAATATTTAGATTTACCTTTTTGCCAAGCATTCTGCTGTTTCTCGTATTTTTGGTGGATTATGTTTAGAGATTTATTTTTGCCAGGTAGAGTAAGCATTAGAACAGGCCCCAAATGTCTTAACAGGATGTTACTGTATTAAAGTAGAAACGGATCCACACACACAAGTATTTGCAGTCGGGGAATGTGCCCCTTTTATTATGCTAACAAACCATTAACGTTTTGGGGGGGTTACAACCTCCCTTCATCAGTATGGTTGTACCCCCCGAAATCTTGATGGTTTGGTAGCATAATAAAAGGGGCACATTCCTCGACTGCGAATACTTGTGTGTGCGGATCCTTTTCTTCATTCATACAGTTGCTAGGGGATCCGGCCGGGTCAACGGTGAACCAGCACCACAATAGCAGAGGAGTGGAAAGGAGGTGTGCGGTGGAGACACAACATATGTTTTAACAGGATGTTAAACATTACAGTTTATGCTAGTATAGGGGAGTGTAACAATTGTATGGTAGCTTTTGCCTTACGGTTGAGCAGTCTACTCAACCCTTGAACTTTAAGGCATGCTACCATGCTAGCCATGGCAGGAGATTTAAAAATAGGCTTACTTGTAATTTACTTGTCATTTCCTCCAATTCCAGAAGAACATATGAAAAGTAAACACCACTTTAAATCAATATATTTTATTATTATTTTAAAAACACACAATGACTCACAGAAAGAATGCTCTGCAATGGCACACCCAGAAGGAGAGTCACTGAGACAGCTATAAATACAGTTTGCTAACCATTATGCATAGGATTACAAACCTAGGAAGTGTGTAGAAAGCCCAAAATGAAAACTGCACAAAAACTGCACAAAAAATCAATAGCCGTTAAAAATGGAATGTTACAAAAAATCCAATGACATCAACCAATGCGAAATTAAAAATATATTACCTATTGATAATAGTCAACAAAATATCTGTTCCGCTTCTCTAACATTTTTACAGGCAAAACAAGTTAGCCATTCCAGGGAACCCACAACTTTTTACCTCTTGTTTTCTTCTTTAAATAAAGAAATCAAAATATGATTTTTTTTTTATTTTTATTTACCTCACACATACCTATATGTAATATAAGGCACTAGGTTTGCCCAGGGGCAGTAACACATGGCAACCAATAAGATGCTTGCATTTAAACAGGTGACTAGTTAATGCTACCTGCTGATTGGTTGCTATAGGTTACTGCCCTTGGGCAAACTTAGTGCCTTTTATTACATAACCCCTTAAGATTTAAAAAGAAATCACCATGGTAGTGGTACTGAAACGGAGAGTCGCCCTATATTAGTGTGGAACAGGACAGGTTATCTAGAATGCTTGTGGCCTAGGTTTTCCGGGTAAGGGATCTTTCTGTAATTTGGATCTCCATACAATGATTCTGATTAAAATAGATTTAAACATTCAAGGGATACTGTCATGTATTTTTTTTCAAAATGCACCAGTTATAGTGCTGCTCCAGCAGAATTTTGCACTGAAATCCATTTTTAAAAAGAGCAAACAGATTTTTTACAATTTAATCTTTCATGGGGCTAGACATATTGTATATTTTCCAGCTGCCATGTGTCATGTGACTTATGCTCTGTCTGTTAATTGGCTCATGTGACCTAACTTTAAAGTTTGTTTGGTATGTTTGTGTGCACCGTTGGATCCTAGGATCACAGGAGGCTGTCGTTATTTTTTAAAATGGCTATTTTCTATTTATGATTACCCAATGGCACGTTACTAAAAAAGTGTATTATTATGGAAATGGTTTATTTACATGAAGCAGTGTTTTACATATGAGTTGTTTTATACAATATCTTTTTATAGAGACCTACATTGTTCGGGGGGTATAGTTTTCCTTTAAAGTTTAATTTGTCTTGGTGTTTTTTTTTCAATGTATACTAACATACATAGTCATTCTTTGGAGGGGGTTATAATGAAACAGACCAGACCATAGTCTTATTTTATGAAATCTTTCTTGTGCAGGTTTGTAACATTAAGTTATGTACCTTCAGTACATGCACCTTTTTTTACATAATGCTGTCAAACAGTCACAAAGGAAGAAAGTCACAACGGACAACAATCATTTAAGGTGGTTTGAAACCTAACCATGTTTCTGTTCATATTTAGCTACTCGACATCTTAAAGGGGTTGTTCACCTTTGAGTTAACTTTTGGTATAATGTAGATAGTGATATTCTGAGACAATTTGCAATTGGTTTTCATTTTTTATTGTTTGTGGTTTTTGAGTTATTTAGCTTTTTATTCAGCAGCTCTCTAGTTTGCAGTGTCAGCAATTTGGTTTCTAGGGTACAAATTACCCTAGCAACCCTGCATTGATTTAAATAAGAGACTGGAATATGAATAGGAGATGGACTGAATAGAATGAGAAATAATAAAAAAGTGTCAATAACAATACATTTGCAGCCTTACAGAGCGTTTGTTTTTAGATCAAGAAAACTGAAAATCATTAAAAAAAACTATGAAAAATAAATAATGAAGACCAATTGAAAAGTTTCTTAGAATTGGCCCTTCTACAATATACTAAAAGTTAACTTGAAGGTGAACCACCCCTTTAAAATAAAATATTTCTTTTTTAATACATTATAATTTCTATACTTTATTGTGCCAACGCAATTAAGTGCTCCCAGAGATTGAAAAGGAAACTCACACAAGTACAAGGAATACAGGTAAATGCAAATGCTTTGCAAAAAGCACCAAAATCAGAACTGCAGAACTACAACAAGTTGGCGCTATAGAAATACATGTTAATAACTACAATGTTGCAATGCTGACCACTATACCACTGTGCTGTCCTCCAGTTTAGCATAGAAAGCAAATTAAACGATTCTTGCAGCTTGTCCACATATCTCCCAATGTTTTTGACCACGTCCATTTTTATGGCCCCCCCTAATTACCATGTTCATTTTACAAAATTTGGCAGGTTATAAAAGTTTGAATGCATTTCTGTGTTTTTTGAGCGTTATTACAATTTTGTTAATGAAGATGAAGTGCCCTTTAAAGGGAATGTCAACCCAAAAAATAAAATTTTGGCTAATAAAAGAAAACATAATTCTAAGTAACTTTGCAATGTACACTGATTACAAATTTTCTATGGTTTTTAAGTAGTTAGTACATGTATTGCTATTGAAAGCAGTGTTTGTCTGTCCCTGTCTAGTCTCTGTACTGGGGCTCAGACTGTTGATACAATGTAAGACAAGGCAGCTGATTAACAGAATTGTCTTTGCTAGGAAACGAAGACTTTTGCAACATTGTTTAAAAAAAACAACAACCTAGAGTTAAGCAAATGTTTTCAACAGCAATCATTTTTAGAAATAAATGTAAAAGCACTTAAGTTTTTTACTTAATGTATATTGGAAAGTTACATAAAATTGTGCTTTCTTTTATTTGGACATTTTTTATTTTGGTGTTGACTTGCACTTTAAGCTTCAAGTCACAGTTTTCCCAAGAGATCTGCACCTGGTGGCTGTTCTGGGTTCTCTGCCAAAAGCCAATTAAGTCAGAAACTTTGTATCTTTTTCTGGCTGTTTCGTGCAGGGGTCCCCAACCGCTGGGCCACGGGCAGTCCTGAATTGGGCCACAGAGCCTAGCCTGCAGTTAACGAGGTGCATGGCCGAATTGGACGCCAAACTCCCGATCCATCTCAAGCCACACCCCGAACACCCCCAGTCTTTGCAAAATATTTTGCCTTTACACCAGTCCCTGGGCCTAAAAAGGTTGGGGACTGCTGGATTAGTGCAGGAGATCAAAGAGAAAGTCTGGACATTTCAGAAATGAATGCAGGACTGCAGGTTCAGCTGTTAAAATTGGCACTCCCCCACTTAAAAATGAGACAGTTGGGAGGTATGTGTCTGGTATTTTAGGCTAATAGCAGGGCTGTATTTAGGTTGGGTGCCACCCTAGGTACTGGACCTTACAGCACCGCCCAACGTATACGTGTGATATCACGCATACAGGTGCATGTGACCCCACTTTAGGGAACCGTTCTTCTGGTTGGCAATGCGCAGAGGCCTGAACCCTCTAACCCCCCAGCTCTGCCAGAGCATTTTGGCTATATGTGTTCCATAGCAGCTGGAGGGATTTTTTTTCTCAAAAATGTATTCAATTATATAGGCACCCGAGGGCTACCACCCACTTTCACTGTAGACACAAGCCCTTGGGTACCTACTATGTCCCTGGCAAATGGCACATGTTCTCTGTTGAAGTATATTAACCAAAAGAGAAAGCTGATGACTTCTACTCCCCTGTAGGTGTGTGCAATGACAGGCAGTGCAAACATGGAGCACATGTTGGTGCACAAATACTTAATACTTAATATCGTATATACGTCAGCGTGAAAATGATCTGCATGCGATTATCCGTACCGTGGACCGTTTAGTAGTCCACACAGCGGTTTCTGATTTTACAAATGAGCTGTTTTTACAAAGGTATTAGCACAGTTTTTACAAGTGTAATGTAACCATATGTTATATATGTAAATATATATGAAGCCCTTTCATTACATGTAAATGTAAATAATCTCTAGTTAAAATCTGAAACAGCATGGCCAGGCACAACGGAAAAGCAGCTGATAATAAGGAACAGCGGCAAGACAAACTCATTATAAAAGAGCTTGAAGTAGCACTATGGAACAGTTATACACTTGTAAAGGTATAAACACTTTTATACACAGTTTATAACTCTATAGTAATGTAAATTATGTGTATAGAAATGAATGCTGATTGAAATATCCTGCAGACCGACAAATGAGGAGGAGGGTGATTTGTTTGTTTGGAGATGCAACCAATATTCAAAGCTCTGAATACTGTATAGCTTTTTTAGATTACAAATTACAAAAAGGGACTGGATCAACTCACATTTGCAAGCCCAGGCTTAATTATAAATGCATATATTTTCCCCAACAAGAAGTGTTAGCTGCAAATTCATCATAATAAAGTTGCTAAACCATGAGATTAAGGGTGTAATTTATTAAACTCCGAATACAAAAGTAACAAAAAAAATATTTTAACCCTGAGGCTGAAAAAAACCAGAACCCAAAAATCTACAATCTCCAAGCTGTCAGGGTCCTGTAGAAAGCAATATCAAAGGTCCCGTTTCAATATCATTGTACAAAAATATAATTGTTTTAGAATTTTGGAGCTAAAAGCTGAGTTTTTTTTCAGTCAAAACCTCAAATTTTCAGGTTAAAAAACAAGAATGTTTCAGGGCTTTAAAACTCAGATTTTTGGAGACTTGAATTTGAAAATACACCATCTAAAACCTGTCAAGGTCATGTAGAAGTCAATGGCAGAGAGGTCCATTGAACCATTTGATGAAGTTTGTAGACTTCATGGTGTTCACATTTTTTTTGGTGGGTTTCGCTTGAAAACTCTAATGATTGAAGCAATTTGATTTTTCTCCTGTGAAAAACTCGATTAATTAGTGTTTCAAGTGTTTAACCCAAAATCCACTTTTTTCCATTCCAGTTTTTCCTTAAATTAGAAAACATTAATTTTGTGAACCTCTAAAACTCTACTCTAAAACTCGATAAAAAACTCCAAGAAGTTTGTATTTGGTTGATTTTGTAACATTTGTACCTTCTGAATGTTCAGTCCTCTAATCAAGGTAAAACAACTTTATTTAAAGGACAAGGAAAGTGTAAAATAGAATAAGGCTAGAAATGCTGTATTTTGTATACTAAACATAAACTTGAACTTACTGCACCACAAGCCTAATCAAAGAAATGATTTATGCTTTCAAAGTTGTTCAATCCAAGCAGATATGGAGACCCCGCACACCATGTATATCCCGTATAGATATAACTCCTGGTGCTCAGACAAGAGAGGAATCGGCACCCTCCCAGTCAGACAACACTGAACACGTGCACAGTCTTGGTCTTGCAATGATGTATAACAAAATTACAAGATGACAGCCCCCTGTGGCCAACTTTGAAAGCAAAAATAAATAAATAATAATCGCCGGCACACAGGATTGAAAACTGCAGGGCGAACTTTCCCGTGCACCTGCACACTGCATAAAAAAAAATGCAAGGATTCGCCCTGTGTGCCGGTGATTCTTTTTTTTTTTTTTGCTTTCAAAGTTGGCCACAGGGGGCTGTCATCTTGTAATTTTGTTATACATCATTGCAAGACCAAGACTGTGCACGTGTTCAGTGTTGTCTGGGCTGCTTAGGGATCGTCATAAATTATCAAAACAGGGAAACAAACAAAGCTGCTTCAGTTCTGCATGGCTGGAAAGTAAGGCGGGGGCTCCCCCTGCTGTTCATAAGTATGATTGTTTCCCTGAGGGACCGTCTGACAATTCCTATCCACAACAGTAAATGAAGGGAGCATTTCACTGCATACAGTCATGTTTATTATAAAAACGTTAGACATTTTTTAATTCAAGTATATTGGAGATAGGTTTCTTTTTCACTAAAGAAAGTAAAAATGGGGTTTTATTTTTTTGCCTTTCCTTGTCCTTTAATTAATAACCAACCTATGGAATGACTTCCCATACTGTTGCAGATCTAGAAACCAGTGTAAAACGAGATACTGGGTGGAAGACCATATTATAAATGGCATACTATGGATTTACATTTAAATTAAGGATTCAAGTTTCAAAATAAAGAGCTTGGGCACAACACCTGCAAACAGTAGGGTGACATACATTAATAATCTTGGTTGAAATTTTGCTGCACATTTTGACTTTTACTGGTGATTTTACAAAACTCCATCAAATAAAATGGTAAAAAATTTTAAATATTGCCATAAAAGCATTTATGCATGAACTTGAGATTTTTTTGCCATGATTTTGTACATTCTGTGATTATCACCTTGTTCGAAAATTAATTTTAATAATGGCACCTGTGTCTTAAAGGAGTTGTTCAATTTTGAGTTAACTTTTAGTTTGATGTAGGGGGTGATATTCTGAGACAATTTGCAATTGGTTTTCTTTTTTTATTTGTGGCTTTTGAGTTATTTAGCTTTTTATTCAGCAGCTCTCCAGTTTGCAACTTCCACAATCTGAATGATCCAAATTACCCTAGCAACCCAAGCATTGTTTTAAATATAAGACTGGAATATGAATAGGGACTGAATAGAAATATGGATCATACAAAAATAGCAATAAGAATAAATAGGTAACCTTACAGAAAATTTGTTTTTAGATGGGGTGACCCCAAATTGAAAGCTGGAAAGAGTCAGAAGTAAAAAAAAAATAATAATAATTAAAAAAGTATAACAAAATAAATAATGAAACTCAATTGAAATGTTTCTTAGAATTGCCCATTCTATAACATACTTAAAGATCATGATGAACACATATCAGATTTTTCTTAATTATGCTCAAAATCTCGGGGTGGGGGGGGGATATGCCTTGTACTGTTGCAGAATTTTCAACAGTTTTCTGAATTGATTTTCAAAATCCATTAAATAACTAAATATGGCCTTTGATTTTTGTCTCTGGCCTGCTTGTGCTTAGTTCTTTGCATACGGGATCCAAGGCTTGCAAAATTTCTTCCTATGATTGTCGATGGTCATACTGTGGTGATATTTCAGTTTCCTGACATAAGACCGTCAACACATGCAAGCAATTAGTAAGATGCAAGGGAAAAGGAGACGCCAACAAGGCCGTTATCCTAACTCCTTCTTGGGCTTTGATATGTTAATCATGGTGCTGACAGATGTACTGTGATGGATCACAACTCAACAGATCTCAAAACATCTCTAATGGGTGATCCAATTCAGACACACATACACATTGCTTCAACTATACACAGGAAAAAATGCACTTCATTTTTCACAAGACAGAACAGTGCTGTTCTGTACGGCAATAAATACTGCTAGTGCCTTTACAATGTTTTCTGATAGTGGTGTACCCATATGAATACAGCTCCTGAAACATGCCTACTAATATATATATATATATATTTCAGAAAACAAAACAACTGCCACAACCACAACTGTTCCATTGAGCCAAATGCCCACAACTTTTAGCATCATCACACAAAACTCTAGGACCACACATATCTTTGCTTACCTATCTGCATCCCCTTCTTGTATTGCTTACAACACTATTCCACCTATCTATTTATTGCACTGTGCTAGCCATACAGTTTTGTGCACAACACAAAATAAAAAGCACAATGCAGGCTGCACAATAATAACACTAATTTCTCGGTGTTCATACTCTGCAGCCACAAACAAAAATATATATATTTAAGACTGAGCTCAGTGGTCTAACTTCAAATTCCTTTTTTTGTGCTTAAAGGACAACAACCCCAAAGTGAATATTTAAGCAACATATAGTTTATATCATATTAAAGAATCTTACCAAACTCATATATATAACAAAGTAAATATTGAACTCTACATCTCTTGCCTTGAACCACCATTTTGTGATGGTCTGTGTGCTGCCTCAGAGATCACCTCACCAGAAATACTGCAGCTGTAACTGTAAAAGGAAGACGTGTGGAGGCAAAAGAACTCTGTCGTGACCTAACACGTATGGTTCGTTTGTGTGCACCGTGAATCCTACGATACCCGGGGTGGCCCTTATTTTTTAAAACGTAAATTTTCTATTTATGATTACCCATGGCACATACTAATAAAAAGGTATATTAGTAAGAAACTGGTTTATTTACATGAAGCAGGGTTTTACATAGGAGCGGTTTTATGCAATATAATTTTCTACATTGTTTGGGAGGGGTACATTTTTCCTTTAAAGGGATCTTGTCATGGGAAAACATGTTTTTTTCAAAACGCATCAGTTAAAAGTGCTACTCCAGTAGACTTCTGCACTGAAATCCATTTCTCAAAAGAGTAAACAGATTTTTTTATATTCAGTTTTGAAATCTGACATGGGGCTCGCCATTTTGTCAATTTCCCAGCTGCCCCAGTCATGTGACTTGTGCCAGCACTTTAGGAGTGAACTGCTTTCTGGCAGGCTGTTGTTTTTCCTTCTCAATGTAACTGAATAGTACGCAGTGGGACATGGGTTTTTACTATTCAGTGCTGTTCTTAGATCTACCAGGCAGCTGTTATCTTGTGTTAGTGAGCTATCTGTTTACCTTCCCATTGTTCTGTTGTAAGGCTGTTGGGTGGGGGAAAGGGAGGGGGTGATATCACTCCAACTTGCAGTACAGCAGTAAAGAGTGATTGAAGTTTATCAGAGCACAAGTCACATGACTTGGGGCAGCTGGGAAATTGACAATATGTCTAGCCCCATGTCAGATTTCAAAATGAAATATAAAAAAATCTGTTTGCTCTTTTGAGAAATGGATTTCAATGCAGAATTCTGCTGGAGCGGCACTATTAACTGATGCATTTTGAAAAAATTTTTTTTCCCATGACAGTATCCCTTTAATAAACCTATGGTGGTAATGTTAATCATACCCAAGACATTTTACTCATTTGCTTGAGTAGAATCCTATTACAAATTGTATAGCATTATTTAACTTTATATCACAATTAACCATGATTAACAATATAACCTCTTGCTACTACCAGCAAGGTTAAGGTTTAAATATAACCCTTTATGAATGCGGAGTGACAGGCGGCATTTGGGAAGGACTGATGATTTTGCTGAACTGAGTTTGGAATATGAATATTATTTGTGTGTCTAGCTTTTAGTATTGTAATATTCCATATATTTGCTATAGTTATTTCTGTCTAAATTATAGAAAATGATGAGTGGTATCCATGGTGGAATTAAAGGGGGAGGTATCCAAGCAAGCTTATGAGTAATAGGTTGTCCCTAGACACAGCATATTAAACCAGTAATCAACAGTAATCAACTGTCAATCAATGCTTGACCTAAAGAAATAGTGATACACCAAGAGGTCACTGCTTCATATAAAGAGGAGAAAAATGAAGAGAGGCAGTGTAGGAAAGCTGGACTAACCAATGGCACGCATGCATACCTGCTTAGCTTTAGCTCTCTTCTCATAAGAGTCTGACAGTGGTTTCTTCTTCTTTTGCACAGTGACTTTTGCAAACAGGTCCTCAAATTCCTTGGGGTCTGCAATGGTGGGCTCCTTCAGGATCTCCCATAGCGTTTGGCTGGAACTAGTGATGCAGGAAAGATTTATGTATTGCAAAAAACTTTTTCTACAAAAATTCACATTCACAAGGTGCTTTAGATTTAGATTATACAAATCCTAATAACCATAAAGGATGATTAAGTATACCTACCAGAGCAGCTCATATTTAAATAGAATAAGCACCAACAGTATTTCTGCACGTTGTATAGTGAATACAACAAAATTCATAGGCCTTTGGTATATTAACATGGAAGCAAAGTTTCTATTTTATAGGCAAATTTTATACACTTACTACTAACATGTGAAAACTAACAGAATGCCTGCTGTATTGGGAGAATGAGCAAAAAAAGCCTTAAATCTCCCTTCTGATTTCTGCCATACTCCTACTCAACCCTCTAACCATTGCACTTATAAAAAATCAGCTTAATATAGAACATACGATAATTATAGCAGACTTATATATCAAATGTTTGATCCCCAAATACATAATTACCTGCCATTTTTTAGTTGAATCCTTGTCCAGTACAGTGGCTTCATTTGACAGCCAGGCTCTATAGGGGCTTTCCGAGGTTTTCCAGCAGATGACAGCCCAAAAAACAGCCCAGGGGGTGGTAAAGGAAGAGGTGGAGGAACTGCTGAGCTTCCTAATCCAGGTAAAGGAGGAGGTGGAGGAGGACCCCCACCTGGAAAAGGGGGAGGTGGTGGAACAGAGCTAGAACCAGGAAGAGGTGGGGGTGGTGGGGCAGAACTAAAACCTGGGAGAGGTGGAGGTGGTGGGACAGAACTAAAACCTGGAAGAGGGGGAGGAGGTGGAACAGGAAGAGGTGGAGGTAGAACAGAGCTAGAACCAGGAAGAGGTGGAGGTGGCGGAACAGAAGGGAAACCTGGAAGTGGTGGAGGTGGTGGAACAATACTGCAATTTGAGGGTGTTGGAGAAGAGGGTTTTTCTGAAGAAGCAGAAAGGAGGTTGGAAGATGGTGGAGTAACTGACAAGGAGGTTGAAGTCAAATTGCGTTGTGATTGATCACTGGGACTAGTGGGACTACTGAGGTTCTGATTGATTGATGCAATGTCTAATTTCTTAGGTAAAATTTGGTCACTCTTTTGACATTTGTCCTCCTCATTGGGTTTCAAAAATGTCTCACGGTCAGTTTGGATGCATACATTTCGGAAAGTTCGTGGAGAATTGTCATCTTCGGTTGACACACAAACATCCCTGGTCTCCCCTTTCTGGTGATTGAGTTTACTGTGTAGTTCTTCTTGCAGCTTCTGGATTTCCTCCTCTAATCTTGCTGTCTGCAGTGCTTGTTCCCCTCGCACATTGAAGATCGACACTTCAGACTGAGACTGAGAAATAATAACAGAACTGTGTAAACACACAAGCTGTTTTTCAAATCATAATAGAAACTGATTGGAATTTTCAATCATCAGATATGTAATCCTGATGACAAGAATGTCACAGAAGAATGAATATTACACGAAATGTATAATTTTATATGGACAGAGCATACTGAACATCTGACACAGCGACACACACACATTTTTCATGCAAAATAAGTGTACTGCAACATCTTTGAGCAAAAGAAACTAAAACCACTGAGACTTAAAAATAGGTTGGTTTTATGGATCCAGGAATAAACTAGGCCTTACAGAAATGTAATGGTTAGCAATGTTGGGTAGAGGAGAATGCCATGGCATAATCAAATGGCTATTCTATGATCTAAGATAGGGCTGAGCAAACTCCAGCGATGCAGTATAGGTGGTTCGCCATATTCTCTAATTACCATCTATGTTATATGACAACTAAACATTAGTTTGTAACAACAAAGCAAACACAACATTTATTTGTACCAACACACTGCGAGAAATGTGTAAAAAAAAACCTGTTTCTGCCAAACACATTCCTTTGGATAAAACTGAAGGCCGACTTTTATCCTCAACATTAGTTTATTGCCCTATATCTTTCCAAAAGTGCTCAGATATTTTGACCAATGCAAGGTGGACTTTGTAATCCCCCATGACATGTACAGATCAGCCATGACCATAAAGGATTTGTTCCCCTTTGAGTTACATTTTAGCACGTTGTAGACAACGATATTCTGAGACAATTTGCAATTGGTTTTTATTTTTTATTATTTGCGGTTTTTGAGCTATTTCACTTTTTATTCAGAGCGTCTCCAGTTTGCAGTTTCAAGAATCTTGATGCTAGGGTCAATATTACCTTAGCAATGCATTCATTTGAATAAGAGAATGGAATACGAATAGGCGAGGCCTGAATAGAATGATGAGTAATAAAAAGTAGCAATAACAAAAAGTATGTAGTCTTACAGAAAATTTGTTTTGGGTAGGAGCCAAAAGTTGGAAAGAGTCAGAAGAAGGAGGCAAATAATTCAAAAACTATACAAAATAAATAATGACAACCAATTAACAAATTACTTAGAATCGACCATTCTAGAACGTACTAAAAGTTAACTTAAATGTGAACTACCCCTTTCAACTCAAAAAAGGGTATGTGACAGTGTTCTGGTAAGCACTGCCGAACATCGCCGAGAGAGCTATTATAAAAATCCCAAAATAAAAGGGTGAGCTGCTGTGTATCAACCAGAAACCATTTATGCTAATAAATATTTTTTCCAGGCATATTTTTACTCGTGTCCTGAAATATTAGATGTACTGCATGTTTAGAGTAGGATAAATGCCAGTGGAAACAAATATGTTGTATTCACATGTTCAGCTTAGATCTTAAATCCTAATGGGATAAACATGAGAGCTGCATGTGTGACAATTACAGCAATTTACTTCATCTTGTGTTTGGATGAAAGGGGACTGGAGCACATTTAGCTTCAGTGCTTCAAAGTCTGCAAAATGTGATTCGTTCATAAAATTAAACATTGCCCCCTGCAGACCAATAACTTTTTCTGTAGCTTGAGATAATTTCACTTTCTGTTCTGGGACTGAACTAAGCTTTCTGTCTTGCTTTTAGGATTTAGACTCCTTGCTAAATGTAGTGTCCTAACTAAATAACCGCTATTATAAATTTATTTAGTGAAATATTTGTAATGGCATTTAACTACTACAGTCTAATCCATACGTTTACCCCTATTGTAAGATATATACCATTTACTACTACGTTTCCATTAAACTGATCTGTTCAGACTGATATCCTTGGACTTAACGAGGAGAGGAGTTGCAGTTTTACAAATCCTTTTCATCTATGGGAGGTGTAGACGTAAGTCTAGTCAATGTCAATCAGCTCCTAGCACTACATGGATGAGGGATTTGCTTTTATTAAATCTGTATTCTTTTAAAGTTATGGAGTCTCTTGAACCCCTTGCACTAGAGGAAGCCAGATGTTTAGTGTGCAGAAAAGCCTAAACTGTACACTGTGGCCAAATCTGCCATAAACACTTGAGATTTTGGCATTTGTGTATGTATGCAGGAACCCAAATGAATGATGTAGCCCCCTGTGGTGACACTATACGTATATGGTTGTGGCTTATTTTGTTCTCTAAATGAAAAAATTATAATTTGCGTACCTGGTTTTGAAATGACTGAATCAGCTATGCATGCCTTTGCAACTCCACTGGCCCAAGGGCTTTTACAGCAAGGATCAAAGACTACCCTAATAGTGTCTAATGCAGAGTGTGCATTGGCAGCCTACACAAAAATACGAGCAGCATAAAAGCACATTTTATTTTCCATATCGTAAAGTTTTCTACTTAAGTTAATATCATCTCCTCAAATGAAATCTGGAGTGCAGATGAACCCAGCAACAGATGCAATGTCCAATGGGTGATTTTCTTTCTACCATATTCTAAAGCTTTTAGTCATTCATCACAGTCACAGCAAGGTTTTGTAGTATTGTTCATTCTAGTTCTGATTTGGCTAAAAACCCCTACGTAATGGGGTATGGGTTATTAACTGGTAATTCTGCAGGACCTACTCGTCACCATTAAACTGCATTCAATTAATATCCATCTGACAGCTGGCAAAAGACTAAACACTATGCATCTGGCCACCATTAAGAGAAGTATTCATTTTCTGCTTTGAGAAGAAAACCCATACTAAAAACACTCTTATATTAATGATTGGTTTGGTTCCATTGCTCAAAAGTAATCAACTCTTGCAACTGAGGTGGAGCGATATTTATATTCCTGAAAATATGGCTGGGAAGATATGACACTTGCTTCCAGATCTTGAGCAATGTAAGGTATTTAAAACTTCCAGATCTTGAGCAATGTAAAGTATTTAAACGTTACCCTTAAAATTAAATTTATCCTTGGGCAGTAACTCTAATCAACTGGTCAGAGGCTTAAGATGGTCATAAATGCCCAGCTTTGGTCAGGCCTTCTACAGTATTATCTGCATTAGGCAGATAATATTGTCATCCTGGTGGACCAGCAATTAGCCTTCCTGAAAGAATATTTGCATGGATTGTCCAAATGAGGAACAATCTACCATGTGTATTTGGGCCTCCCCACCAGGTCCGGACTGGCATTTCAGGTACACAGAGGCCCAATCAGCACACACAGAGGCCCCAAACAGCCCACTAAATACTGACTTTCTATGGCACCTTATAGCAGCCCCTCTGGCATTTGCCAGAACCCACAGATTGCCAGTCCGGGCCTGCTCCCCACCATGGCTGTGGATAGAACTAGTTACCTTGAAGAAACAAGTGAGTGTGCATGCACATGGGGTATTATTTAGAAACTGAGTTTGAGCTACCCTACAAAGAAGCCAGTATTGTGTTCCTTGGTGTTACAGGGGAGATGAGCATTACAAAAGGCTTTTTTTGATCCATAATGCCCATGCTGATGGTCATAAACACAGAAAACAAATGAAAATGTTAAACAATGGGGAACAGGGGGAGGGGGTCTCATGTTATGATAGAATGGAGAAAGCCAGGATAGGAATTGGATCTGAAATGATCAATTCAAATTCCACCATTATTTATTTAGATTTGCTATATGTGTTTGGTGTTAAATTACACTTAAAAGCAAAAAATCTGCATGCTTCAATACACCCCCATGACTAAGCCCATAAACAAACAGGGAAGGGAAAACAGCCGCACCCTGGACACTTTCTGGAAAGGGAAGGCTGTCCTGAGGAAAATCTATGGATTCTGTGTGGTCTATTTGTTCAAATGCTTGAAAATACATACGTCCTGTCTTATCTTCATGTAAAAGTTATTAGAAAGAACATGTTTAATCTGCAGCAGGAGTGACCTGGGATGTCAGAGGCATAGCTCTACATTAAGCCATATAGGGATAGAGGGGATGTAAAAATATGACTTGTCCCCTTCTTTATTTTATACTGTCTAACTTCACCCATCTTTATTTTGTTTTATTGTATACTGTATTTTTTTACAGTTCATGTTGAATAAATTCACTTTGTACTAACTTTATACAAAACATACCCTGTAAATCTCTCTCTGCAGGAGAGAAAAAAAAACCTTTTCACCTACTAAACATTTACCAGTCTTGTAAAGTGCTTTCTACAATAGATTATTTAAAAAAACCTACAAAAAAGAGAAAATAAACTATAAAAAAACCTAAGCCAAATCCACACAAAGAGAAACCATTTTAGAAAATGAAAAACAAACTTACTGAAGGAGGTCTGAGCAAACTAGATGAGAAGCAGCCCGGCTTCCACCAGGCTCAATAATGTGAGGAAACTGAGACCAAATACCTGAGAGCATATGATCAAATGCACGCAATGCAAGTACAATTCTCTACAGCTTGTCTCATGCTTAGAATTATATTAAGTAAAAGAGCAAAGCTGCATAAGTGGCAGTAAGTAAGACAGGAATCACTGATCCATGATTTGGTGTCTAACAATTACAGAATCCAAGTGTTACAAAGGCATACCTCCCAACATTTTGGAAATAAAAAGAGTTACTTGTGTTAGAGAGACAAAAAAGTTTCTGTGCTTAACACAGCAAATTTTTTTGACCACGCACATTTTGTGGCCACACCCCCTACTTAACATTTTAATTTTACAACATTATGGCAGATTATGAAAGTTTGACCATATTTCTGTGGTTTTTTTTTCAGTTATTAGTTTTGCTAATGAAGGTGACTTGCCCTTTAAGCTGTGAGTCTAACTTTTCCCAAGGGACCTATTATTATATATTGTTACAATTACTTATTTGTTTAACTAGAAATTGTTACAAAAGTATCTTTGCTGCTGTGGCTGTTCTGGGCTCTCTGCAAAAAGCCAATTAAGTTAGAAACTTTGTTTCTTTTTATGGCTGTTCAGTGCAGAGAAAAATGGGACTTTCCAGTACAAATGAGGGACTGTCAATAGAGGGACTGTCCCTCTAAAAATGGGACAGTTGGGAGGTATGCAAAGGTAGCAGTTTTTAAAGCAACATACACTCACTCAGTAGAGATTATATAAAGTGTATAAATATTGCCAAAATTACACAGACCTACCTATCAAACTAGGAGGAACCCATGATAGTCTACCTCAGGAGCTGTTTCTCAGTAGTAAAACAAAGTAGTAGAAAAAAAATTGCGACCAGGCCACTGAATCCTCTTCTTCCCCTAAAAATACCTGCCACACCTTCTCCGGGGCGATCCTGGCCCCTCCGCCGCCTGAGGCAGCTTGCGTTGCCACGAGGGTGGCAGAGAGGGCCAGGACTCCAGCAAAGAGCGCATAATTGCACTCTGGGCTGTAACCTGAAGTTCGGCTCTTAAAGTACCAGGAGCGGCATTTTTGCCGCCCATGGTACCCAGTGGGGCACTACCGCCTGAGGCGAGTTTCTCAACTTGCCTCATTGGCAGAGTGCCCCTGCACCTTCTGCTGATCAAAACGGTCTCTACTAGGCCCTGTGGGAGGGACGAGCCCTAAAGTGGTCAGAACTCCTGTTGCAATTACCCACTGCCATTTACCCATCCTGTCTGACAGAGTTATTCAAACCCTCCCTCTCTTTGTTCTGTATTAGATAAATTCTAGGAATCAATGTGCCTTCCATGGTTGGCAAGGAATAGATTGTCCATAAAGCAGAGGCACTTCAAGTCCTAGAATTGATATAGAATTTCAATCTATTTATTGAAATCAGCAGCGCTCCTGAACAAAGCGCCGCCTGAGGCGGGGGGCAGCAACACTAATGCAGACTCACACTAGTAAAGCCAAATTTCCGGTTAAGAACCGGAAATTCGGCTATTAAAGTCATCAGGAGCTGCTTTTTGCCTCCCCTGGAGACTTAGCCGGCACTGCCTCAGCTCGCCTCATTGGCGAAGCGCCACTGATTGAAATCAATGTAAAACTGTTTTATTTAAAAAAAGCCTAAAGCTGGCCATAGATGTGCAGATATATATTTATGTCCGACAAATGATTGTGCAATCTCCCAACCTACCACTAACCATTTGGATTAAATAAAGTAGTAAAAAGAACTAAGCAGACGATGTTCTGGCCATTACTTCACAGAAATCAATCATACGAAAGTTATATCCAACAAATAGTAGTGATGATCTTCTAACCTGTCCGACTAAAAGACTGATTGGCTTGGCATGAAAAATGATGAGACAATCCCAAAACAGTCTGAAAATCGTACAACTTTATTTTTGCGTCTATGGCCAGCTTAAAGGAAAACTAAACCCGCCGAACAATGTAGGTATACAAATATATTGCATAAAACAGCTCATATGTAAATAAACCATTTTATAATACAGGTGTAGGATCGGTTATCTAGAAACCCTTTATCCAGAAAGCTCTGAATTATGGAAAGGTCATCTCCCGTAGACTCCATTTTATCAAAATAATCCAAATTTTTAAAATGCTTTTCTTTTTCTCTGTAATAATAAAACACTACCTTGTACTTGATTCCTACTATGATCCTAATCTTATGGGAAAATATTCCAGCCTGTTGTTTTTTTTTAAATATTTTCATGATTTTCTAGTAGACTTAAGGTATGAAGATCCAAATTACGGAAAGACCCATTATCCGGAAAACCCCAGGTCCTGAGCAGTGTGGATAACAGGTCCCATACTATACGTTTTAGTAGTATGTGCCGTTGGGTAATCATAAATAGAAAACTTCCATTTTTAAATATATGTGTCACCCCCGGGGATCGTAGGATTCACGGTGCACACAAACAAACCATACATGTAAGGTCACATGAGGCAATTAGGAGACAGAGTTCTGTCTTCTGCTTCTACACTTCTTCCTGTTACAGTTAGATCTGGTCATGTGATCTATGAGGCAGCACACAGACCATCATGACATATATACAGTGTATATATAGCTATTTAAAAAAAGGAAGGATGCTTTAGAGGGCTCTGTATAACGTATAAGATGCTGTTCCAATGAGTTAGGTTGCAATTCTTAACAGTAATGGGGTCTCAAATATAAACAACAGCATACGCTGTTCTAGTTGCAAGAGTGCCTCTTGCAGCATAAGAGAAAATCATAACAGTTAGAGAAAACTCCTTATACTAAGGTGGAAACACAAGGAAAAATACAACCAAACATACTGCAGTTTTTTTGTGATACTTTCTGGGCAACAAACCCAACTATTATCGAGAAAAAAACCCATTGCAACGCTCCAAACATCATTAAAACTAACGGAATCTAAACAAAATCCACTGCCAACCACCATTAAAAATGCAAACTGTGAAAGATATAAAGCACAACAGCCTCTCAACAGTTTCATCAAAGGCTCAGCTCCCAAGACCAGAGCCAAGCAGGGGATCAACAGGCAATAAGGAAACTGTGAGATCAAGCACTCCGAGTGTTCTGCTGTGAAAATAGCTACTAGGAATTTTGCCATAGTCACAAACAATAAACTGTGGGTACCAACCTTAGTGACTAGTATGAAAAGTTAGGGGTGTTGCACCTTTCTTTAAGTTAACTTTTAGTATGTTATAGAACAATTCTAAGCAACTTTTCAATTGGTCTTCAATGTTTATTTTGTATAGTTTTTTAATTATTTGGCTTCTTCTTCTGACTCTTCCCAGCTTTCAAATGGGGGTCATTGACCCAATCTAAAAACAAATGATCTGTAAGGCTATAAATTTATTGTTATTGCTACTTTTTATTATTCATCTCTATATTCAGATCCATTATTATCTCATTTAAATCAATGCATGGTTGCTAGGGTAATTTAAACCTCTGCCATTGACTTCTACATGACTTCTATATGATGGGTTTTAGCTGTATAGCTAGAGTATTTTTGCAGTGGAGCTATTTCCAAGTTCAGGGTATAATAAGTCTCGAAAGAACTGACTAACTATAACTAATTTATTCTCTCTAAATTGCTTGTGTTATTAGTTGCATATTATACTTTCTGGAAAACCAATATTTGGAGAAAACTTTCATAAAGAATGAATAGCGTTTCAAAGGCTGTGTACTGAAGCTTGCCTTTCTTTCTCATGGCTTCAATGAGTATGAATAGTCAAATGGCTCAAATATATACTAGTCAAAACTTTTAATTACAGAATTGGCCTTTATAATGAATGCAAACTTGTTAGTCTTTGTTGTTCCATAAAAAAAGGGCTCCATTTACACCAGAAATAAAATAATGCTGCCTCCACTTATTGCTGATCCTGCTTAGATGCTGTATTTCATTCTATTCGAGAGCAGTGTGGATAATGAAGGGTGGGCCAAGCTGCAGCTCTGTGCATCTACAACTTCATTCTTTTCTTTGATTAAACAGCTTAATCTTCACAAAGGTTTCTTGATGAGATGCAATGTTCTGAAGCAGTGGGTGACCCTATAGTCCAAATCCCACATCTCTTTGATCCCAGGCAGCCACATAAATTATATTGTAACATATGCCCTACTTTTATTAGCACTGCTGAGGATAGAACTTTTGAGTGCTGTTACTTTTACAAACCAAAGGACACATTTTGTATAAATGTTCAATAAGCAGGATCAGCAGTAAATTAATGGTGATGTCAGGTACCGAGCATGACACAAGTTACAGATTAACAGCAGAAAAAAAAAAGAATTTAAAAGAAAAGTTGCACCAAGAGCTTTAACCCTCACTAGTTTAGTGGTCTCCGGCTTTAAAGGAAATATACATAAGAAATTGTTCTTATTATTGTTCTGTCTATATAAACATGAGGTGGAGTTAAGAGGATCAGCCTTTTGACTTGAGATTTGATGCTAGTCACCCTGTGGCAGGCCCGGACTGGCCATTTGTGGGTTAGGGCAAATGCCAGAGGGGCTGCTATAAGGTCCCATAGAAAGTCAGTGTTTAGTGGGCTGGTGGGGGCTATTTGGGCCTCTATGTGGGCTGATGGGCCTCTTGTGTACCTGAAATGCCAGGGCCTATTTTAATACTCAGTCCAGTCCTGCCCTGTGGCAACAACCTGTGACCCTGGACAATCCCTCACCCTACTCTTCTGGTGCCCCTGCATATTAATTCACCTATAATGGCTACCCTGATTGAAAGAGTGGAGATGTGTGTGTGTGTGTGTATGTATGCTGGGTTTTTAATTTGGAGGGGTTGAACTTGATGGACTCGGTCTTTTTTCAACCCAATTTAACTATGTAACTATGTAACTATGTAAAGGAAGAAATATGCTATATAAATATTTCTTCCTTCCACTTCAAATTTAGTGCATCGTTATCTAGATAGGGTTGGACTGGGATGGCCCCAGTGGGCCATGCAGGCCCAGACCCCGCCAGCACTTCCCCCCCAAGCTGATTTTCCTCCCCCAGGCAGCTGATCTCCCTCCTCCAGGCTGCTAATCTCCCTCTCTCCCTCCCTAGGCCACTGATCTCCCTTTCCCCCCAGGCCGCTGATCTCCCTCCACCCAGACAGCTGATCTCCCTTCCCCCACGCCGCTGATCTTCCTCCACCCCAGGCCGCTGATCTTCCTCCACCCCAGGCCGCTGATCACTCTCCACCCAGGCTGCTGATCTCCCTCCCTCCAGGCCACTAATCTCCCTCCCCCAGGCCGCTGATCTCCCTCCCGATGCACTTCATTTATGTGCGCTCTGGTAGCAAAATAATGCACATTTGGGACATTCTAAAGCAGGTTATAACTGGCACTATTTAAAGGTAATTTAATCAGTATGGTAAAAAAAAAAGAAAAGAAATGTTACCAATTATACTGCTTATCCTGCTGAAAAATTATAACATCCCTGAAGTAGCACATTATATGATGGTGATATATAAATATAGGACAATAATAACTGTCTGATGATGATTAAGTTTAATACTTTCCTGGCTTCAGTTTATATATGTCTTAAAGTGGCCATAAACACACAGATAATATCGTACAAAACAAATTTTCGTACGATATTCCGTGCGTGTATGGTGGGAAACAAGCAGACCGATATAGACAGAAGACTTGGAAATCAGTCGGCTCATCAATCGGACTGGACGGAAAATTTTGATAAGGTGCCTTTGAAGGCACCCTTCACATCGGCCACTGTTTATTGCTGAGTCATCAGATACAGGTAGAATTCTATTGTTTCCACCTGTATATCTGACGTTTCAGCTCTATGCGTGTGTAATGAAAAGAACAATCTTTCTTGGAAAGATCTTTTCCAAGAAAGATCGTAATTGTTACGTCTGTGGCCAGCTTAAGGATAGGGATGCACCAGATGCAGGAATTTGTACCTTTAGTATTTAGCATGAGATTGGATTTGATTTAGTTTTCTCTTAACCTTAAAATGATAGATTCACACATACAGTACCTGTCTAAATGAAAGAAAAAAAAAAAGAGATGCCTGATATACATACTGGCATCATGCAAACAATATAGTTGGCTCATGTCTGTGTGTTGTAAACTAAATGAAATTGTGGAAGTCTGAAGGAAATTGATTCCCTTCAGAACAAAATTGGAGGGTAGCAGTGCCCTCAAGTGGTGAGAGTGTTAAGGGGTCAGAATAAATATTGTACAAATACTATAATGTTAACGGATTTCCAAGAGTATCTAGTCAAAAATAAACAAAGAAAACTTGCTGCTAAGCCATTTTGTACATTATGGTTTGCATTTTATGCTACTTGATGATGTTTGAGCTGACAGCTAGAAGAGAGGACATTCTTCCCTCCAGCCATGTTCTAAGCTGCACCCATTCACTAATTATTGGACTTGGTCAACAAGCTGACAAGATGCTCTCACTCATTGAAAGGTTAATCTTCACAAAACACTTCAAATAGTACACCAGAAATTAAAATGTTTACATTTATTTTCTAACAGACAGTGGCACAGTATTTAGCATTATGGAGAGCTGAGATCCTAGGTTCAATGCTGGTCAGGGCACAGGCTACTTAAGTTACTATGTTCTCCTTGTGCTTGTATGATATTCCTCTGGGTACTCTGGTTTCAGCCCACACTCCAAAAACAGACAGGTAGGTAAATGGTTCCTGATGAAATAAGCCCATGTGTTTGAATGTGATTAAGACCTTAGACTGCAAGCTCCGCTGGGGTAGGCACTTATTTCTGTAAAGTGCTGAAAACGATGTCCTCATTCCATAAATAATATAAAATTGTTAAGATACTGAATTCATTTGGCATAAAATTGTATTTTGTGTGATTTTCCCCTTACTTAAAGGAGTTTATTTCTCAAAGGTTAAATAGTGTTTTCAGAAAAAATGTGTTTTTCACTAAAAAAACTCAAATCTTTTTGAATCAGATTTTTTTTTTCAAAGCCTGAATACGAAAATGCTCATTCTAAAAACTTATCAAGGTCATATAGAATTTCAAGTTTTTTTAGCCTATAAACTAGCCTAAAAAAACTTGAATTTATTGCGTTTTGGAATGCCAACCACCATAAAAATCCTAAAATCATGAAGACAAACATAAAACACATCTTCAAAAGGTTAAAGGGACGGAACCTCTGCCATTGACTTTGAGGTATTCGAGTTTTTTCCCCAATTGCGTTTTTTCATAAATAAGCAAGCATTCGAGTTGTGAGTTTATTCAAGGAAGAAAGCAACTCACAAACGCTACCTTTGATAAATAACCCCCTAAATGTCAACATAGTTTTTGCCTGACAACAGGGTAGTTTATGAGATACAAATCAACTGCTGTTGGATGTTTCTTTGCTTCAAAGCAATTAACTAAATCATACATACACTCATACTTTAACAGAGACAGAGGATCAACTATAAAATAGTGTAGCAATCCACCACAACCCATCAGATACTCGTTTTCTTATGATAGATTAATGCTAATGGGATATCACATCAAACACGTGTAAGATCAAGAGAAGAGTACAGGGAACAGCTGTGCACATCCCTACCTACATCTGATACCAGTTATGTGTCCTGAACCCTTTTCAGCCTATTTCTGCTGTTTTTTATTAGTATGTTCACTCTAAAATCTTTGTGAAATACAAACAGGATTATGTTTTCCTGTTGTGTGCTGATAATGATCTAGGCCACATTTAGGAAACAGGGGGCACTGGTAAACCAGAAAGGCTGCAGTCCTTGTCAGAATACAAAAAGTACCAATCCCCAACCTGTAATTTTGCAGGTTGAAATACAACTCCCCCCAACATCTCTGGCAGCAGTTCTTTGGCTAGTTATGTACATACTAAAAACATGGAACATGAGTATACAATTTGTCTTTAGTACTTTTATCAAAGGGTCCCCTTTTATAGTGGGGGTTCAGAGCATATGGTCTCTTTAGTTCTACTCTAAAAATGGTTAAAAATGGACCATGATATTGAAAGTAACAAGTAATGTTTAAAGGAGAAGTAAAGTAATTTTACACTTAGGGGTGACAAAAGTTAGGCCACTGCAGTGCAGTTAGGGGGTGCCTAACTTTTGGTACCCCAAGTATAAAATTACTTTCCATCTCCTTTAGGTCCAAAGCTACCTGATTATATTACTAAGTAACATATCTGGGTAAATTCTTATGTTCAGTTTTCATGATACAATATTAATGTAATTTCATCATGTAACAAAAGTAGCTCACCAAATATAGGACAGACATAATATTTTAACTAGGTTGCATGAAAATAATTTGCCAAGGGATCTATCAAGGCAAGGCTCTAACAAATTATTTTCATGCCAGGCTTTGGAAAGGCTATGAAGTTTAAAAAATCAAAAGCCAATGCAAATGAGTGCAATCCCTTACCTTCAGCGCCTCTGTCTCATCCTTGTGTTCTCTCTTCAAGTGCAGGATAGCAGCCTGATACTCTGTAAGATAACATTCAACACAATTGTCTCAGAAGTGATCAATAAAGAAATGGCTTAACCTACCCTCTTTCAATTTCAAATCCACAGGACTTACAAACAATAACCCCAAAAAATATATATTCCAAGTTGCAAAAAAGGAGAGGAAGGAAAGTAACAGAAAAACAATAGAAATTTATAACAATCTGGTTAGCCCAGGAAAAGAATTTATCATTTACAATCACTGGGAAGGGGCGCTAAAATTTTGGCATCTCCCCAGTGAATGTAGATTTCCTTCTGCTTTAACAGTACCAGTCACTCAAGGAGCAGGATTGCCTGACTTGCAGGGAATCCCTGAATAGACTACAAACCATACAAGATCTGTGCTATAGTTAATGGACCATTCCCTGCCATGTATGCTTTCTAAAGATAAATCCAAATATAACCAAATCCATTTATTAGGACATATAGACAGATGGCCTAACGCATTTCGTGCCTATGGCCCCAATAGGCATGAAACGCATTAGGCCATCTGTCTATAAGTCCTAATAAATGGATTGATTTTTTTATTTATTTTTTGGTTATTTTTGGATTATTTCACTTCATTTGACTTTGAGGGAGTATTTACATGCTTTTTTTGGACTGGGGTGAACTGTAAGTACAACCTCTGTTTTTTCATTTTTGGAGCCTTCCACATATGATTATTATTCTTATTATTATTATTATGATTGGATATTTTGTATCCCTTTTGTTTACATACTTCCTAAAGATCTTTACACAGATGCAGGCATACTGAATGCAACATTTCCATATCTCCCAAAATTTTGGAGATAGAAAGAGGGACAAAAAGATTTGCTGTATAGAGCGTGGATACTTATTGGCCACTGCCCCAAGTGACCATTTAAAAAATTTGGCTGGTTGTGAAGGTTTAAACACATTTCTGTGGTTTTTATGTGTTTTTACAGTTTTACTAATGAAGGTGAATTGCCCTTTAAGCGGCAAGTCACAGTTTCCCCAAGAGACCTGTCAAAATCGGGACCCATTGAAATACGGGACAGTTGGGAGGTATGCGTTTCAGGTTATTCTGGAACTTGTATGGAACATTCTACAATGCAGACTAACCTAAAGGATTACTTCAAGATGCCTCCATCTCATCAGGACATGAATTCCCTTTTAGTTAACCTTGCTTTAGAGGCAAGCTTTTATGCAGGATTAGCTGAACATGTGTTCTCCTATTTTCAAGCTACTGTGAATAAAACAAAGGGATTTAACTTATATTTTGTACTCTGCTTGATTGGTTATTTCTTATATTGGTACCAGCAATTGTCTAATGGTTGAGCAATGGCAACCTTTAGTGCTAAACTACACAGGGACTTCTGATTTTGTGGGTCAGATTTTATCTGATCTTGGCATGTCACCCAATACTACCCAACATCAAGAGATTTTATGGGCTGCTACAAAATCCGTGGCTATATCCATGGCTATAATGTAAAGTCAGATCAGAAGTTGGATGGTGTGGTTTGTTCATGCTTCTACATCTGACAGTCAATGTATTTCAATGAGAAAAAAAAGTTGAACAAACACTATTCTATCTTGTTGGATGAAGATACATCATGCTGCATTTGCATCTGACAGCTGTGACGCGTCAGATGGCAAATCTTCCATGTAGCTAACACATCAGAAATTTGTATCAGTCCTGTTATATTTTCATCCATGTTACTGCATCCAACTTGTAGGATGTGTTCTGTTGATCCAACACCATCCTACAAAGTCTCCTGTGCTTTGCAGGCCTTAGAGATGAAAGGGATGATCCCAGAAGTATGAGGGTGGTTGTGACCTCAGAGAATTTTTATATTAATTTCAGACACTATTCTGGATGCATATTCATGTGATGTTGCCTCACTTGTACCTAAGTAAAGCACAAATGAGACAGAAGGGGAAGGTGTTTTGGGGATAAATGATTTTGTATCTTTTGAGGTCAAACGACTCTGCCCTTTGTCAGTTCCTATAGAACTTTAAAGGGAAAATATGCTACACTTGAGAGTTTATTTACAACTTTTATTATGTAATCCAGATAATTCACCTCGTCAAACCATCCCCAGTGTAGGTTTTCTGATTCCGGCTCTGCTACTGTTGTTGGAGTAGCCACCTCCAAATCCGTATCATACAATGAAGAAGTACAACAGGAGAGCCTTTCCAAAGTGTTTAATGTAGTTTAAGCAGCACTACATGTTACGGACCATCACGGGCCCTTCCTCAGGTGCAATAACTTAACATACTACTGGACTGTGAATTTAAACATGTGTATTACCCAAATTGAGATACTAATACACAAAGTGGGCCGAAACAATTAAAGGGGTTGTTCACCTTCAAACAACTAGTTGTTTTAAGATAGATCACCAGAAATAATGACTTTTTCCAATTACTTTCTATTTGTAACCGTTTTTCTAATATTGAAGTGTAAAGTGTCATTTTTCACCTTCTAAAGCAGCTCTGAGAGGGGGGGTCGCCAATACCCCCAACTGTTCTAAACTGATACATTCAGGCTGGGGACAGACAGGGAGATTCGGGGAGATTCTGTCGCCTGGCGTTTAATAGCAGGCGACAATCTCCTCGAACTTCCTTCTCCCTGTCCGTCGCTAGTTTAAATGAAAAAGCGCCAGCGCTGTGCACACGCGGCGCGGTGATTTCCGGAATCGCCCGAAGTTTCCTCACGAAGAGGAATCTCTGGGTTTCATTACAGGCAGCTGTTAGAATTGATACAATAGTTGCTAATACTCCAGAGATGCTGCTGTGAAATGTATCAATTAAATGTTGCAACATTGTAACAGTTTAGAGACATGACACCAAAGAATCCAACATTCAACTTTAAACTTAGATTTTTGAAAAACAGTAAAAGATAAATAATGGAAAGTAATTGAAAAAAGTCTTTATTTCTGGGGAACAATTTGAAAACAACTGAACAGAAAAAGGTGTTTGGTAGGTGAACAACCCCTTCTGTTACTGAAAAGATAACAGCCAGCCACAGACAAGCAGAACCAGAGAGCAATGTAGTAGTCGGATATTAGCACGAGGCTCATTTATCACCAAATCTACCATGCTGCAGCAGGCAGAGTCATGTTCAGTGATTAAGTATCTTGGTGATATTGTCCTTTTTTAGAGTGAGTACAATAACGGAGACACACTAGGGCTACCGACACACATACTTCTCCAACAATTAATATTCAGTCTACTACAATATTCGGTTTACTAATGACTTCCCATTTTGGAGTTCAGTTACAAAAAATGAAGATGGGGTAGAACTCCATTCCATGTGCTTAACACTGGGCAGCTATATGTTATTTGTAGCAAATAGAGCAGACACAGCATCTGTCCTGACATGGAGATGGCTGCACATGTCTATGCACCTGCATCATCCATTCTATTGCCTCATCCACTAACAACTTTGAGTGAATCATAACAGGATCTGCAGTCTTGTGAACTTTGCGCTGAAAAAGCAAAAAAAAGAGATGCACTCCCCACTCTGAAACTTTTGCAGCAACATGCATCCAATTTGTAAAAAAAAAAAAAAAAAACCACACTAAAATTACACTAGCATTAGTTTTGCTGCAAATCTCCATACCACTGCAAAAATACTTCATAATGTGTAAAAGTGAGCAGATTTAGGTCCAGAATTGCACTTTGTGCACTGTACCTGCAGGTGCAAAATATATTGCAAAGTTATAAAGATGTGTTTTATGTTAGGGTGCCCAAATCAATATCAATATATATATATATATATATATAGCAAATGAATGACCAGCAACTCCGAGATAACTTGTGAAGGTTCAAATTGTATTGTGAAATTACATGCAAGCCATGTAATTGCATAATACAATTTGAACCTTCACAAGTTATCTCAGAGTTGCTGGTCATTCATTTGCTATTACAGTTTCTTACCGTGCACCGACCCGAGTCGTGTCCTTCAGGCGGAGTGCTGCCCATATGAAGAGATGTGGCTAAAAAATCAACTACATTTTTGATAAACGGCAAAAAATAAATAATAGCAAGTAATTGAAATAGTCCTTATTTCTGGGAATCGATCTGTAACCAACTGTACTGAAAAAAAGTGTTTGGAAGGTGAACAACCCTTTAAGGGCAACACATATAGGAAGCATACAATAATTTGACAGTAACATCACTTTTAATGTGATACTGCCCGTGTGGTATGTACTTTTCAGCACATTCTCACCTGCTTCATCATTTGTACCCTTAATTTCAAACAGATGGGTGTTGTGTAATGTTATCATTTAGAGGGTGATTTATTTAAGCTCTAGTTGTGTTTTCTTCAAAAATTCTAGTTTTTTGAGGGTAGGTTCACTAAGATTTATTATTCCCTGAAGCTGCTAAAAGCCGAAAGCTGCTAAAATTTGTCAAGTTCATTTAGAAGTCAATGGCAGAGGTCCATCTGACCCATTTGAAGATGTTTTTTGCCTTCACGATTTTTGTTTTTTTTATGCTGGTTTGCGCTCAAAATATGCATCACCCCCAGACATTAAGCACAGGGGAAAGAACAACTACTTTCAGGAGTGTATCTACAGAAAAAGCAGACCCTGCAGCTACAGGGGCCCCATGAGATCCTTATTTATATACAATTTCAATATTAATTGGCAAAACTGGTCAAGCTTTAAGACATTTTGGAGGCATGAAAAATAACTGGTGTGGGCCCAGTAATCACTAATTACTCCACTTACTTACTTATTTTCCCTTAATTGCACTGTTGCTTGCAGCGCTTCAAGAATGGGGCAGAATTTAGGAGTAGCCATTTATGAGGAAATTTATGGACTACTGAGCCTGACACCACCATGTGCACAGGAGCCTTGAGAATGCTTAGTGTGCTGGGCCTTCCAAGAGTAGATGACCTTACAGCATCTCTGTCACATAAATCAAGCCTAGCCTTTAATACAAATATATAAAGGGTCATCCCTAATTTATGCTACTAGTTATAGCAAACTGAGCTAATTATCTTACGGCAGTAACACTGCTATAGTTAACAGATCAGAATCATGTCAGACTGTTAAACTGAGGTTCTGCACAATCATGTTTGCAAAAGGAGTCAAACCAAACATGGAAGGGTGTTAGCTTGGATTCTGTCTGACCTATGCAACTGCCACCTTATCTTAGTTGAATAATTATATAAATATATATTTGGTTTAAAGCTCATCCTGCTATTTATAGTATATGCAACAGGTTATGGGCACAGAGGAATGTTTTCAGACCTGTCTATGTTAGTATAGTTTCCTATCTGATGGCTGGGCAAGCAGTACAACTAGATACTTCCTGGTTACATAATCATTAACATTATAACAGTTATCGGTGTGTTACTTGTAAACAACATTATACTTATTTCCAAACAATTATATCCTTAGTTACTTGGAAACATCATTATACTGAATGCCACACCATTATATCCTAAAGTTACTAGGAAACAACATTATACTCAATTCCAAACCATTATATCCAATCTTCAGAGTTGGTAATGCTCAATAAGGGTAGAGACGCACGGTGCTATTTGGGGGAGATTAGTCACTTTGCGACAAATCGTCTCTTCCTCGGACAACTAATCTCCCCAAACTGCCTCCACGCAGACTTATCTCCCCCAAATAGCACCATGTATCTCTACCCTAAGAATGCATACAGCAATTGTTCAAAATAGACAACCTCAAAAGGGACAAGGATGGGAATCAGGGGTGTAATTACAGAGGAAGCAGACTCTGTGGCTGCAAGTCAACTTCTAGAAATTTTAGGGGCCTGAAAAATAATTTGCAATGGGGCCCAGCAATATCTAGTTATGCCGCTGATAATATTGGGGGAGAGGTTATGATGTTGATAGGTAGGAATTTGCCATTGGGGTAGAAAAATGTAGTCGCACAACACATAGCATGAAGGAATATTTTCAGTTTTTAAAAAGCATGCAGGAGGTTTTGAACTGAACAGGCCATTTGAAACTCACATTTGTAATTAAACATATGAAAGGTTCGCGCTGCCCCCAGCCCAGCATCACTGTAACAACACAGAAGATCATTTAGTAGTGTGCGAGTTTGTGCATGCCCTGTTTACGCATGCACGGTGATGCTGTCCGGTGTTCGCACATGAGCTGTGACGCTCTAGATCATTCACTCACATTAAACGCTTGGTGAGTCGGGTCTAGGGGTAGGCAGAAGAGGTAGCTGCCCAGCACCCCACCACCACCACCAGAATCATTGTGTCCTAGGCAGCTGCCTCTTCTGCCTACCCCTAGTTCCAGCCCTGCTTGATACTGACATATTCCTATGATTTTTATAGGAATGTGTCGGTATCACTTTAAATAAAATTAGAGAGCAACGGTTTGACGAAAATATTTCCCCAACCAAAGGCTGGCTAATAAGAGCCCGTACTGAAGTTGGCGGTAACTTTTTCTTTCTTTTTTAAACCGCCCAGAGATAGGACAGCCACTCCAAAAGGAAGATCCCGGTTCGAGCAGTCATGTTGGGGCACACACATGTGCCCTCTCAATTACCTTATTTAATCTGAATGGTTAGTTGTAGGATGGGAGATTGCAACGGACATAAGGATAAAATCTGCACGACCGTCTATGGCCAGCTTAAGGTAGCAAATTATAACACTGCAAAAGCTGTAGCTGGATAACCAAACCTTTTTAACAAGATGCTGGTAGAAGCATTTGACTGTTAGCCATGGGTTACCTCCAAGGTGAAAATGTGTTGTTTACGATGAATCTTGATCCATCCATTCAGTAAAATATATTCTACCCTGTCAATTCACACACTGCAAATGATCATTTGTCTACTTCCTGTCTGTGAGTTAGCAAAAGACTGGAGGGAAAATGTGAAGTCACACGTACATAGTATGAAACAAGCTTCTATCTGTCTATAAAAGTGAATAGGATACTTACAAAAGGAAAATGTATTGCATTTTACTGCACTGTTTATTTCAGTCAATATGTACTATATATGCTTTTATATATACACAGATAACAGATAAGACTAGGCAGAGTTATTGCTATACAACTGGCCTGTCTCTAAACTGGTTATGTTGTGCTATAAAACTTTTTCGAGGTGGAGAAGAGTGGACATTACTCCACTTGTTAATACAATTTCATTAAGCTGACAAACTGGTTCCACTCCTTCTGCATCTGTCTAGAATAATCAGTCTACTGAAAACCTATTTTTGTTCTCCCATTGAAACAGGACTGTGCTTAAATTCCACTGCACAAGCTTCCATTGTGTTTCACAAGCACACACCATAGCAGTGGCAGATAAAATGGCTGGGTTTCAGAGAATGAGTCCTGAACTACAGCAAGCTGCTCACTGTAAAGTACAAGTGTAGTAGAACCTAGCCCACCCTGTTTGTAAAAATCAGGAACACAACAAAGGACCATACGAACAAAACAGAAACAATTATGGACACAATTTCATCATATCCTACGCTTTATAGGTAAATGTCTTTCTACCCTCTTAATTTTTCCAAAAATATGCAGCCAAATGTGTTATGTGTGGCATGATCCCCACCTTGATTAAGGGTATTCTCATTCCCAAACCACAGGTATTAATATGAAGGCAGTGCTGCTTTTTATACTATAGCAGGCTCTGCTCATCTAAGAAGCATTTCCACCTGATGTTGGGACAATGTTGGTGCAATTTGCTTCCATTCAGACACAATAGTAATACTATTGTGTCTGAATGGAAGCAAATTGCTGGCCATACACGAAGAAATCCCCTCGTCTGGTGACATTGCCAAACGAGGGTATCTTTACCCAATATGCCCTCCCATGTCTGGGCTATATCGGGGTAATCAGAACATTCGGCCCTAGAGCTGAACAATCGGATTACAATAAGAAGCAATGGGCTCCGACGGGTCAGTCGCAGGAAAAATGAAACCTTCCCGATCTATATCATGGCCAGATATCGATCAAGTATACCCGCTGGAACCCCCAATATATGGGCAGATAAGCTGCTGAATTGGTCTGATATGGGCAGTTTTATCTGCCCCGTGTATGTCAAACTCTCTTATTCGGATCAATGCATGATTGCTAGGGCAATTGGACCCTAGCTACCAGATAGCTTAAAATGTAAATTGAAGAGCTGCTAAACCACATTACCAAACTTATTACAGGCTTTAGAACAGTGGTTCTCAACCTGGGGGTCGGGACCCCTTTGGGGGTCGAACGACCCTTTCACAGGCATCACTTAAGGGGTTCCAGGAGCAGGTTCTCTCCCCACTAGCCCTGGGGCAAGGTTGTAGCTCTCCGGGTGTTGGTGCGGGTAGTTGCACTACAACTGTCTATATCCCCTTTAGTAGGGACTGCCGTACAGCTCTCCTTGCCCATTTAAAATTTGTAAAATGAACATGGGTATTGAGGTGTGGAAAAATCTTTTTGCTGCACTACACACAGAAAACAAACCTTTATGCAGCCACGCTGTCTCCAGTACTTTCCTAAAATCCGCTCTGGGCTGGCAATGAAAATATTTTAATATTTTATGGTTGGGGGTCACCACAACATGAGGAACTGTATTAAAAGGTTGCAGCATTAGGAAGGTTGAGAACCACTGCTTTAGAACAATTCCAACTCATCTCAGGATGCAAGATAAACCCTGTTCTCTGTAAAACTGTTACAACTTAACTTTGATTACAGATGGGAAAAAGATTCACTAGAATATCTGGGAATATACCTCACCTCTTCATATGATACTTTATAAAAGGCCAACTACCCTAAACTGATAGATAAACTGAAAAGGGAACTAATTAAATGGCAATCCTATCATCTTTCGTGGTTTGGCAGAATAGCAACCATTAAAATGATACTATTACCCAGACTGCTGTACTTATTCCGAACATCACCAATACATTTTCCTGAAACAATAGCCTCTTCACTGCAAAAAGCTATATCAGACTTTATATTGGGAGGGAAAAAACCCAGAATTAAGGCAGCTATTATGACTAAACCAAAATCATTAGGAGGATTTGGGAGTACCACATCTATACAGGTATTATCTGGCTAGCAGACTAGAAGTAATAGTACACATACATGCTTCTACAGAGGAATCCTGGAAAGTAATAAACCGAACATTTCAAAGCCCCACTACATTTAGTTCATCTTTTCTGGATTCCTAAGAAATCGAGAGACACCCCACCAGATATCTTACCAACATCACAACAAGCGCTAAATCTCTGGGACACCATAGCAATCAAAATGAAACTCACCACTCCCACTACTAAATACAGAACTATCTTTTGTAACAAAAGTTTCCCACCAGGATGCACACCTACAGAATTTAAACCATGGATAGCAGCAAATCTGTTAACCATACTTGATTTCACATCTGACCAGACTGTTCATCCATTTCAGCAATACAAGGAAGAACAAAACATTCCACATACACAATTCCTCCGGTATTTACATATAAGACATTATATAGAAACCATGTTTAAAACCCAAACAAACCAGGTCTTTTCTTACTTCGAAAAAATGTGCCATAACCACTCATACTCAACACATTTGATCTCACTATTATACATGCATCTTGCATCAGATAATACAGACATACATCAGCCTTACATGAAAAAGTGGGAAGAGGATCTGTATTTCACTATTTCTGAAAAGACCTGGGCAGAAATTTGGGACATGGCTAAAAAACATCCATATGTGCAATCTTTTTTCTGCTGGTACTACACTCCATCACACATTAGTAAATTAAGTGGCAACCCAGACCATTCAAGATGGAGACAAGGATGTGGAGACAGGGGATCTTTTTGCACACCTGGTGGACTTGCACAACAGTTTAAGAATTCTGGAAAATGGTAGCAACTCTGCTCTCATACAGGCAACACCACACACATTCCTATTAGGAATAAAAATTAGAGCTATACACACTAAACAATCTCGTAAATTAGCGACTCATATTCTCACAGCAGCAAGGTCTCTATTAGCAGCAAACTGGAAACAACCCAAAATACCAGGACGACAAGCATTGATATTAAAGATAAACTGGATCAGAGCAATGGAATCCATAAGAAACAGACTTCAAGACAGAAGCTACGAGGGGGAGCTGGAGTGGCATCTATGGGCCAGTCACCTGGATAACCTGCAGGCTAGAGGTACCACTGGATGACTGCGAGATTTTACAATTCTTTATTTAACTAGAACCTGAACACTTTTTCTCCTTTTTTCCATCACCCCCTTCCCCTAATAAACTCCCCCAAATGTATGTTGAATCAAGAATATCGGGACAAGGGGAAACTCTTCAATCATAGATGGATAATAACGTATGAATAATATGTCAAGATACCGACTAACAATGTAACTAGAACACAGTTATATATCTTATAATTAGCAAGTTAATCCCTTTTATCACTTGTTGACAATAGTCCTTTCTCTGAAAAAGGAAAATAAATAAAAATTTTAAATATAAAAAAAAGACATCACTGACATATGTGCCCACTTTCTTTCTAATTTCTTCAAGCGCCAAGTGTTTTTTTTTTTTAATAGTGGAACTGATATGAAATATGGATGCATATAAGAGCTCTTATATGCTCTCTAAGCGGGGTTGCAGTAAATTATCCCTATAATGTATAGTATACATTATGCTATAATACATAACAATATGATAACAATAGGTGTTATTATTTGATAGCCTAAAAGTCCCATACAGTGTTATTCTTTACAGAACATATCACACCTGTCTGAACAAACCACATGCTTTCAGTGCTGCTGTCAGAATCTCCCTCCCCAACCTAAGAAATTGTTATATGCTGAGTTACCTGCTTCAGTGTATTTCAGACCCACTTTTTCGTCTTCATCTTTGGGCTTTGGTGGTGGCCACACAGCTTGGAGTCTTCCTGGGGTTCGGTCTTCTCCATCAGAAGGACTGAGGTCGGACTGGATGATATGAGGCAAAAGAATTAAACCAAGATAAGACAAATAAAGCCTTTGTACATATAATAAACAAGCAAAAACAATGCACCTTTCTTCAGTTTCCCTAAGGATAATTCCAGATGTCACATACTAAACAATAAAGCCATCTACACATTTTTTAGACCACACACTGCCAGATATATTAATCATATACGGTTAATTAAGGTTGTTTTATTACATAAGTAACACTGGTAAATAAAGGTATTTGATTCTGATGTAAAAAAAAATCCCTCCACAAGCACTATTGTTTTATTTAATACTGTTATACTAGGCCTGCCCTTAATGAGAAGAAGCACCTTTTCTTACAATATACCCTACTAGAGGTACCAGTTCTGTAGCAGTTGGTAAAACATTGACTCTGACACTGATCTGTCCCTGGGCCGTCAGCAGAGAAACAGACTTCCCAGTAACTGTAAACAATCTAAATAAAATGCAATTGTTCAGGGGCACTATAATATACTTGCAAGCCTTAAGTTCTCCTTTGCATATTGAACACATAGTCAAAGAAGGTGAATGGGGCATTGTGGAAAAAGGCTGTAGATGTATGCATCAGTGAAGCCTGTTTCATCCCTACTTTAAAAGCTGTTCCTGATACACCATCTGTTACAATGTTATTTATGACCACTTAGTATTCTCAACAATCAATGGTTAATGTAATCCATAACAAGATTTGGTGCATACATACTATACATTTTCCCATGCAACATATTTCCCGTGAAAACCTAAAAAGAAAAGTTGTAAATCATACATTTTTCTTTTCATCAGATGCCAGGTCAAGGTCTGTGGGTCGAGGCTTTTCAAAGATAGCCTTGAGTGTCTCCTTCTCATTCTTTTGCTTGCGCTTGACAGTTTGCAAATCTTGGGAATCCTGAGTCATCTTTTTGGGAGCAATCATGAAAAAGGATCTGAAAGCATCCATCGCAGTCTCTTGTGAGTTAGCTTCTGATTTGTCCTCAGGAACAGTCTGAGGGTCCTGCTCAATGCCATTTGGAACACTTTGCTCTGTAGATTCCTCTTGTGTTTCATCTTGTTTGGGGTTATCAAAGCTCAGTAGCTGGGAAAGTTGTTCCATGAACTTTGAACTTGGTCTGGTTTCTGTTGACTTCTGCTCCCGCTTTCTTACTGTTTCAATGGAGACTTTGGATTTTTGAGCTGTCTGGGACAATTTAAGTAATGCCAAATCACTATCCCCTGGCTTTACGGTTACCATATCCCTATCATCCACAGGTGCCCCTTTCTTATGTACACGCAGGCCACTAAAAATTGCCGGAAGCACATAAGTCTTCTCACCCTGAGGTTCGGGATGAGGTGCAGCTGTTACAGAGTCTGGGACTGAATTGACTTCAGAACTGTTAACATCTGCCTCCTGTGTAATGACTTGTTCCGATTCCATATGGGCTCCCAAAGAGTCACAGCTATTGGTATTCAATTGTTCTTTGTCTTCTCCCTCCATGTACACGGTTTTTCCTGGACCTGTTGCTTCTGGCTCCTGTTCGGGACTATTGTTCAATGACACATGAGATGGAGAGAAATTCTTAGACACAGGAGCACTCTTTTGGCCTGTGACTTGCTCTGTATCCTCGCAGTCAGAGTCTGTATCACTTGTTGTCTGTACAAGAATACCACGGACAAGAAAACCATCCTGGTCGTTAACTCCTGTGCTGAGCGCATCACGGGCTGTGTGTTCTGAAATGGAATGTGTATCAGCTTTTTCATCCTTAGAAGTATCTGAAACTGTGAGACGTTCTGTGCACACTCCCTTTTCTTCATGCTTTTGCTCATCTAAAAACAGTATATCTACACCACCTATGTTATCCTCCTCAGGGTTTTCTTTGTCCGATTTAATGCCACCTGCTGTAGCCTGTCCTACAGAGACTTGTGAATCCCAGTCATTCTCACAACTTAGGTTCTTTAAGTTGTGCTTTTGCAAATGCAGATCTGAGCCTCCCACCTGCCCAAGTTGTATGTCTTTAGGAGTGGTTGCCTTTGTCTCTTCAGGGTCCTTTTCCATCCACCCTGCTATATCAGAATGTGGTACTGACCTCTCACTGCTTGATTGCTGTGCACTGCTGGCAGGGTCGGTCTGTAGTGATTTAAAAGATTTCAAAATGGCATTTTCCTCATTTTTCTGGCTGTCTAACTTTGTTGTGATTCCAAAAAATGACTTTATGGAAAATCTACTTAGTATAGACAGACCTGATGCATCAGGCTTAACTAGTGAAGCAGATGCAGCTGCCTCTGGCTCTTTTGCAGCCATGTCTCAGGTTTTAACCAGCTCTCAAAAGTTGGGCCCGGAATGCCTGGGGGAGATCTGCAGAATGAAACACAGAACGGCCATTGAGAAATCAAAAGCCAAGGAGTCAGTTAAGCTTCCCTCCAGCTTGTCGTCAGACACTCCTGCTGAGCCGTATATCTGCAATAAGTGAGTTATATAAACCGTTTTTTTCGTAGTCAATGTTTCTGTAACATTGCAGATTACACTTTTTAAAATGTTATAAAGAGAAAATAGAATATTAGAATAAGAAAGAGTTTGTTGTGCCTGTCAGTTGGAAACTTTCCACAGCAACGCGAGAATTCCTGTTTTCCTGCTTGTAAAATAGAAGCTCTGTAGTTGCTTGGCAGTTTTAATTACATGCACATGACACACAAAGACTCTGTCAGGCATGTTCGGCTGTGAAAAGCAAAATCCGTGCGGCTTTCTAGGCTCAGTCTCCTTCTCGTAACACACAAGTTAACTTGAAGAGGAAAAAGGCAAACCAAGCCCAGTCGACGTGTCTTCAATGAGGTCCAAAGACAACAACTTTACCACAAAGCAGAAATAAGCAGCAGGATTTAACGAGCAGTCAACTGAAACGGTGAGATCTCCCTCTTCCGACTTGCTGCAGTTTTTCTGTGGAATGTAAATGTCATCGCTCAGAGACAGCAAGGCCGGTTTCATATTACTGTGCCTCCCACTTGCAGGTAACAGGTATTCAGCAATAGCAGGTTATTGAGCACACCCACTGGGTGGGGAGGGAAAATAAACAGGCCAGGAAAAAGGTCTTTTAAAAAGACAAGGTCTAATTGTGTCATTATCAGCATTATCAGGCCGGAAAATCCAGGAGTTCATACAGTGTTAGCACTGGCTCACTACAGAATCACCTCTTCTTAAAAAGAATGTTCATAATATAAAATCTGCCTCAACAGAGGGAAGTCAAGAGGTGAAAACTAGTGGCACATACATTTTTACACAACTCCCATAGCACACTTGGGGGTTATTTACTAAAACACCAAATTTCTGTAATTTTTTATAAAAAAAAAAGTACCAAACATGCTTGATTTGACTGTATTTATTAATAACCCACATTAATCGGATGCAGAAAAACTCGATAAAATCAAGCGACTCTAATCACTCAAATTTTGGGGGCTTTTTTTCCTGAACTGCTTGATTTCTTCGAGATTTTGCGTGAGAACCCCGGATTTTCAGTTTAAACCCAGCGCAGACCATGAAAACTTCAAATTGAGGTAGGTGCCTTTCCCATTGACTAATACAGGACCTACAGGTCTGAGATGGTGGATTTTCATATTCAGGCTTTTTGCAGCATCGCAGTATAATACATACTTTAAGAATGTAGGGGTTTTTTTCCATGAAAAATTTTAGTTTTTGTCCTCAATTTGAACAATTTAGAGCACAGGAGCCAGACTGTGTTGTCTCTTCTGTTACAACCCTGATAAATATACATATATATATATGTATGGAATCAGTTATCTGGAAACCCATTATCCAAAATGCTCAGTATTATGGAAAGCATGTTTTCTACAGGCTTCATTACAATGAAATAATCCAAATTTTTCAAAATGATTTCCTTTTTCTCTGTAATAAAACAATAGCTTGGACTTATCCAACCAATCTACGATATAATTAATCCTTATTGGAAGCAAAATCAGCTTATTGGATTTATTTCATGTTTACATATTTTACATTTAGCAAAACTGCAATTGTGATGCTATAAAATGAAGCAACCATTGACAACATTCATTAAAGATACTTGCACCAATACCAAATATCTGTTGAGTGAGCATCAGGAATTGACAGAAATGCTGCCTACTCAGCCTGAAGGTGCTGAATCTGCAGCTTAAAGGAGAGGGAAACCCTTTCAGTGCAAAACCACTCCCCCCGTAGCCCCCCTCTCCCCCTCCCCAAGCCTACCTCCCCCCCCCAACTTGCTACTTTCCCCTCTGCGCAGGTACTGTCCATGGAGTTCACAGGCGCCATCTTCTTCCGTGCGGTCTTCTTCCTGGATCCATCGGCATATGGTGGCACATGCGCAGTAGGAATATTCGCAGGTTCTGCGTTACTGTGCAAGTTTTCCGATTTCAACTTCGTGACTTTTGGCGCATACGCTTTAGAGCTGAACTGGTGAATGCTACTACTGCGCATGCACCTCCAAGCACCAATGGATCCAGGAAGAAGACTGCATGGAAGAAGATAGCGACTGTGAACTCCATCGACAGGACCTACGCCGAGGGGTAAGTAGCAAGTTATGGGCATTTGCCGGGGGGGGGGGGTAGGCCTGGGGGGAGGAGGGGCTATGGGGTGAGCGGTTTTGTGTCCAGAAAGGGTTTCCTCCTCCTTTAAATCTGCCTGTGTATGGCCAGATTAACCATGAAGCGGCTACTACTATCTTTTATATAGCTATGAAACATTTATACGGTGCCTTAACAGAAATTGTTCATCATTCATTTCAGCCCCTGCATCAGTGGAGTAAAGCTGGCCAGATATCATCCAGATTTTGGTTGGGTAGGCCTGTTGGAGAACCCCATACATGGGCAGATAAGCTGCTGACTTGGACAGAAGAAGCCTATATCATATTTACAGAACACAGCAGGGCTCATGTAATAGGGAGGCAATTAACCTTCTTGTATGATTCTGAACTGTTGGAGTAAACCAAAGTACTAATTGTGTATAGCAGGCATGTCCAAAGTCAGACCCGGGGGCCAAGTGTGGCCCGTTTTCAAATTTACACCGGCCCTCAGCCTCCATCATGAAATGAATAATAATGTGTGTCTATTGCTAACAGCTTCAGCACACAGGCAGCAGTATAGACCAAGTGGTAGATCATTTCACTAATGTGACCAAATATTACGGCTACAAGATTCTCAGCGGCGGATTTGGGGGCAGGCACCTCTAAGTCGTGCGGTCCTAGCGCCGGAGCACAATCGCTGGAGCAGCGTGTCCCTGGTGCTCCCTATAGAGTGGCTGGCCCCTAAATATTTGCCGCCCGGGCCTATGTGGTCTCGCCACAAATCCAGGCATTGTGATTATGATGTTAATGGTTCAAAGAATCTCAGGTTGAATGGTCAGCCCCCACACATTTTCACCTCACCAAATCTGGCCCTTGTTGCAAAAAGTTTGGACACCGCTGGTGTATAGGACCCAAGGAATGGGCAAATTCAGGCCAAAAAATCTGGCCTGCACATCAGGTCCAGGTCAGGTGGGGGTAATAAATTTATTTGAGCACAGTGGCTGGACAACTTCATTGTTGATGGGGCACTGACAATTCCTGAGACTAGATCAGGTTGTATATTCCCTTCTCAACTTCAGCCCCAGTCAGCTCAGGGTTGAGAGCAGGTGGGTTAGGATGGGTGAACATTACTACAAATAGTAGCACCTGGAGGAAACAGATAACTGATGCTTGGCATAATTGCTAAACACAGTTTGAAAGGTAATAGTTATGCTAATAAATCATATAAAAATCTATTTGAATATTCGAATACTCGACTATCGAATTACTTCCCCTTTAAATTTTTATTCGCCTGCCTTGTTCACCAGTTTCAATCTGCCGAAGTTGTTTGGCAGAATTTTGATCGAATAATAAAAATTTGATAGAAGGGTTAAAATCGTTTGAATCGATTCAAACGATTTAATTGATCGATCGAATTTTTACTATTCGATCGTTTGACCAATCGAAAATCGGTAAAATCCTTCAAATTCGATATTCGAATTCGAAGGATTTTACTTCCCTTCTATTCACATGGTCCAATTTCAAATTTTTTAAAATGTTTTCAGTTAAAATTTTCCAATAATACAGATCATATTCAATCAGACAGGACTACAAGATGGTATTGTCTCAACCAGGACTGGACTGAGAATTAAAATAGGCCCTGGCATTTCAGGTACAAAAGAGGCCCATCAGCCCACATAGAGGCCCAAACAGCCCCCACCAGCCCACTAAACACTGACTTTCTATGGGACCTTATAGCAGCCCCTCTGGCATTTGCCCTAACCCACAAATGGCCAGTCCGGGCCTGGTCTCAACTGGTCCCCTCCCTGGCATAGATACCCAGACAGTGTTAAAGTCGCCAAAACCGTCTGACCAAATCTGTGCATGTACAGGCAGTTTTAGAGTGAATCATTCATGAAGATCAGCCAAACTGTGTCTTGATTGCCAAATTTCCAAACTTACATGTATTTCCAGACTGAGATGCAAAACACTGCGGTCAGGCCTCCCCACAATGGTTTTATTGTCACAAACACTTGACACCTCTTCATTGACACCAGCCTGGAGACCAGAGGAATCTCTGAAAACATCTTTTATGACTTCGCCACCTCCTGCATGTAAATAAATCAAATTACCAAAATTAATTTTTACAAAGGGCATTTTGAAACAATAACATAAAACGGGGTCACATATTTCTTGGATACTAACCAATGTCATCCTTGATAATAATTTAAGCTTAGGTACAGAATAATTTAAGACCATATTAATTATAAATTAAAATACAAAAATGGAGTCATACTTTTTTCTAACAAGCCAATCTGCGTGTGCCAGAAAACACACACACACACACATATTAGTGGGTCTATATGTTTCCTTATATAAGGAAATATAGTTATAAATTAAGCTAGACAAAAAAAAAATATGCATGCTCTTTTCCTTTTAAGAAACTCAAATGTTGACACACTAATGAAAAGAAAAGCTTGCACTTGTATCTTTTGTTTGTGGGGTGATATGGTTCACAAAAGAGCAAGCATGAATAAGAGTCTGAGAAACACTGGAGTAACTGGTCCAACAATCTGCATTTATATTTTAGACCAGGGCTGTCTAACTTGTTACATGTAGTGGGCCAATTATTTCTCATGTCACATGTTCAAAGGCTAGACTGAATTAAATTGACAATGTCATATAGTGAAGTCTATAAAGCCTTTAACTGAATGTGGTCCATAAAATCCTCTGGGAGCCACATCTGGCCCACATGCCTCCAGTCAGAAAGCCCTGCCTCAGATAATTCTAATAGTTCAGTGGAGAGGGTTAATTATAATATATAGCCGCACAGAGCTGGCTGACGGTATTGTGAGCACACTATAGAGAAAAGGGCAGTGTGGTTTGAGAGGTTGCTCAGAATAGAATTCTGGGAAATTTTATATAACTGTTTGGTGGTGTTAAGTTTCCCTTTAAAGGGAAACTGTCAAGGGAAAACATGTTTTTTTCAAAACACATCAGTTAATAGTGCTGTTCCAGTAGACTTCTGCACTGAAATCCATTTCTCAAAAGAACAAACAGATTTTTTTATATTCAGTTTTGAAATCTGACATTGGGTTAGCCATTTTGTCAATTTCCCAGCTAACCCTGGTCATGTGACTTGTGCCAGCACTTTAGGAGGGAACTGCTTTCTGGCAGGCTGTTGTTTTTCTTTCTCAATGTAACTGAATAGTACGCAGTGGGACATGGGTTTTACTATTGAGTGCTGTTCTTAGATCTACCAGGCAGCTGTTATCTTGTGTTAGGGAGCTGCTATCTGGTTACCTTCCCATTGTTCTGTTGTTAGGCTGCTGGATGGGGGATAGAGAGGGGGTGATATCACTCCAACTTGCAGTGCAGCAGTAAAGAGTGATTGAAGTTTATCAGAGCACAAGTTGGGTTGGGAGTTTCCTTAAGTGAGAAGGATCTTGGGGTTTTTATAGATAACAAGTTGTCTAATTCTGGGCAGTGTCATTCTGTAGCTACTAAAGCAAATAAAGTTCTGTCTTGCATAAAAAAGGGCATAAACTCAAGGGATGAAAACATAATTATACCTCTTTATAGATCCCTAGTAAGGCCTCATCTGGAGTATGCAGTGCAGTTTTGGGCTCCAGTCCTTAGGAGGGATGTAAATGAGCTGGAGAGAGTGCAGAGACATGCAACTAAACTGATTAGAGGGATGGAAGACTTAAATTATGAGGGGAGACTGTCCAGGTTGGGGTTGTTTTCTCTGGAAAAAAGGCGCCTGCGAGGGGACATGATTACACTTTACAAATATATTCGAGGACATTATAGACAAATATCAGGGGACCTTTTTACCCATAAAGAGGATCACCGCACCAGAGGCCACCCCTTCAGACTAGAAGAAAAGGACTTTCATTTGAAGCAGCGTAGGTGGTTCTTCACAGTGAGGACGGTGAGGTTGTGGAATGCACTGCCGGGTGATGTTGTGATGGCTGATTCTGTTGATGCTTTTAAGAGGGGTTTGGATGATTTTTTGGACAGACATAATATCAAAGGCTATTTTGATACTAAACTCTACAGTTAGTATAGCTATGGGCATGTATGGTTTGTGTTTGAAAGAGTGGAGATGTGTGTGTGTGTGTATGTATGCTGGGTTTTTAATTTGGAGGGGTTGAACTTGATGGACTCGGACTTTTTTCAACCCAATTTAACTATGTAACTATGTAAGTCACATGACTTGGGGCAGCTGGGAAATTGACAAAATGGCTAGCCCCATGTCAGATTTCAAAACGAAATATTAAAAAATCTGTTTGCTCTTTTGAGAAATGGATTTCAGTGCAGAATTATTCTTTAACAGCACTGTTAACTGATGCATTTTGAAAAAAAAAAAATTTTTCCCATGACAGGATCCCTTTAACATTTTTGGATGGATATAAACACTTGAATGCATAGTTTAAAGGAGAACTAAACCCCACCCTGTACCAAAAGCCCCCACTATCTGCTTGCCATTGCCCCCCTCCTCTCTCCCTCCCAGCACTGTGCATTAGTAAAAAAAAAACCCCCGTTAAAAAATGAACCCTAACATGCAGAGAAGGAGTATTCGCTGGCGAAATGGCCACAAATAAATTTGCGAAACGCTGGCAAAGATTCACCGGCGTTAAAAAAACGGACACCAGCGTCTGTTTTTTCACCACCAGAGCAGTTTTTTTTTGGACGCCAGTACAAATGTGCGCCAGTGTCCAAAAATGGACACCAGCATCCAAAACAAGCCAGGCCGTGTCCAAAACGAGACACTGGTGGTGTTTCGCAAATTTTTTGCCGTTTCGTCCATCGCTATTTATAATGTTAATAAACAGGCTCCCCATGTGAGCTTGAATGGCTCAATCGTAAGCTGCAGGGTGGAATTACTTGCATCTGCTTGGCACCTAGAGGCAAGTGAGCACTGGGGAAGTTCTATCATATTCATTAGCACATCTCTAGTTTTACTAACTGTTGTGGCTGTGTTTGTTGTTTGGTGAAAGAAAATGTTGAAAACCAGTGTGAGTAGGTGGTGTCAGACTGAGGTGCAAGGGGCCAACCAGAAAACCTTGATCAAAGGTCTCCTAACTAACACAGCAACCATATTGGTTTCATAAAAAACACGAAATGGGATTCTCACATCGTTTTTTTTATTTTCGCAACACTGCCACACTATCAATTTTCAGCCAAGCGGCAGTTTTCACCAGAGTGAAATAGGTTTTTCTGCAGCACCCAGCCACAGTAACAAAGTAATAAAGTTAGGTCACATCTGTTGCTCAAGTATTCATTTTGGGGGGTATAGTTTTCCTTTAATGGGGATAAAAGCATGGCCCTGGCGCAATCACACCCCTAATAGTCCCACCACTAGCTAGTTACAAACACCAAACTTCTGGTAAAGAATGGTGGTGGAGGGATCCTGCAGGGGGCATTCTTTTCCTCAGTAGAGAAATGTGTAATGAGAGAACCTGTTCAAAGGTGGCCATACACTGAAAGATCCATTTGTTTGGTGATGTCAAACAAGCGGATCTATCCCCGATATGTCCATCTTGAGGTGGGTGATATTGGGCTGATCCGATTGTGGGCCCTAGGGCCCAACAATCGGATCATAACAAAGGTAAATGGGCTGATTGCATGACCGCAACAATAAACAGATGCGGACACGATCCGACTGGATTTTTAATCCTGCCTGATCTAAATCTGTCCGACTCTCGGACGGATATCGATAAGGGAAGCCCATGGGGCATAGACTGTCAGCATCTTTTATCAGCCCGTGTATGGCCACCAGGGCCACCATCAGGGGGGCACAGTCACCCTGAGGAGAGGAAGAAGCCGTCGCTGAGGAGAAGAAGAAGAAGCTGTTGCCTAAGCCACCTGAGGAGAGGAAGAAGTCACTGCCTGATGAAAGGAAGAGGCCGTCGCCTAAGCCACGTGAGGAGAGGAAGAAGTCGCCGACTGAGGTGAGGAAGAAGCAGTTGCCTGAGGAGAGGAAGAAGCCGTCGCCTGAGGAAAGGAAGAGGCCATCGCCTAAGCCATGTGAGGAGAGGAAGAAGTCGCCGCCTGAGGTGAGGAAGAAGCAGTTGCCTGAGGAGAGGAGGAAGCTGTCGCCTGAGAGAGGATGAGGCCCCGGTGAACTTTACAGGTAAGTCTCACTGTACACCAATGACCAGTTTATTACCCCCTGGCCACCAATGTTGCTCCCTGGCCACCAATGTTGCCTCCTGGTCACCCATGTTGCCCCCCCGGGCCCTGGTCACCCATGTTACCCCCCTGGGCCCTGGTCACCCATGTTGCCC
>CM044445.1:95624103-95653375 GCA_024363595.1 Xenopus borealis | reverse complement strand
AGTTCTGACTTAGGGCAGAACTACATGGATGATTCATGTCTGATTTCGGGAGATGCGACGCTGAGCACAAAAACGCATGCGCTGAGTCACATGCGACGGAAAACAAGGTAACTAATAGAAACATTGTATGGTGTCACACGGTTGATCCGACATCACGACTGTCAGATGAAGACGGAGTTTGCAGCATTTTCATCCGACAGTTGTGTCACGTCGGATCAACCCTGCGACACCATCCGACTTCCTATCACCTTACCTTGTTCCTGTCGCATCCAACTCGTCGCATCCGCCAAAAACGGACGTGAATCGTCCATGTAGTTCTGCCCTTAGGAGGAACTGCTTCACTGATCTGGATTACTTCAGATGGGACTGATATAAATGGGATTGATAATAAAACAGTACCTTGTACTTGATATAATTAATGCTTATTTAAGGCAAACCAATCCTACTGGGTTTATATGATGTTTAAATAATTTTATATGACTTAATAAGTTGTTCCAGGGAATGCCAAACATGCAAAAAAAATCTAGTTTTTCAGACAATTCCTAGCAGAAACAAAACATGATTGTGTAATGTGATTGGACTATCAATAACTTCTATAGGACCTCAACAACTTTTATCTAGTGAATTGTAGAGTATTTCGTGGTTGTGTATTCTGTATTACAGTTTTACAGGGATATAGAAAAACCATGAATTTCATGGAAGAAATTGGTTGGTTACTAAATAGGCCCCCTAGTCAAAGCTGTATTTACATAGTGGGCGCCCCTAGGCCCGCTGTCGTTTGTCGCCCCTGTCCACTCCCTTTTATTTGATCAAATTTTCATCATCTGGACTGAGCAATAGGAATTGGCACACAGGGAATTAAATTTCTGAACCAATGTGGGTGTGGTTGGGCAGCATGCCGCTCCGTAAAATCCGGCCACCCTAGGCCCAGGCCTAGGTGGCCTCTCCACAAATCCAGGCATGCCCCTAGTGTGACATATTCTGGATTTTTTATATATATAAACATACCTTTAGGGATGAATTTAGATGTTACATGCTATGTATTTGGTAGCCCCTATGTGGACTGGCAGCCTACAGGAGACTCTGGTAGTACATGTAGTTTTTAAGCAACTAAACTTGTCTCCAAGCCTTGAATTCAAAAATAGGCATCTGCTTTGAGGCCACTGAGAGCAACATCCAAGGGGTCGGTGAGTGAACTCATGCTGCTCATGAGCAAGTGGTTAGGATCACTGGTCTTGACCCTGGAATTGATTATATCACTATTTTGGTTACATTAGACTGAATGATTTGTGATTTTAAAACAATTGGTTTTAACTGTGTGGGGTGTGAGTTTTGGAACCAGTACTGACATTTGTATGTTTTCCCTTAGAGTGGGGTGTCCAACCTTTTGGCTTCCCTGGGCCAAATTAGAAAAAAAATATTCTGGGGCTGCAAATGAAATACACAAACACTTTTGATTTGTTAAGAAAATGCACAGAAAATAACTACAATACCAGTTGGATAACCAGATGGAGGTATCCACTAGAATATGGGACACGTGCATATTAAATAGACTTATTATTATATTATTATTTTTACTACTAACTGAGCAATGGGCAGAGCAACATGAAGTGAGATTAATTATTATTAATTAGTTAGGACCAAGTACAAGGTACTGTTTTATTGTTACAGAGAAAAAGGAAAACATTTATAAAAATTTACTGGATATAACGGAGTCTAATGGAGGTGGCCTTTCTGTAATTCTGATCTTTCTGGATAATGGGTTTCCAGATAACGGATCCCATAGCTGTATAGTTCTAAAACAGGCAAAGCTGGCAAAGATCCATTCAAGACCCTTTTTGTTTTGGAATGCAGTAGCCTGCAGCTAATTGTACAATGCCAAACAATGGGCAAAGGGATAAAAAAAATTGGCAACTGCAGCTTTTTTTCACTTTGCACACTGCAATGTAAATTAGTCCTAATATGTAATAATTCTGCACAACAGATGCGATTAAAGTGCTCAGAATGCCTATGCTCATCATTTCACATACGTTGATGGGAATGTATTAAAAATCACAAGCTTTGTGTAAAAGCCATTTGTTCCCATGCTTTGGGAAGTCATTGAGGTCTGAAATCAGTCAAAAAGGAGACAAAGAAGGATGTTCACAATTATGTCATATGTTATACTACCACAAGATGGCATTTAGAGCAAACTTTTTTTTTTTTGCAGCAAAGTATTAAAGATATGGGTTCTCTTCACAAACCTTTTAAAAACAGGGCAGCATAGTGAAAGGCTTGATAACAACAAAAAACCCTAAAGCTTTCAAAGTCAGAACAATTTAGAAATACTAAATGTCTTGATAACATATTGAAAGGCTTGAAAACAACAAATAAACCCCTAAAATTTACAAAAACCAAATTTAAGAAATAGGTTTGGAAAATATTATGAACCTTGCTAGATTTTATTTTTTTATCCTCCACCCAAACTATAACCCTTAGATAAAACCTCCAGATTGTAGACTCTCTTAAAAATCTGGGTCCTCGGATACACAATAATCTAGCTGACTTTATTAAACTAAACTTAGAACATGCAACCCAACACTTTATCAGAATGTGAATGTATGTGAACACTTGCCACTCACACTATGGGACAAATTATTCTATTTAAAATGATTTTCCTCCCCAAATTGACCTGTCCCATCCCATAATTTCCCATGCATATACATATAAAACATGATAGTGTCTCACTGAACTGAATTACTTTCATATAATGGATATCAATATAGAGATGTGCTGTAAAAAATTGAAATAACTAATAAGTCTCTTTGAACTGCACAAAGAAGAGTAGTAACCCAGCATAGAAAATGCTGAGAGAGATGCCCAGACATCTTCAGGCTGATTTATGTAAGGCTCAGTAAAAAGCAATCATCTTAGCTCAGTGGGCCGGAAGCTTGAAAAACGGAGAAAAGAAAGCTGCAAAACAAACACAGCAAAACCTAGCACTGGTAACTAGCGTGAGCAGGAAAGTTTATTTGGCAAAATAGCAGATTGAATCCTGGAAACCAAAAATCAAATTGTGATCGAACAGTAGATGTTGTCCAGTAGATCACAGCTCCCCACAACTATCCTTGTCCTTTTAAGTCTAGGTGCCCATGTTTTAAGGTAACAGCCATCCAAGTTCAGTGAGCCCCATCTAAGGTACAATATTTATATAAAATAGCCATGCCTCAGCTAACACTGTTTCATAGCTACAGCCCTGCAAAGTATTTTTTACTGCAGTAGAACTCCCTGTTTGGCCACAGTCAAATGCATGACTTTTACAAAAAGTAGACAATGGGAAAACAGGGCACAATAATCTTTGTTGGTCTTAACAGATCCAGAAATCCAACAAAGAAAGACTACAGCAGATTACATTACTATGGCTTAACAACCTTTGCTCTAATCATAGCTCTGGTCTTTGCATCAAATGAATAACTCAGTCTATTACAGGATACATACCATGTCTTTTTCTGAAGTCCTCACTTTGTGACATAAATACATTTGGCAGTATCTACCCAAGAGCTGTCCCTTTTTATCTTTGGGAATCGTGTCATCTGTATCTCGTTGCTGCAAAATTTTTTTAACCAAAAAGGATTCCACTGGAGGTGCGCATATTGCTCCGCTGACATCACTGAATGAGTATGTACATACATTTCCTTGGTGATAGAGTAGAAAAGGTATAGGGATGAGGTATAGTAAGGGAGACTAGGAGAGATCGGGTAACTGCCAGGAAAATAGGAGGGTTGACAGGTTTGTAAATTAACTGAAAGTTTATTCCCCATTGATAATACTTGCTGTGAAAGAAAGACTGCTGCATGCTTTCACTAACTGGAATTAATACACAAACTAGTCAGACCACTGGTTTCAGACCTAATCACGCATGAAAGTAATTTATCATTAACAGACTGATCTGTGTAACCTAATCCTGAAAACATTTCCTCTAGGCCAATGGCACATTGGTTGCTCCACAGCTTCTCTGCTTTTTTTTCCCGTAAGCAGAGTGAAGCCGATGAGCTCCACTGCACCATTTCTCTGCATTGACAGGCACAGAGTCGGCTTGTTTGCAGACACACTTAATGGATACTGGCACCAATACAAAGAACTATGCGCTTTCACAGTGATATATGCTCCATGTGACTACCATTGTGTCTGTCAGAGCAGAGACACAGAGCAGTGGAGAGGAGCACATCTGCTTCACTCAGAAAGCAGTGGGAGAGAAGCAAAGGGGCAGTCCTGTGTGCCATTGGCCTTACAATGCCTTGAGTCACCAACACTATGATAATTTCAAAGTGGATGAGAGTGTAATATACCATACCACTTTTTATAAATCTGAAAGCCAAAATGAATGTATGGCCTAAGGTAACATCAAGGAGCAGGCTGTCTATAAGAAAGTGACCCAACACAAAAAGACCTGGACTACCATACAGATCCCGACTTGTTGAATATAAATAGCCCATAGCCCAACAATTTACATTATTAACCAGCACACAACCATTTCACAATACAATCTACACTGTAATCTAACATGTTGATAACAAACCCTTTAGAATCCTTGTAAACCACCACAAATTGGCATGATTGTCACCTTCTTCAGCTGCAATATATGGGCAGGTAAGAGCAAATAAGGACCCTATGCCCAAGAAGACAATCTGAAAAAAACTATCACCCTATGTACTATGGCCCCTGCCTTCTCTCTCTCCAGGCTTTCAAGTAGCAGTGAGATCTTATTGCAGGCATGTCCAAAGTCCGGCCAGCGGGCCAATTGTGACCCAGTTTTAAATTTACACCAGCCCACAGCTTCAGACATGAAATTAATAATAATCAGCCTGCCAGCACAGTGCAATCAGGATCATTGAGTCCTTGAGATGGAATCACGTAGCAATAGACACATACTGGCACACCGCTCTCACATACTTCCTTAGTTTAGTGTACTGGCATGTCAGTACTTCTATTGACACCTTTAGCCCTAAAGAACTATGTGAGAGCGGTGCTTCACTAGGTGCCAGTAACACCTTCAGCAGCGCGTCAACACATGCACAAAGGCAGCAGAATAGACCAAGTAAATATTACAGTATGCGATTCCTTGTTTAAATGATGTACAGAGAATAAGTCCAAACAGACTCCACTTCTGTGTACATGTCTATCTCTGTGAATGATCCTGATGCAAACCTCAGAAGGGATAGTGGTGTAAGGCTGAATGGTCAGCCCCCACACATTTTCACCTCACCAAATCTGGCCCTCGCTGCAAAAAGTTTGGACATCCCTGTCTTAGTTATAGTTGGAATGATCCCTGGTTAGGTGCTTAATGTTAAATTTTGAAAAATTGGATGGCACTCTAATATTCATATACAGTTTACACATTCAAAAAAAGCATTCGGTGCAACTAACCCAAAATATATTTCGCCTCCATTGGGGGCAAAAAATACAGACAATACTTTGTATTACATGGGTTTGCACTCAATAGAATACTAAACAAAGTGGTATTTGCTCAAAAAACATTTTACTTCATCACACTGTTCAAGAAATACATTAGCAATATCATGTATACATGAATCACATAAGTTATATACATACCACCACAACAAGGCAAATATTAACTATAAAGAATGGAAAACGGATACTCCTGCCTGCATGGGTGATTCTCTCTTGCAAACCCATGTAATACAAAGTATAGGTGCTTAATGTTCCCTGTTGCTGGTTGAATGTTCACTTCTAAGTCCTTCCTGGGCTACTCTTTGACCACAGCTTCTGGCATAATGCCCTGCATCTTTTCTTCCCCTTAATTCTTCCATTTCTTTATCTACCCTGCCCCTTTCCCAAGTAATCAAGGCTCCTTCCCTCAATCACAGACATGTGACTTTCAAAGAGATCAATGTATATCTCAGCATCTTATCACCCATATATTTTTTTAGTAACGGTATAGAGATAAAATGTCATTCATACTGTGATACTAGAAACCTCTTCTGAGTGGTTACTTATGAACAGAATGATAAAATTATATGGCATGTAGAGACTGCCCAGAATGTTATTTTTATGTCAGATTATATGTGTTTTCTTTACAGAAACATCTGAAACAGTAACTTGCACCAAAAAATCATATAATTTATTTGAAAAATAATTTTCTAACACATTCAACATGGGTAAATGTCTTCATTCCAAAACTGCAAATACTTTTTTTGTGTGGTTTTTGTTACTAAACTTCTGAATATTAACTCATAATGTTTGTCATATCTGTTTTCTTAAACATCATAAATAAAAATTGCATTATGTGTGGAATTACACAAGTATGTGGCGTGTACCAACATATAAACATTGCCCTCAGAGGGAGGGTGTAGATGAGCAGGAAATAGGGTTGCCACCTGACCGGTATTTTACCGGCCTGGCCCGTATTTTTAATTGCTGATCCCAATGTTATTAATAGGAAAAAAAGATAAATATATAGGAAGGCCGGTATTTTTTTTAAGAAAAGGTGGCAACCCTAGCAGGAAATAGTGTATATACTAAGCAGGTAAAAGGAATGGAGCAAATAAACTTTGAGGAAAGACTAATAAATTTGGGTTGGAGAGGGCAAAGGGCAAGATACCAAACCCTGAAGAACAGAAATTTCACCGAAGAAGCTCATATGGTTCTTCGCAATAAGAATGGTGTGGCTGCGGAATGCTTTAAGAGGAGTTTGGATCACTTCTATACTGCTGTTTCTTCTTTCTCTAGTTGCTACCTTGGAGAGGGGAACAAGCAAAAGTGATTTGCTAACTTTAAAATCTGTTTAAGCACTAATAGACATGGAGGTATACCAAATCTGTAGCACTTCAGGCCTTTTATCCAGAGATGACACATTATTCTATAATCTGTGCTGGATGGTTGGTTCTAGCTCCACATATTTTAAAGTGGGTAAGAATGGAAAAACGAATACAAATACACATTTTCACTGCAGTAAAGCATGCCTAAACACAGTTAGACAACAGTCTAACTATATGTATGGATTTGCTTAAAACATTGGGGTGGGTACTAGTACAATTACTCTTGCGTGCAGGGCAATGTGTACCACGCTACTTATTTTTCTCTACAAATCAAAGCAGCCTTACAGCTATATTTTTGAACACATCACTACTGATGTACAAAGATAATGTAATACTTTTTATTTAAATTCTGTATTTCATGGTAGCCTAGTGAGCATGGCACCCCATCTTCACAAAATTCACCACAGTACAGGTATGGCTAAATTACACAGCATACTTAGGATATTGGGGTTTCTGGATAAGGGATCTTTCTGTACTTTAGATCTCTGTTCTTTGTCTGCTACAAATGATTTAAACATTAAATAAATCCAATAGTATTGTTTTGTAACCAATAAGGATTCCTGCAGCTCAGTCACCATCAGGAACAAACTACCGTTTTATTATTACAGAAAAAAATACTTAGAATTGCTTGCTTAAAATGAACCCTAAAGGAGATGGCCTTTCCATAATTCAGAGCTTTTTGGATAACAGGCTTCTGGATAAGAGATCCCATGTTTGTTTTTTTGTTCTTTTTTATAAATAACAGCGGTTAAAAGGGTGGTTCACCTTTAAGTTAACTTTTAGTATGTTATAGAATGCCCAATTCTAAGTAAATTTTCAATTTGTCTTTGTTATTTATATTTTATAGTTTCTGAATTGTTTGCCTTTTTCTTCTGACTCTTTCCAGCTTTCAAATGGGGGGTTACTGACCCCATCTAAAAACAAATGCTTTGTAAATCTACACATTTATTTTTATTGCTACTTTTTATTACTCATCTTTATATTTAGAGTTTCTCCTATTCATATACCAGTCTCTTCAAATCAATGCATGATTACTAGGGTAATTTGGACCCTAGCAACCAGATTGTTGAAACTGCAAACTGGCAAGCTGCTGAATAAAAAGAGAAATAATGCAAAAACTGCAAATAATAAAAAATTTGAATGTCTCAGAATATCACTTTCTATAACATACTAAGGCGAACAACCCCTTTAATTTGCTTTAGTTATTCCAAAAGAGGTTAGCTGCTGTAAAGAAGGGATATGGTGTCCATTGTACAATTTGAGTTTTTAGTTAAAATATTGAAATATAATATAGAATAAATTAATTTGAGTCCCAGCGCACAATTGCAAAACAAAGGATACAAATAAAAAACCCTGTTGTGCATCACTGTGACCTCTGACAATGCGCTCCATTCCTTGATCCAATTAATATCAGTTGGTCGCCCTTGACTGATTGGCTTTGAACTAAAAGTCACATGCTTTAGAAGAAAAATAACCATAGTTTTCGTGCAGGAAAATCACTGAGCGATTTCCCACCAATTACTTTGGACATACTTCATTTTAAACTATTAACAAGTCAACTTCTTCCTGGTCTGGACAGAACAAAAATGTATATGTTCAAAAATGGAGTTAACATAGGGTGCTGTTGGATAATATCCCTCTTATTCCCTTACAAAATTGTATAATAATCATGAAAGTAGATACAAATAAAATTACTGCCTTTTTCAGATCATTTGAATGGCAAAGCCATGCTTTTTTCTGGCTTGGAAAATCAGTGAATCACACAAATAAGTTCATGCATGCAATAGGCAAAAATCTTTCCGTCACACCCAATATATTGTGAAATAATTTACCTCTGTATTTGCATAAAGCTCCACATAAAAATGAACTATCTTGCTTCCAGAAACAGGAAATCAAGTTTGCAAATGCAATTAAGTGACATATGCTCATACATTCTTCCTGATGTGCTGCTGGTATCTAAGGAAAGATTTCTCTCATACAAATCTTTGTGTAACAAATTAATCTTGTGAGGCAGTGATCCACTATGAAATACTAATATTAGAAAGTAGGAAATGCCCATATTCTAGTTATAGAGAAATAAAAAAAGAAATGTTTGCATTGTTTTTTGCTGTGATTATGAAGTTGGCAAGTTTAGCATTGCCAGGAACTCTGTATTTATATCCACTTCAAATGTCTAGACATAGCCCCCTACAAGTTTTCACATATCTCATCCTCAGTGTTTTAAAGGAGGACGGGTTAAAACTAAGTAAGCGTTATCAGAAAGGTCTATATAAATACACCAGTAAACTCTCAAAGTAATGCTGCTCTGAGTCCTGTGTCAAAAGAAACACAGCATTTCTTCCCTTCACATGGGCTTCCTGTTTTCATTTTAAACCTCCAGGGCTAGGGCTTGATCATGCTCAGTTCTCCTCTTCCCCCTTCCTCCTCCCCTCTTTGCTGTAATCTGAGCCCAGAGCTATGAGTGACCAGAGAGAGACTCAGGCAGGAAGTGATGACACAGCAAGCTAACATGGCAGCTGCTATCCTAAACAAACAGAGAGAGCTGTTTACTCAGGTATGGTAAAGCATTCTACAGAATAAATATAGTGTTAAACTTGCACTGTTATGGATAATATATTGGCAACAAACTGCTTCGGTAACTTTCCTTCTCCTTTAACCCTTGACTGTATTCTCTTTAATGCACTATATCAGTCCTTTAAGACTGTTGTTTGACTCCTTATGTACAGCAACCCCATGTATATTAAATATAGCCTTAAGCATCTCTCAAAAGCTTCCTCCCTTTATCAGTCAAAATGCTCTTACTAGTGCAAGGAATGCAAGGGCATGAGGTTGATTATAACAAGATTATATTTAAGGGCAGGAAGCTACATAGACACAGTCCTTTATCTACAATCCGCCTCCATTCATGCAAAGGTGATTTTTTTTTAATAGAAAAAGAAGCACTATTGGGCACAGACAAAGAAACTCTCCGTCCTTGAGCCAACAGGAAATATCAAGTTGAGTTTGGTAAGCCGTATAGTTATCCAACACTTTCTTGTTAATGGCCCCTGAGATCCAAGAACTTATAATGTATATATAAATATAATAACTTAGAATTATAGAAGCCCTGTGAATGATGCTACTATGTGTAGGTGTGCTGTTAAGAGTATAAAATATGTGTTCACTGTTTTACTTCACTTTTTATTTTACAAAAAATAGTATAAATCAATAAAATGTTCATGCAATGTACACCAAGAAATATAGTTACAAATTAGTTGTTTAAAATGGGAAATTGAAGATGGCAAAGAAAATTCTACTAACCTGGAGGAGGCAGATTAGGCTGTAATGTGGTATTTTTTCCTTCAGCATTTTGCCACAGGTCATCAACAACACAGTTATCAGGGCGCAGGTTAAAAGTGGAGGATTCACTGAATTCACTCCCCGGTTCCTGGAGTGATGATGGCTCCTTGAATATATCAGGTAGGGCTGACCAGTGTTCTCTACCACACAACTTTAGATCTCCCTCTGGATGTTGGCTTTGCAAGGGGAGCATTCTGTGATGGGACTGGGGGCTGGATAGGTGAGAAGATACAGGGGAAGAAACAGGGGAAATCCTTTTGCACGTAGTACATGGTGGATGAACGATACTGGCCATATCAAAGGCTGGTGTTTTCACTGCAGTAGGCTTGTCTTGTAACTTAATATCAGCGCTATGTGACACAGTTAGATGGTTTAATGATTCTTGTAATTTACTTAGTTTCTCTGGCAGTGTAAGGCCATAGCTGCACTTTTCTCCTCTCTTATCCATCTGCCCCAGCCAATACTCTGTTTCTTCCATGCTGTCACTTTGCACAACCCTGAGAAGACTTTTGTTGACATATCCAGAAGGTAATGGCTCAGTATTATTGTGTGTCTCTAGTCTGTCATTATCAAGGCCCCCATATAGCAGATTTTCTCTATGCCACTCTTCAGATTTATTCACTGTTGGTACATCAATCTGTGATGCAAACTCCTTTGATTCATCAGAGAGGGTAGTGATATTTTCGCACCTCGTTTCCTCAGCTTCTGGATAGTTATAGGTATGAATCACTTTGTGTACACAAGGGCTAATGTCCTGCAATTTAGCTGTAACTGTCTTTATATTTGTCCCACTGGATGCCTGATCATTGCTATCATGCTCAATGATATGCTTGTCAAATATATAACCTTCCAATGGTTGCTCTGGCATAATGTCGATTGCACCCTGAAGTTCTCTCAAAAGACTGTCACTGTGAGGCAGCAGAGAAAAATCAGCAAACACATCATTATCATATACAGACAGTAAGCTTCCCATTGCAGATTCAGAACCCAGCATCCCTGAGCTTTCACTCTGCTTACCCTGTGTATTTTTCAACGTGGGCCCTGGTAAATAGCTATCCTTGTTCTCCACAGACTGCAATTTTGGGCGTGACAATGAATCCGTGGAGCCCGTCAGGGAAACCTTTGCTGAGGAGGTTTTGTCTCTGACCTGTGCTGCAGAAGCTTCTGTGGTACTTTTCCATTTCATCTTCTTGTTTACAAAATCTTCTATACTCTCTTTCCTCCGACTAAGCCTTCTATTTTTCTTTACCTTTGCTGAAGGCACCTTCTTCTCCATTGAAACCGAAAATGACTCATGGAAATCTACATGGCCATGGGCCTCGTCTTCTGGAAATTTATAACCATCTGGAAGATCCTGAAGTTTGCCGTCCTGGTTTCCCATTATAGATCCTGGATTATGGAAGACTTCTAGGAGCTGAACTAAAAGTCTGTCCTTAGCAGCTGTGAGTTTGTAAAGCTCTGTCAGAATGTTTTGGGTTGTGGCTTCCTTCAGGGCCTCTGTAAATCTATCATAAGGTGGATCTTTATGCGCTGCAGTTTCTCTCTCCTCCCTGATTCGATAACAGTTATCAAAACATGTTCTGGCTTTGTCTCGAGTTACACAGCGTTTGTATGTGAATCCCCTGACATTACCTCTGGGAAGGAAGAAGCTGACGTAGCAAAGCTCCATAATGGGTTTGTGCAATTGGAGGATGGAGTGTGTGCCTTCCATTATACGCCTCTAATTATTCCAGGATTTAAATAATATAGTCAATGTTCCTGGGCTTCATGACACAGCATGTGATAATCAGTCTGAGGATCATCTGACTGAGATGCACAATAACTCTGCCTGTATTAGGGGGTATAAAAAGTATTAAACTTACAATGCATTCTTTAATAAGATACATACAGATACTATTCATAAAATTTTTTTAAAAGATACCAGAATCATGCTTTAGTCTGTTACATCAGTGATGCTCAAAGGCAGAGCAGCTTCTTAGCATTAGCTCAGTCTTTTAACCTTATAATGCCTGAACTCGGTTGTGGTTTTGCAGCAGATAGTTATTAACATTATCTCTATTTGTAAAGCCCAAGCCTATTCTGAAACATACAGGAGAAGCATACACACATTTGTCTCACTGTTCATAAATTTCAATCATCCTTCAATTATACATTATAGTGATTACTATTATCATGCTAGGACTATGAAGATTTTTATTCATCCAGGTATATCTAGTACTGTACTTGCTGAGTAATCATTGAAGACGTTGTACTACTCACCCGATCATTATTGTGTTATTTTCCCAAAATAAAAGCTTCTTGCTGCAGAGTAAGTGTTATTTTTCACAAAAGCAAAATTTACAGATCTTTGATTAATGTGCAGACTCCCTCTGTGATGATAGACAGAGCTTAATGATACAAATTTTGGCTCCTGTTTTAATGCTGATTTTAATATAATTTAGATAATAATACTTGCATGAATTCCTCCATATTGTAATTTTGTCTGAGGCACAGACATTAACAGTTTACATGGTACTTTGTGTATAAAAATATATCAACAGATTACTGATAAAAGGGTCCTCATACTGAGGAAGTGACCTAAGCGGTCACGAAACGCGTTGGCAGCCTATCACTGCAATGTAGCCATATTGTGTGTGCTTTGAAAATGGAGAAATAAAGCGTGATGTTTTAAAAGACACGGAGTGCGTATCTGCGGTGGATTCTTAGACACAGTAAGCATTGCGAATTGTTAACCACTTTGCCGAGTGGTGGGTGTCGGAAGGCCAGCAGAGAGTGGGAGGCGTTGTACGGCTCAACACAAGTCCGCATATTTGGTGTTTAAAAAAATTAAAAATGTAATTCTAAGTTACTTTCAGAATGATATATATTTCAGTTCTCCAGTTCAGACTCTTGAAACCATGTACAAATTTTATTCTGGTTGGGTCAGTCAGAGACAGTCCTTGCACAGAATATAAACATCTGGACAGAAACTGCAATCCAAATAAACCAACGGCAATTATAATATAGTATAGTTATAATATACTGGAACTTTGCATAGAAACACATTGCATTTCATTATGCAAAAAAAAAGCTTTTTGGCGGGGGAACCCCTTTTAACATTAGTTTGGTTAATAAACTGACACTTTCAGTAATTCGACAAAATACCAAATATAGAAGCGTTCCAAAACTGAATGCAGTAAATGCAAACATTTGAGTAAATTGTTAAAGCAGATATTGCCACACAATCAAAATCAGATTTAAGTGATTAAACTGAGCTATAGTTATAGCAAGATGGTTTCTATTTATAAACTGAATGTCCCTAAAACCATAAAAAATGGTCCGGAGCCTACCATCCTGTTGGTTTGTTTCTGCTTGTTGCATTTACATTCTATGTTTTTCCATTTATTGTACAGAACAGCAAAAATTGCTGTCACTTTTTAAATAAGCAATAACGATGATGACAAAATATGTCGATAGATTATGCTAATTCTGGTAAGGCTTTTTAGAGAAACCTCCTTATTGTGCTACCTCACTAGAGAAGATCTAATAACATTATAAAGCCTAAAAGTAATAGGAATGTTGCTTACATGCTAGCCATAGCTCCATAGCTGTAAGATTAGGCACCTAAATACAGGCATAGGATCCTTAAACCCATATCCAGAAAGCTCAGAATTATGGGAAGGCCACCCCCCATATAGACTATTTTATTAAAATAATCCAAATTTTCTAAAAATTATTTCCTTTATCTCTATAAAAATAAAATAGTTTTTTGTAGTTGATCCAAACTAAGATATAATTAATCCTTATTGCAAGCAAAACCAGCTAATTGGGTTCATTTAAATGATTTTTTGGTAGATGTAAGGTAAGAAGATTAAAATTACTGAAACCCCTAGGTCCTGAGCATTCTGGATAACAGGTTTCATACCTGTACTATGGTTAAATGGCAGGAGTGCAAATATTAGAACTGTCCTCAGAGTTGCTGTGATAACTCAAAATCAGAGGCTCAGATTTTTCCAGACACCAATTTCTTCCTGCATGCATTGAATATGCCATATAGTTCATTTGCAGATGAATTTCCTTCTGCGGGAGCAATTAGCCAAAGAATATAAACGTTGTCTGCTCAGATGTTCAATGTTAATATTTATATTAGAGCACATAAACCATGAACATAAAAACAGATGAACCCTACTGACTCACCGCTGCTGCCATGCTGAGGATATGTATGGGGAAGAAGCTGGCAATAATATCCTTACGCTCTCCGGATAACAGTTGAATTAACATCAGGGCAGCTGTTGTTAGAGAAGGCAGTCAGAATTAATGCTGTCTGTCTACGCTGGGTGGAGTGTTTGCAAGCACAGGGCAGTTTCATGATGCGTCTGAACTGGCAGCAACACTGACAGTCTCTGCATGCAACATGACCTACTGCTAATGCACTCAGACAAAGCAGGAGGGAGAAAGCAGCAGAGACAGACATTCAAAAGGAAATACAGAGCATGTATTGCTTCCAGGCCCTACATTTTAGTCAAATCAAAATTTGGTAGAACAAGAACAGGGTCTTATCTATACTTCAATCCCTGGACAGTTGATGGGAACATTAAAGACCAATCCTGAATCCTAATTAAATCAAAACACACACAAATAATATGTACCTTGGTTTCCAATTGCATTACAGACTTCTGTTAAATATCTAAGTTTGACTAATCAACCAGGCATAGTGCACTGTGAAAGATTTCTGATGCGTTGCCAATGCTGCAATAAAGGATACTTGCTGCAATAATAATGTACAAATCCCCAAGACATGCTGAATATGTCCTTTTTTCCTTATACTTTGGGGCACTAGATTTAATGCCTATGTTTCACAGTTATTCTAACGGTGAATCGACTGCAGCAGTGACCAGAAATTAGGGATGCACCAAATCCAGGATTCGGTTCAGGATTCAGCCTTTTTCAGCAGGATTCGGATTTGGCCGAATCCTTCTGCCTGGCCGAACCGGCTCTGAATCCTAATTTGCTTATGCAAATTAGGGCTGGGGAGGGAAATCGCATGACTTTTTTTGTCACAAAACAGGGAAGTAAAAAATGTTTTCCCCTTCCCACCTTAATTTGCAAATGCAAATTAGGATTCGGTTCAGTATTTGGACAAATCTTTCAAAAAGGATACAGGAGTTCGGCAAAATAGTGGATTTGGTGCATCGATAATAAAAATTAGAAAAATAAATACATACATAATTATGGAAATGTTCCCCAGTTAAACTAGACTGGATCTCATTGATGGACTCACAAATAGATTTTGATAAATACACAGACATGGGTTGGGCTGTAGACATGTTTCTTTTTGGGCTCTTTCATTTCCTATATACCTTTTTCTCTTTTTGGGTACTACTTCAGATGCAGTAGCTAAGACACATAAATGCAGTTGACCAGCTTTAGACTACTCATATTACTTATAAGAAACATGGCATTTCGGTAGGAAATCTTTAAGTGCTCATATGGGTGACTGACACCTTGGCTTCTAAAGCCATTCACAAATACGTCAAGATATAGCCTGAAAGACGGCACCCTCTGCTGGTTTTCACTTCATATGTTCATTGAGCTTTTCAAAATAAATGTGACTTTACGCTTGTTCATCTTGTGCTTGTCAGGATTTGGATGTTGTGCAGCAAAACATTTAGTTAATTAGTGCAAAGAAAAGAAGTATACAGGTAGCACTTAACTAATAGAATTTGTAATGTGGTAACAAAAATGCTATGATTCAGTTAATTTACATTGCCTTTTTAATTGTTCTGTGGAAATTATTCTGCCCTGATTTGTTGTAGTACAGGGCTGTCCAACTGGCACTCCCCTTGTGTGGCCCCCCAGAAGTCTGCCTGCAAATGTAACTTGGTACTATTTCAAGCAAATTGGGCGCTAGTGGTTTTCTTTAATGCTCAAACCAAACTATGTTTATTAAACAGTGAACATATTCCCATTGGAATCATAAAGAGAGCATACAGAGAGCATAATATACAGGCAGCATATACTCACAGTACCACATATGAGTCCAACCCCTTTAAGCATGGACTAAGCACTAAGCATGGTGAATGGATTGATGTGAAATGTACAACCAGGTTCCAGGCTTTATCTTAAGTGCAGGCAGACTATCTCTATTTCCCTGAACTTAAACACTTAGTCCCTGCTTCTGGGTAATGTGTACCTGGGATCTTAATCCCTCTATTTCTCCTGGTGGAGCTTGAGCTGCTCAACTACCTTTCTATCACTCCTACAGCCTGCAGAGCTGGCTGTAGAAAAAGGGCCCAGACCACATGGTTCCCAAGACCTTTATACTTTGACACAGTGCCATCTAGTGTACAATGTGAGAACTACAGGGGATTACATAAGCACAAGGTCCCCATTAGGCGTCCATATTATTAGGAATGTGCCTGTTAGAAATATGTGAGGGTGTGTAAGAATACTTTCACTAATAGTGCTCCAGCGTGCCTTCTTCGGGGTCTGACGTCACAACGCAGGCACGTGTGCGGGTCATGAAGCAGGCGCGTGTGCGGGTCACGGTATGCAGCATGATGACGCTGGCATACTTGCACAGGCGTTCAGACACCGAAGAATTGGCACCAAGGCTATAAAGGTATTTAAATCCATTCATGTGCCTGGTTATCATGGTCCCTCCTGATAAACCTAGCTATTTAACTGATTCCTGTATATGACCTATTGCTTGTTCCTGACTTCAAATCTTCGCTACATATCCTGACCTCGGCTTGTTTCTTTGTTCCTGCTACTTTGCTGCCTGCCCTTGAACTCGGATCCGGTTTGACTACGCCTCTCCCTACTCCCTGGTACTTCGTTTGGTTTAGCCTCACAGGCTTCTCTCCACTCATGGCTCCCCCTGTATCATTCCCAGGAGGTTCTGTGCTGTGTTAGCCACTTGTGGGTCCTATCTTCTAAAAGATCCATCGCCAGACATTCTGAGAGTATAACCAGGCCACCAGATGGATCAAGCGGAAGGACCATCTCCGTTTTCAGTCCTCACTCAACAATTGTCTAGGCTCACTCAAGCGGTCCGTGAGCTTCCAGGTGGTTATGCCCAGATGCAAGATCAGATGATGACAATGCAGTCGCCTCCTGGCGGTTAAACCACAACACATTCGGCTGACCAATCTGCTTCTGGTGGTCAAGCGCCTTTCTCGGGTCATCCAGAGCCCAAGATCCATCTTCCTGATCGGTTTTCTGGCGATCGGAAGGTCTTTTGTCTATTTAAAAATACTGTAACTGCAAACTATTATTTTCATTGAAGCCACGTACTTATCCTACTGAACAGATCCATGTGGGTATTGTTATTTCTTTTTTTGTCTGGGGATCCGCAGGCTTGGGCTTTTCGTTTAATGGATCAACAGAGTCCAGAATTGGCCACAGTGGAGTCATTTTTCAAAGCCATGGCTGCATTACGTGCATTGAGTCAAGGACGAGGTCCCGCTGAAGACTATACAGTGGAGTTCTGAAAATTTGCAGCAGATGTTGATTGGAATCAATCCGCACTCAAACACCAGTATCGCTTGGGGTTGTCTAAAAGCTTGAAGAATGAATTGGCACGTACAGAGGTTCCTGAAACCCTTGATGATTTCAATCTACTCACTATACAGATTGAAGACTTCTTGAGTGAAGAGCTGAGAAGTCAGGTCTAGGTTCCCAAATGTTGGTCCTCCCTCGTGCTCCTCCACCACTCCAGTTGCCTACAAGCCTCCAGTATTTACGTCTCCTTTGACTCCCCTACTTACCGTTCCACTTTCCTTGCAGTGGGAAGACAAGACAGTGAAGCTACAGGCAATTATGGGGCCAGTGGGTGTTTCCTAGACTCAGTAACTGCTGAAATTCATAATTTTCCCTTGCACCAGAAAAAGAACCCCACACTTCTTCAAGTAGCAGATGGCTCACCTATATTATCTGGCCCAGTCACTCAAGAGACTTTTCCCCTGCTTCTGTCACTCAATAAAGTTAATTCAGAAACTTTGAACTTTGATATTGTGGTGTCACCATTATTTCCTGTTATTTTTGGGATGCCATGGCTCAGGAAGCATAATCCGTTTATTAATTGGAAGACTGGGGAGATTGTTTTTTCTTCTGCTTTTTGCCTTTCTAAATGTCAACCCACAGTATCTTGCGGCATCACCAAACTTTGTTCCCTTACATCTTCGCCAAAAGCTTCTGATAATCTCCCAGTGACTTACCAAGAATTTAGAGATGTCTTCCATAAAAGAGGAACTGATACCTTACCTCCACATCGCATTTACGATTGTCCCATTGAACTGTTACCTGGTGCACAAGTACCTTTTGGTCGAATATAACCTTTGTCTGAGCCTGAGTTATTGGAGCTACCCAATTATCTTGATGAAAATTTGGCCAAAGGTTTCATTCTTCACTCCACCTCCCCTGCTGGGGCTGGAATCTTTTTCGTCGAAAAGAAAGATCATTCTTTGAGACCCTGTATTGACTACCATGAACTAAATAATATAACCATTAAGAATAGGTATCCACTTCCGCTCATTCCAGAGTTATTTCAACGACTGCGAGAAGCTAAGGTCTTTTCATAATTAGATCTTAGGCCTACAATTAGGCCTACAACTTAGTCAGGATCAGTCCTGGTGATGAATGGAAGACTGCTTTTCGGACGAGATACGGTCACTTCGAGTACCTTGTCATGCCATCTGGTTTATGCAACGTAACAGCAACTTTTCAACACTTTGTAAACTACGTCTTCTGTGATTTTTTGGATATCTTTGTCATAATTTATTTGGACGACATCCTTGTGTTTTCCAATTCCCTTGAAGAACATCAAATACACATGAGAAAGGTCCTATCATGTTTACATACCCATCAGCTTTACGCTAAACTGGAGAAATGTATTTTTGAACAAGATTCAGTGGAATTTTTAGGATTTTTTTATTTCTCCCAAAGGAGTCCAAATGGACTCTCGGAAGGTTTCGGCTATCCTGAATTGGCCTACCCACACATCTAAGAAAGCTGTTCAACGGTTTATTGGTTTCTCTAATTTTTATAGGAAATTCATTAAAAACTTCTCCAAAATAATCTCACCTATCACCACAGGCGAATACAAAGTTTTCCTGGACCTCTGAAGAGCAAAAAGCCTTTAATTATTTAAAAGACCTTTTTGTTTCAGCTCCTATACTTCATCGCCCTGATCCTTCTCTGCCTTTCATCTTAGAGGTGGATGCATCTGAAAATGCTGTAGGAGCCATTCTGTCCCAGAGAACTGGTTTTAAAGAAAAACTGCATCTAGGTGCTTTCTTTTCACGTAAAATGTCAAGAATTGAATGTAACTATGATGTCGCTGACAGAGAACTCTTAGCTATTAAACTTGCCTTGGAGGAGTGGAGATATCTTCTTGAAGGGGCCAGACAACCTATCCTTATCTATACAGATCACTGTAATTTGGAATACCTCTGATCAGCTAAGAGACTTAGGCCCTGACAAGCCAGGTGGGCATTATTTTTCCTGCGTTTTAATTTCAACTCACTTAACATCCTGGTACCAAAAATATAAACGCATATGCTTTATATCGGATGTTTTCTTCACAATCAGACACATTAGGAGCCTCTGAAACGATCCAGGGACCTAACCATTTTCTTCTTCTTCAAACTTCCTTTCTTGACCAGCTTAGAAGGGATTCCGAGAATATTTCTCACTCTTCCCTTCCTCAAGAAACAACTTGTAAAAACAGGATTTTTGTTGTCAATAATAAGCTCTTCATCCCTTAGAGTATGCGCCTTGAAGCACTCAAAATTGTCCACGATGCTAAACTAGCTGGTCATCCTGGAATTAAGAAGACCTCTATGCTTGCAAAGAGATTATTTTGGTGGCCTGGATTGGCCAAGGACAGTTGTAAATATGTTCTCTCTTGTGAAACTTGTGCTCGATCTAAAGCCTTTCACAGCAAACAAATTGGTCTTCTACAACCACTTCCTGTACCATCTCGCCCTTGGGGATCCACTGCTGTGGGTCTTTGCAACATTTCTGTGTTGTGTTAGCCACTTGTGGGTCCTATCTTCTAAAAGATCCATCGCCATACATCCGGGTAAGCCTGACAGGGTGTCTAATTTTCACATACCTACAAATGTGTCATTTCATTCTGGATAATTCTGCCTCCCTCAATGTTGCAAAGACCCACAGCAGTAAATGTTATGTAGCCTCCCCAACATTAAAAGTCACAATTTATCATTTTATTCTGGAGAACTCTGTGACTTTTAATGTTGGGGAGGCTCCATAACATTTACTGCTGTGGGTCTTTGCAACATTGAGGGGGCAGATTTATTAAGGTTAGAGTAGCATTTTCCACAAAAATTTGAGTTTATGATGTTAATTTTGAGTAAAAAAAAAATTTATTTCAGGTAAAAAAAGTAAATTTTTTTGAGATTTATTATACCCCAGCCCTGGAAATAGCTAGAATTAAAAAAAAATACACCATCTAAAACCTGTCGAGGTCAAGTAGAAGTCAATAGCAGAGGCCCAGTGAACCATTTTAAGATGTCAATAGCATTCATGATGTTAAAGTTTTTTCAGAGGGTTTTGCTCGAAAACTCAATCAATTAGAGTGGTTCAAGTTTTTTTTAACCAAAACCCCGATAAATTTGAGTTTCTGAATTCTGAGTTTTTTCCATTTCAGTTTTTTTCTTAAATTTGTGAATTAATTTGAAATCTAAAAAATCTCACACAACTCTTAAATTTGACCTTTGATTAATAACCCCCTTAATGCTGAGGTCCACTTAAAGCTGTGCTAGTTCATGTTTGGGGTTGTTGGCATTTTATGGCATGGGTGATCATCATTTTAAAATTAAGACCATGCAGATGACATGAAATGCATCTAGAGGACATGGTCTTCATAATCAGAGCTGTGGAGTTGGAAGCAATTTTGGGCGTCTGAATCAGAATTGCCAAAAATGTACCACCTCCAACTCCTGTAAATAGAAGCACTGAAAATAATCAAATCAGATTTAAAGGGGTTGTTCACCTTCCAACACTTTTTTTCTGTTCAGTTGATTTAAGATAATTCACCAGAAATAAAACTTTTTCCCATTTACTCTCTATTTTCTGTGTGACTGTTTTTCTAATATTGAAGTGAAAAGTAATTTTTCACCTTCTAAAGCAGGTGTGTATGGGGGGGGGGTGGCAGCTGTTGGAATTGATACAATAGTTGCTAATATCCAAAAAAGAAATGCTCTGGAGAAATATATCAATTTAATGTTGCAAAATTATAACAGTTTAGAGTTTGCCTCTGAATTACTGAGCTGCCAGACTCAAACACAAGAGAAAGGGACATTAAATAAAAGATTTTGGAAAAACTGTAAAAAATAAAAAAGGTTGAATTTTCTAATTCATGTGAGTTTTTAAAAACTCCCCTAAACTCCCATAAATTTGACCAGTCTAAATTTATTATTAAAATCCATTTTTTTAAAACCTTGGCTGAATTGAAACGACCCGAAAATTGACCGGAAAAAAAAAACCTGACTGTCAAGGCTGCAAACAGCTCCAAATTGATCCCTGGATCCCATTTACTTAAAAAGCAATTCAGCAGGTTTTCAAAGTCAGTAATGTAACGACGGACGGGCGAGCCCCGGTGCAGACTGTGCAGCCAGGCCCACCCACCCCCTCCAAAAGCAATGTTTTAAAGCTTGCACCTCTCTGAGAGCAAGTTTTTTGAAAGCCTGCGGACTACTGGCGGGCCCGCAGGGGGTGCAGGCCCTGGTACAATTGTACCCCTGCTCCCCTGGTATTTCCGCCCCTGCTTAAAGGACCACAGTATGATAAACCTCGAAAATCTAATTAGATTTTTTTTTTTTATGAAAAACTTAAATCAAATTTGACTAACTCCCTAGCTAAATTTGACAGTTTTGACCATTAAAAAAAATTTAAAATTAGAATTTTCAATTTGATCATTAATAAATAAAGATTTTGGAAAAGCTGTAAATAATAAAAAATGGAAAGTAACTGAAAAAATTCTTTATTTATGGTGAACAATCTTAAAACAATTGAACTGGAAAACATGTTTGGATGATCAACCTTTAAGAGCTTCTGTGAAGATGGATATAGCAGAAATAATAATTTTTCTAAGAACAACACTTTGGTTAATTTTGGATTGTATTTAACAGCTATCCTACTTTGGCAGTGATAAAATGCCTTGTATGTTGTCTACTTACCATGGAAAATAAAAGCATTTTAAAGTAATTAACATAAAATATACTGTTAAAGTACACTGGTTAAAGCTGTGTGTTTCCATAGGTTACATAACAAATAACAGATAAAACACTACTGTATTGCACAGGGCATATCTGTTATCTGCTGTGTATCCTGTGCCTTTTCACCTTTATTCCAGCTTGAAGAGCAACCCCCATGGCTAAACAGCAACTTGCTTATATAAACCAGGAGTCTCCATCTCAATCCAGAAAAGCATTGTTAGCATTCTGTTGATTTATGATTTATTTCTATATTTAACAAAAAACTAGTTCTTATGTAATTTTAAAATAATAAACATCTGAATGAAAACCGTGAAATCGGAGAGTGATAAGGGTAACACAATAGGATTGGGTTTACATAGTGGGTACCCCTAGGCCTGCTGACATTCGTCGCCCCTGTCCTCTCCCTTTTATTTGTGCAAATTTTCAACAAGAGGACCGGAGCAATGGGGATTGGCACATGGGAAATTTAAAAAACAATTTTATCTCCTGCGCATGCCATTTCTGAACCAATGTGGGTGTAGGTTGGGCAGCATGGCAACACCTAAAATCTTGCTGTCCTAGGCCTGGGCCTTGGTTGCCTTTCTACAAATCCTGGCTTGTCTACAAATGTGGCAGAGTTTCTGTTTTTTTTTTTTTTTTTAAACAGAGGGGTAGTGTACACCCCAATTCCTCCACTGACAGGCCTGACATAGGAATCAGAACAAATGGGGCATCTTCAGATTCACAAAAATTCACTGCTAAAGGGCTGTGGTTGCCTTGGGTTGGTACAAAATCTCAAAACATTCTGCAGCATTTCTAGCTTACTTCTCAATTTATCATTTAACTACATGGTACAAACTGCCTCTAGAGCATCTTATCATAAGACTGTTATGTTGTTTAACCATAATTTATAATAATTTATAGTCTCTGCCTAATGTTTATTTGCACAGATATGTACATTTTAATTTAGGAACTAAATTATTTTAACTGTATCCCTGCAAAGAATACAAATTATAGCAATATACATTTGCCTGACATTGTCAGCCTGTAAGGGCCCGAAGGCACAATACGGAGTGTGGATCAAGGATGAGACAACTCGTCCAAGCAGGTTCGAGGTACAGAAGGGTTAGGCAGAAGAATGGTCAAAATACAGGCAAAAAGGTTCAATTCAGGAAGCAAAGGGTCAATCCGAGGAAACAGGCAGAAGTTGGTACACAGGAACCAACACAATAGTCAGAAGTCACACCCAGGAATACACAAAGTGAAACCTATACTTGGGAAAGGCCGGCGACCAATCGGCGCCCGAGAAGATCATGCACTAGAGTCCTGCGCGGGTCCATTTTTCAGGACACGTACCCGCAATCCGCAAACCGCAACTAGGGTTGCCACCTATTCTTAAAAAAATACCGGCCTTCCTATATATATTTATCTTTTTTTTCCGATTAATAACATTGTGATCAACCGTCAAAAATACCAGCCAGGCCAGTAAAATACCGGTGGCAACCCTAAGCACAACCTGGACCCACAACCCGAGTCGTGACCCGCTTGGACCAGCTACCCGACCCGCAAGTACCTTATCCGCGACCAGATCCGCGACCCGCTGACCATCAAGGAAGTGCTGTAGTTGTAACCCGGTGACATAATCGGAAGTGGGCGGAAGTAGGCATGCTCAGAAAAAAAAGGAGGAAGTGCTGCCGTAAACCTGGAAGTGAAATCATCGAAAGTAGGTGGAAGTAGATGTCATCAGAAAAAAAAAAGAGTAAAATTTGCTTTTGAGAAGATCCTGAAACTCCTATCTTCAACCCGCAGGGTACCACCAGTTTTGAGGGTAACCCGAGGGGTACCTGACCCAATGCAGGACTCTCAATGGTATCATGTACCATTTCCATAGTCAAATCCCAATAGGAAGAACAGATTCTGAGAACTAGTTCTCAATAAACAAGCTTGTCATCTAGAAATAAACACTATTGGCTGATCTAAGAAGGAAAGTAGGTGAAGCTATAATATTAAGAGTTACTAGAGGATGGAGGGTACACCAAATTAATAGATATCTTAGATTATAATGTAAGAGGTGCAGAAACCTTAAGTTTACCCCTACATAAGGTAACATAAATGTACACAAAAATGTCTATAGGTTCGCACACTCACAAAAAGTCAAATTCAAACTGATAGGGAATCCCCTTGACAAAGGCATTGGTGCAGAAACGTTGGGGCCATTCTCATTGGTAGGTGTATCCGCTCCTTGCTGTTTCTTCTTTACACTTTTTTGTGATGTACAAACTTACGAGTGGTATTTATGATATGCATTGTCTGTTTTTTGGCTATGTTGTAAAATATATGTTTATTTTCTGTGGCACTTTTGTAAAAATAATTTCCTGCATATAAGTAAAGAATTTTTGTATACCACTCTTTTGACTTTTTGTGAGTGTGCGAACCTATAGACATTTTTTAAGCTATAATATTAAAACAGGAGGTTAAAGTCATGTGAGTAACCAGACACAGGCTTCTACATGCAAACTGTATGAGTACAGTATTAGCTGCAGATCCTCCTATGAGTATATCAGTTATCCTCCATCTGTCACTTTGCCTGCACCACCATCCCCTCTGCAAAATCAGATAAGATTAACAAGAACATCTCACTCAGCAGTTATTCATCAGCGGATACCAGATAAGGTTTTATATGAATTCACAAACCATGTGAGGCTGAAAAGCCATCAACAAATGGGTTATATCTATGAAATTCAGGCATTCATACACTGGAAAATTAGTACAGCGGTGTGCTCAGCATTCATTCCCAAATCCAATAAGCTTCACATATTCTTAGCACAGCAACCACATTTTATGGGTATACAGTGTGATTCAAAAATGGTGTGAGAACAAGGCCAAGGAGTACAAAAAGCTTTGGACTGGATCCAATTCAGTGAGAAAAAATTATCTCATGGATTATCATGTGAAAAGTCATGGATGAGATTCAACTCGAGGAGAAAATTTTTTTTTCTCCAAATTCAGTTCCAGTTTTTTGCATAGACTTTAATAGAGTTTTCACATGATAAACCCTGAGATAAGTTTTTCTGAATTGAATTGCATCTCAAGTTGAATCACGTTCATGACTTTTCACAAGTTAAAACCTTATCTCACTAAATCGAATCTGGTCCATTGTCTGAAGAAAATTGTTTTTAAATATGCCCCTGGAATATTTTATAGCACAGATCATACAGAAAGTATCTAGTGGACATGGTCTCCAAAACAGATGTAGTCTCTAAATGTGATTGTGGTCTACAGTTACTCCTATAGTAGGCCTAGTGAAAAAATACAGCTCAAGATGTTTCAGGCCCCTTTTCCAGTCCTGAGCATTTATTCTTACAAACGAAAGCCCAATTGTTGGTTTCATTCTTTAGTTCCCAATTACCCTTTTCCAGCCCTGAGCATATATAAATATAGTTTTAAAACTTTGTAAAAAGTGTTATCATGTGATAACTATGCATTTTTTTTATTGTCCCTCACCTCAAAAAATAGGAGGCAAAAGGAGCTTAAAGGAAAAGTAAATGTTTTTCTTTTTCTTTCTGTAAATTTGCTCTAAACAGCCCCCCAGATTAATGTACCTTAGTCCCTGCTGCAAGTCTGCTCTGGTTTCTGAGTTATCAGCAGCTTCTTTCCCTTCTTCCTGGTGCAGAGTGAAGCCCAGCCCCTTAGTTTACTGAGCAGTCCATTTGCTGCTGTTCCACAATAGAGAGGAAGAGGGAGCCAGTGTGTGCATTAGTAAGCTAGTTTCCCCAAGCAAAAGCTGCTACACACACTGCTCTCTGCTATGTCATAGTATGCAAATGATCTTCTGGACTAGTCCAAGATATAAGGTCAGCTCAGTAAGCTATGGGGCTGGGCTTCACTCTGCACCAGGAAGAAGGTGAAACAAGCTGCTGATAACACAGAAACCAGAGCAGACTTGCAGCAGGGACTAAGGTACATTAATTTGAGGGGCTGTTTAGAGCAAATTTACAGATAGAAAAAAAAGACGTTTACTTGTTCTTTAAAGTTGTGAAGTGTCCTGGGGCATTCCAACATGTCTTTTCAATCTGATGCACACTCAAACAATTTAACAATATAATTTTGTAGATCCACACGGGCAAATGCCTCCAACTGCGCATGCGCCAGAAAAATTAAGATGAATCCAGGAAGAAGAGAGCTTGGGAGAAGATGGCGCCTGTGAACTCTGCTGGACAGGACCTGGAGGGAGGGGGTAAGTAACAAGTTAGGGGCATTTGCCTGGGGGGACAGGTAGGACAGGGGGAGGACTGAGGGGGGCCTACACAGGGAGGGGAGAGGGATTTTTGCACATAGGGGTTGAATTCTCCTTTAAAGTGGACCTGTCACCCAGACACAAAAAGCTGTATAATCAAATTCTTTTCAAATTAAACATGAAATCCAATTTCTATTTTTTATTAAATTATTCATAACTGTTTTCAGCTTGTTTAAATACATCAGCTGTCAATCAAATATTTTCTGCTCCACCTCTATGCCTTAGGGTCCTTACACAGACGCAATATGCAGCATTTTTCCTGTGCATCTATTCCTCCGCTCCCCTGTGACTGAACGCAGCAAAACGGAATGCAGGGGAGCGCAGGTTAAAACGCCCGTGTTTAAGGGCCCTTAGGCATAGAGGTGAGGCAGACAATTACTTTCACTGCTCTCCACACATTCCCCTGTTCTCTAGCCAGGGCATGGGGATGAACATTGTGTCCAACATTCTGGGGCACAAACAAGATTTTGAGATGATGCAAGGCTTGCCTTAACAGCAGTGTCCATAAAATGGCTCCTGCCTCTTTGCTATAATTATGAATTCCCAGACTGAAGGAAACAAGATTCAAATAATTTATATAGTGTAATTAAAGTTCATTTTGCTTGAAATTGGAATTCTGAATAATTTTTTGGGTGATGGTTCCCCAGAAAATCATGTAAATATTAAATAAACCAATGGGCTGGTTTTGCTTCCATTAAATATTAAATATATATTGGATCAAGTATCAAATATATTGGCTCAAGTATCAAATATTTTGGATCAGGTACAAGATACTGCTTTTTTATTACAGAGAAAAAGGAAATAATTTATAAAAATTTGGATTATTTGGATGGGAATGGAGTCTATTGGAGACAGCCTTCCTGTAATTCTTATCTCTCTCTCTATTTATATATATTTTATACTGCATATATGTAAGAATAATTGTCACAAAAAATAAGGCGATAGTCTGACTATGCAATAATATTGTTGCTGGGGACGAATAATTTCAAATTTACCATTGATTTAGTAGACCAAAAAGCCAAAAGGCTGAAACTGTGCACTGGCAAACATTAAATAGCTGATCAACTCCAGAATGTAGGATTAGGTTAGAGTGCCGGAATATGGGTGCCTATAGCAGCCGGTCAGCTACAGCATGGGCACCGGCAATTTTTTCAGACAATATGTCTTATACACTAAAAGCATCAGTACAGGTATGGGACCTGCTATCCAGAATGCTCTGGACCTGGGTTTTTCCCAGATCTTTCCATAATTTGGATCTTCATACCTTAAGTCTACTAGAAAATTGTGTAAACATTAAATAAACCCAATAGGCTGGTTCTGCTTCCAATAAGGATTAACTATATCTTAGCTGGGATCAAGTACAAGTTACTGTTTTAATACTACAGAGAAAAAAGGAAATCATTTGTAAAATAATTGGATAATTTGGTTTAAATGGAGTCTATAGGAGAGGGCCTTTCCATAATTCGGAGCTTTATGGATCATGGGTTGTCGGAAAATGGATCCTACACCTGTATTACTTTTTACCAAGGAGGTACAACTTATCTTGTCTTAATGTTGCAGCAAGGGCATCCACAGCAATAACTCTCACAGGACTTGCTTAAATTATTTTATTGTGCAAAATCAATGCTTAGTCATAAATTCAGACCTTTATCAAGGATTTTTTTAAGAAAGTCCTGTGAGTGCTGAGTTATTGCGGTGGATGCGCTTGCTTAACTACCACCTGGCACCCAGGCAGTAGGATGTTTTTGCATGTGCCCTCCATTACTATGATCTTAATGTTTCAATTACTTCATTTTCCTCCTAGTCTTATATAATACATTATCCTAAATAATTATGCTAATATTTTTCACTTTGTATAAATAAAAATATTTTTAACTAATTATATCTGGTCCTGTGGATCCGTTTGAGTGCCGGTCAGCCCTGCTTCTTCTTATCCTTTGCTGTACCGCTCCCTAAAGCTGGGGGTCTGGGGGAGGTGCACCCGGGCCATATTCACTATCTGGTGAGTCATTTACAATTTATTCTGGAGCATTGTGTTTCTCTAAACTATTGCAATCTAATGTGTAAATTGCGATTTTCCAAATCTGACATGCTGGTTTTCTTTTCTAGTGCTTTTTTTTTATACGTGTTCAATTGCAAACCAAGTCAGCAGGGAATGCTACTATTCTGAATGAAGTCAAGCAGGTTGTTAAATCATTCCTTGCTAAAGAAAAGCATTATTCACTGGATACTTTGAAATTTTTGATATTCAGTTGTGGTTTAAAAAAAAAAAAAAAGTCATACAGCTTTTTATTAACTTCTATTGTGTTGTTGCTGTACTCTTCAAAGTTAATTCTCAACTGGACGTCATTTTGCATGGTTTTTGAAGAAGTAGACTGCCTATTCAGTCTGTATCCAGCCTGGAACTGAAAATGCAGTCTGCTTGTCAGTGCCAGTGTCTCAGGCAACCAAATAAAAAAAAAGATTAGCTGTAAATGCTTTGTTTGTTTTTATTCTTATTTTTAATTAAAGGGGTTGTTCACCTTGGAGTTAACTTTTAGTTAGGGATGCACCGAATCAGGGATTCGGTTCGGGATTCGGCCAGGATTCGGCCTTTATCAGCAGGATTCGGATTCGGC
>CM044445.1:95601103-95618206 GCA_024363595.1 Xenopus borealis | reverse complement strand
GGGGTAGGCAGAAGAGGCACCTGCCTAGGGCGCAACCAAAGGAGGGCGCTGGGCAGGTACCTGTCTTTTGCCTACCCCATATTCGCTGCTCTCCCATCCCAGCGCTCTGTCCCCTTGACCTCCCCCCACCGGCTCTCTCTCCCCTCCCCTCTGTCACTCACCCTCCCTGGCGATCTGTGCATGCGCATGTTCACCGCTCTGGGGACATTCTCGCAGCGTGCACACACAACCTGCACAGGGGGGGCGGGGGGTGCGCTGTGGCGCCAGATCCATTTGGCCCAGCACTGATTAATATTCAGCCTCTTTGATCCAGATTATCTTGTACATTATCTGCTCTGTCTCTTGCAAATCCCCTCGTAAATGACTAGCACCTTACACACAGATTGATATTCCTTTTTGTTGGTCATTTGTCCATGCTGAATGTTATATATATACACCAGAGAACACCACAGCTTCATTGTAATCAGCTTGAAAAAGGAAGTAAAGCTTGTTATGATTATCTTAGTTAGCTATACCACTTATTTTTTTATTTCAAAAAGGTTGCCCGGTAAATTCATTCTGAGATAGTTTTATTACAGCAACTGTATGTTACCTAAAGAAAATTCATTGGTCAAACTGGGCTTACGTCTGCTTTCTTATCCTGGGTTATGCTATTAGTATTGTTTTATAGCTCTTTCAAGCAGCATAAAGGTAGGCTAAATTGTTCATCATTGGCTGCCAATTTCAACGATTTTACCCTGAAATAGAAATCCTGTTTGCACAGCTCTAGGTATTGTAGTTAAGTGTGCTGGCAAAAAAATGTGCTGAGCCGAGTTGAAAATGCAAATGGTTTAAAGAATACATGTGTATATGGATATCTGAGGCCTCTGCAGGGGCCAAGAAAACCCTAGAGCTATCAGCTCAGCATTAGTCATATTACTCTTCTCAAAAGTATCAGTAAACAGATGTCAGGCAGGGAAATATTATAAAGCTGCATAAAGAAAGAGGAGATGGCAGCAGAGTAAAAAACCCACAACCATAATGCAAATCCACTGACACCAATCAGTGCTGAAACCTAATAGCATTGAACATGTCACAAATCCGCACGAAGAGGTCAACACTGTTAATCCAAATGCATAGGGCGTATCACAAATCTGCAAATAATATTCCAATCATTTAGTAAAGGAGCGCTTTGCACTCTAGATATGATGTGTGTGCATAACAAAATAGGATATGTAAAATATAACAATTTGATTAATCTGCCTAACAAAAAGCACATGCTATATTCATATCTGTTTTATTGACCAGTGGTATTAGGTTTTCTTAACTGTCAACATTTTCCAGGAGTGAACTGTGACTATATAAATGTTGAGCCCCCACATATTTCAATTCCTCTAGATGTTGCCATGTTTACAGGATGCAGTCCCCACTCCACATTGTGGTTTTTTGGTGCAACAAATACCCACCACACTTAGCACACCTGGTGGCTAATTTCACCTCATTTTAGACAGAAACTTAACACCGGGTGAATTACCATTCTGTGTAAAAAAATACTACACTATATATTGTTTCTAAAAATTTCCGTTGCCTAGGCACTGGTCTCGATAGAAGAAATCCACATTTCTCTTTCTTTTTTCTTGGAATTGACATACGCAGTGGGGAGACTGCGAGGAGATCGGCAGGAAACCATATTGGACTGACATTGTAACTTTCTGGGCTACCTGAAAAACCTTTACCTACTACCTAATTTTCTTTTTCTATCCTGTATTATTTTCCATCTTTATCTATTGAAGGTTCGAAGGGCCCACCCAATACAGTCCCCACCTTGCAGCCACGTACTAAGCATAGTGCAATTTCAGATGCAATATGTATTTTTACTAATAATGAAACTCCAGAGTAACGAGGCACAGTTGTGCCTTATATAATTGTGGGCTATGCATCAAAACTTTGACAATTATGATGTAAAATATGATGCCAGACAACTCTGTGGAAAACCTGGATTTACTGCTAAAGTAGATCCACGGATTCCCTACATAAATAGGCTTCCACGCAATTCAGAACTGGAGGTGGGACAGGAAGCGCAAGTACCTCTAAGGGTAAAGTCAAATGGGGGGATTTAACATTGCGTGTTTAAAATGGCATATTCAAGCATAAATGCGCACAAAATAAAGCCCTACTGAAAATAATGGAATACGCACTACAGCAATTCCCATGGGGTGCATGCAAGCCAACATCCGCCACACAACGCCATTATTTGCCTTTTTAAAGGACAAGGAAAGTCTAAAATAGAATAAGGCTAGAAATGCTGTATTTTGTATTCTAAACATAAACAAGAACTTACTGCAGCACAAAGTCTAATCAAATGATTTATGCTTTCAAAGTTGGTCACAGGGGGTTGTCATCTTGTAACTTTGTTAAACATCTTTGCAAGACCAAGACTGTACACATGCTCAGTGTGATCTGGGCTGCTTCGGGATCGTCATTAATTATCAAAACATGGAAACAAACAAAGCTGCTTGAGTTCTGCATGGCTGGGATGTAAGGTGGGCCCCCCCCCCTGCTGTTCATAAGTATGATTGTTTCCCTGCCCAGCATTAAGTGACTGTCTGACAATTCCTATCCACAGCAGTAAATGAAGGAAGAATTTCACTGCATACAGACAGGTTTCTCATAAAAACGGTACTCATTTTTTAATTAAAGTATATTGGAGATAGGTTTCTTTTTCATTAAAGAAAGTAAAAATGGCATTTTATTTTTTTTGCCTTTCCTTGTCCTTTAGGAGGAAACACCAAAACGCCAAGGAAACACCATATTATTGAAATTAACAATTCAGATGAGAAGAGTTGCCTGCAGCACATTACATAAGAATTATACTGACCACTCAAGTGTATGTATCCTGCCTACAAACAAATCTGCTGTTAATCATATGCATATATAATCTGTATATGGTTTAGAAATCCCTCTCAAATAAGCTTGATGTGAGTCATGTATCCAGGAATAGCTAACACTGCAACAAACTGAAGCTGTTGTCACTGCAGTGCAATGATCCATACAGACGTGTATAAGACAAAGCAAAGCAGTGTTTACTATATTACCCACTACTTCTATGATATTAAGTGAGGCTTTACAACATCACACATATGGTGTAAATTAAAAGTATCAAAAGCTGTATTCTGTTACTCTACTGAGACTTTACTGCACACAAGGTAAAGTGATTCTGTATCTTATATATAGCATACATTGCTGATATAAAACATGGAGTTTAGATCAGAACATATGGAGCATGAAAAGCAACCCCTTAAATACAGTCCCTCCTAATGAACTCTAAACCAACCTTTCACATTAAAAAAGGAGGAAGGGATTTAAAAGATCCTTAGATAAATAAAAGGGCAGTGTAATTCTCACTAATGGCACTATGGAAAATGCTGTTTATTTCATATTTCTTATTTCGTAGAAGGGACTAGTTTTCCCAAGGCATACAGGCAGAACAGTAATCACCAATACAATGATTAATAAAATCTTACATATTTAATTCATTTGGGTCCCTCGTCAAATTTCTAAAGACCTTATTCATAACCCACAGTTTAAGAAACGCTGCATAAATAAACATTAAAAAAATAATTTAGCATGCATAGTTATTTGGTATCAAATTAAATTTCAACACCTATATAGCAGTTTTTTTTACATACCTGCCCTGATTACCTCTGGCGCTACATCCCACATGCTAAGCAATATCTGGCCCAGATTCCATGAAGTGCAAATCCTAACTCAGATACCGTGCAGATTTATTCATTCCAGAGCATTAAGAGGAAGCTTGTTCCTATTACAGTGTGCTTGGAGCACTGCTCCTGCTAGAACTGATGTTTCCAGGACTCTGCAGATTTTCCTTTGGGAAGTGAGAACATGTGGGTGCCCTGATTCTGACTCTTTCTGTAGTATGTTTTTATTCATTCAAACTCATTCTCCAACAAAAAATCCCCTTCTCTTTACATCTACGTGCTTTTATGACATCCTTTATCAAGTATTTATTGGTCTCCTTTTCCCCCTTTGCACTGCACTCACTATGGTGAGTGACTTATGGTCCACATTATGCGCCACTAAAAAAGTGATCTTGGGCATTATTTTGCTAGCTCCCTACCTGCTATAATAATAGACTAATTCTTATTTTTATGATGTGCAGCTGTAGTAAACCAAGTTACTGCAAAGACTAACTGGGTGTCATTATTTTTCTTACTGACTCCTGTCTGCACTCAGGACCGGGCTGCATTAAATGCCTGCCTTAATATCTCATCAGTGTAACCATGTTGTCAAAATCTGGCCTTGCAGTTCCATAATTTGTACCTCACAGTTACCCATATCTGAATTATTAGGTATCACCCTGCAAAACTGGGATATAGGTAATGATCTCATTAAGGGGGTGGCAGCTCTTCATGTATAGTAGTGTATTTCTTTTTATTTTTCTATATAGGGAAAACTGTAGTCCCCCCACCTTCTATCCATACTTCAACATCCAAATATTGCACTTTACTAACACTATATTATACTGCAAATCTTAGGGGGAAGGCAAAGCATTTAATTGCAGCACCATTTTAAAAAATGAGGTTTGATCCACCCCCCCCACAAAAATGATAAAGACATCATCAATAAATCTTATACTTGGAGTTTATATTGATATATATATATGTTGGTGTTTGCGGGGGGCCATCACAGTGCCTGTTCTGAAACTCAATTAGAAAGTAATTCAAATTAAGGCATAACTTCAAAAGAGAAATAACAAATTGAACTGGTGGACCTTGGTACAGTTCACTATTCATTAAAAACGTGGTTCACCTTTAAAGGGGTGGTTCACCTTCCAACACTTTTTTCAGGTCAGTTGGTTTCAGTTCACCAGAAATAAAGACGTTTTCCAATTACTTTCTATTTTATATGTGTGACTGTTTTTCGAATATTGAAACATAAGTATAATTTTTAGCTTTCTAAAGGTACTCTGGGGGGGGGGGTCACCGACTCTAAACTGTTCTAAATTTATACATTTAGTTGATAACTTTATCTTTGGTTCTGCATAATCCCTCAATTCCATTAAAGGCAGCCATTAGAACTGATACAATAGTTGCTAAAACTCCAGAGTTGCTGCTGAGAATTGTATCAACTTAATATTGCAAAATTGTAACAGTTTAGAGTCTGCACCTGAATTACTGAGCTGCCAGACTCAAACACCAGAGACACCAACATTCAACTTTAAACTTTGGAATTTTTGGATTTTGGAAGAACACATAAAGAACATAAAGTATGGAAAGCAAGTGAAAATAAGTATTTATTTCTGAACAATCTGACAACAACTCACTGAAATAGTGTTTGGAAGGTGAACATTTAGTATTTTATAGAAATTATAAGTATATTTTGAATTGGTCTTAATTTTTTTAATTATTATTTTAACACTTTCTTCTTATGACTCTTTCCAGCTTTCAAATGGGGGTCACTGACCCCATCTAAAAAAAACAAATGCTCTGTAAGGCTACAAATGTATGGTTATTGCTACTTTTTATTACTCATCTTTCTATTCAAACCCTCTCCTATTTATATTCCAGACTCTTATGCAAATCAGTGCATGGTTGCTAGGATAATTTGTACCCTTGCAACCAGATTGTTGAAACTGCAAACTGGAGAGGTGTTGGATAAAATGCTAAAAAACTCAAAAAGTTTATTTAAAGGAACAGTAACACCAAAAAAAAGAAAGTATTTTAAAGTAAAGAAAATATCATGTGGATTTGCCCTGTGCTGTTAAAACTGATCTATTTGCTTCAGAAACACTACTATAGTTCATATAAACAAGCAACTTAGCAGCAATGGCGGAAATTGAAAAACAGCTATATGGCACAGGATAAGTAATGGATAGCAGATAGCATTATGTTTTGCAGAGCTTATCTGCTATCTGCTGTGTAACTTGAGCCTTTTCTCCTTTGACTAGTTGCCCCATGGCTACACAACAGCTTATATATATAAACAATAGTAGTGCTTCTGAAGCAAAAACTGCAGTTTTACCAGTGCAAGGCAACACTGAATTATACTTTTATTACTTTAAAACAATTTAATTTTTTTGATGTTACTGGTCTTTTAAAGGCGAGCAACCACTTTAAGCCAGACCAGTACAGTGAACAGGGCCCATGGAGTAAACGCCAGTAAACTAGGCTTATAAAGAAATCCAGCAGCAGAAAAAGTCAGCGCTGCTGCTAGCTAGTATTTTAATAGTTGCATTTTTCCATTCTGCTACTGTTGCATCTGGAGAGCCTGCTATTGCTAACAACAACCAACTGACATGATGGGAATTGTAGTTCTCAGACTCTACTCCTCTGTCTCATAAAATCCATCCAAATCATTCTTATTGCTTATTGCTTTGCTATAACCTAACCTCCACAACACAATTAAATGCTGCTCCTCAACTACTGTCTAAGAGCACATATAATTCTATTGCACTCCAGTGTATAAAAACCCACCCCATTAACTGTAGATCATTTAAAAAAAAGTTTATTTTCTTTTAACATTACTCTGTGCCCCAAAGGCCACCATATACTATGAATATAGGCACTCAAGCTGACCACAAAAAAACCCCCAAAAATTTAATTATTCAAATATAATGTATGGTTTCCCCGCACTGGTACAACTGGTGTATTTGCTTTAGAAACACTACTATAGTTTATGTAAACAAGTCGCTGTGTAGTCACGGGCCATTCAAAGCTCAGGTTACACAGCAGATAACAGGTGCACTCTGTAGAATCCCATTGTATTGTATTACACAGCTAATCTATTAGCTGTTGCGTATCCAGTGCCTTTTCTCCATTTTCAGCTTGAATGGCTGCCCCCATGACTACATAGTAGCTTGTTTGCATAAACTATAGTAGTGTTTCTAAAGCAAGAGCATAACATTGACCAGTGCATAGCAATAGTACATTATATTTGTGCTGGCACCATGTTGTCCTGCTATATACACAAGTCTGAAGTGGGCTACAATGAACTTTATTTTAGAAACTCACTTGCAGCAATGTCTAGCCATACACCTTCTGCTCTCTCCGGCGCTACCAGAATCTAACCAACAGCTCAAAAACGCGCTGCCCTCCATCTTCAGCTGCATCTTCATCCTGAGGCACATGATTTTGTTTCAAAACCACTCTCCTTATGTTTCGAGCATCCACCTCGCCTTCATCCCTCGAGCCCCAGCTCAGCATCCGGTCTCTTCCTTCCCATACAGTACCACTATCCCTGCAAATCGCTTCACATATCTCTTCAGCCGCAACCTGTCAGAGCCCCGCCTCCCTGGTGATCCGTGAAAAAGGGACAGCAAATCAACACGCGCAATGACTTAATGGGCGGGGTTTCACGGTGAGGTAAATGCGCAAAAAAAAAAAGGCGGGAAGGAGGTGGAGCCTGATTGCGAGAGCGACAGAGGGAACTAGTTAAGGTGCATATTAAGGCAGTGTTTCGAAATTGTGCTTTATAATTGAATTTAACAACTTGGTATGTTTTTATTGAGGCACAGTGGGACTGGGGTCTGCCTATCAGGATTTCCAAATAAGAAAATTTGAACAGGACTGTGAAGAGAATGCATACCTCCCAACTGTCCCTTTTTTGGAGTGACAGTCCCTCTTTTGAGAGCTCAACCCGCTGTCCCTCATTTGCACTGGAAAGTCCCTCTTTTCTCTGCACTGAAGAGCCAGAAAAAGAAGCAAAGATTTTAACTTAAAAGATACTTTGTAACACTTTAGAGATCAGAAAATAAGTAATTGTAACAGTTTAGATAAGGAGAAATATTTTCAAACTTTCATAACCTGTCAAATTTAGTAAAATAAACATGGTAATTAGGGGGTGCGGCCTCAAAATGGGCGTGGTCACAAAAATGTTGACGTGCTGTGGGCATAAAAACTTTTTGTCCCTCTTTTTACATCCAGAATGTTGGGAGGTATGATAATCCCATCTCCTGAGGTCACCATTCAACTAACTTCTGGGGTTGACACATTTGCTGGAAAAAAAATACTGTCTGCCTTGTACTGTAATGTTTTTCCCTATTAATAACATTGGCATTAAGCATTTTTAATGTACTAGTATGAAAAAAAACAGGACCAGGCCAAGTCAGCTGGAACCCTAGGCAACCCAGGCGGCAACCTCCCTACAGAGAGAGAGGGGACGAAGGGGAGGGAGTGGTCAGTAACTGAGAGGAGGGAGGGGACAGTGACGGAGGGGAGGGTGACAGAACGGGTGGGTGACAGAAGGAGGAAGGGGAGTAAAATGGAGAAGTGTGGACTAGCCAGGGGTGTATTTATATGAAGGCACCTGGTTTTTTTTGGGGGGGGGGCGACCCTTGGGTTCCTATAAATATATTATATAAAAAAAAAATCGGCCAGGCTATTCCATGGATTTCCAGTGTAAATCAGGTGAAAGAGCTGGGGGGAGGGGAGGAGGGCTTGGACTGGCCTGGCCAGTAAAAATGATGACTGATCCCAATGTTATTAATAGGAAAAAGATATATATAGGAAGTCCGGAACTAGTCGGGCATGGTTGGCCGAAGTGACATCATGGGGTGTGTGATATCATGTCCGCGAAGTCCTTGATTGTGACGTAGGGGGTGTATTTAGGTCTGATATCTAGGGCAACGTCAGACCTAAATACAGCCATGGGACTAGGGGTAGGCAGAAGACAATTTCAGAGGTAGCTGCCCAGTGCCCCCCTGCCATTGTGCCCTTGGGAGCTGCCTCTTCTGCCTACCCCTAGTTCTGGCCCTGAAAAGGCCATCCCATTGGCGATTGGCAGAGCTGGAGGCAAAGTCAACATCATACATAGCAAAGTACTGGGTGTTTCAAGTTGTCCTGAACAGCCTAGGAAAGCAGTCATCAGGCAGTGGATTTTCAGTAGGGATGCACCAAATCCAGGATTCGGTTCGGGATTCGGCCAGGATTCGGCCTTTATCAGCAGGATTCGGATTCGGCCGAATCCTTCTGCCTGGCCGAACCGAATCCTAATTTGCATATGCAAATTAGGGCCAGGGAGCTAAATCACGTGACTTTTTGGCACAAAACAAGGAAGTAAAAATGTTTTCCCCTTCCCACCCATAATTTGCATATGCAAATTAGGGTTCGGATTCGGTTCGGTATTCGGCCAAATCTTTCGGGAAGGATTCGGGGGTTCGGCCGAATCCAAAATAGTGGATTTGGTGCATCCATAATTTTCAGGCTTGTGCAGGCAAGGTTTTGGGAACTTTTAATGAAAACAGTAAAAAATAAATTTTTTAAAGGGGCATTCTTTCTATTTTTAGAGATGTATAATGCATTTGTAAATGCTGTTTGTCAAATGTTTAATTGAGACAGTTTTTTGAATGGTTGCATAATACATTTCTAGTTCATAATTAAGCTAGGTTGAAAAAAGACCAAAGTCCATCAAGTTCAACCTCCTCCAAATGAAACCCAGCACCCATACATACGCCACTCACCATCCCCTCATATACAGTACAATATATATATACTAATTTCTAAATTCCTAGCCCACTGTTGCGTTATGTCTCGTCTGGGATATATGAATACAGATGTACAAAATAAAAAATCATTAAATTTAGAGGAATCTACATGCTCATTTTTTTTAGTGTTTATAGCTTGTATCTTCTGTCATAGTTTTGGAAACATGCTTGAAGAAAAATCTGTCAGAACTTAATCACTGTAGTTATTGCAGATTGAAATGCTCTTTGAGACTAAACCAACACCTTCATTTAAGTCTGCCAGCTTACTGATTAGAAGTAAAATATTTTCCTTTATGCAGAAGATGCTGAATAGATCAGTGTTGCTTGTTTGTCTTCTACTAGAAGAAATAAAAGTCATTACTGCAAGAAGCAGCTGATTGAAAATATTGAAGTGGTGAGTGTGACATATTTATTTTTGTGCTCTTTAAGTTCCACAAGAAGGAACATTTTAGTTGGATTAAAGTGAAAACTAATGAGATTCAGCAAAATCTTAACACTGTTTCATGATTTGCTCATAAAAAAAAAAAATATATATATATATATATATATATACTTAAGAAAAATGCCTAATTGAAACAGTAAAGAATAGATGTTTATTCTCTAATATATCATTATGCATTAGTGAATAAGACATTATCTTGTAACAACAATTATAACAATTTCCCATTGTGAAAGTGTTACTAAGTTTCACTGTGGGCAAACATTTTGTAGCAGAAATGTTGTTCTGTTCCACATTATTGGCAAAGGAAATCAGTCTAATTGTTCACTGGCATAATGGACAACAAGGAAACTAACAGCAACAATACATTTACTATACAAGGTACAAATTCCATGAGTATTTTTATGTATATATATATATATATATATATATATCATTTAAATTTGTGATGGTTTTACAATGTTTTCATTAGCTTTCTATTATTAAAAGGGCAATATAATTCTTTAGTAACATTGGCTTATTGAATGGCATGTGTGCAGAACACACATTGTGTCTTTTATTTTAATTAAGAAATATGTTTTTTTTATATTTCATTATTAAACGGCAAAATTGAAATAATTGAAAGTAAAGTCACGTCAAGCGCAATCAAAGCAAATCACAAGTCCTCTAAGGGCAGAGACACACTTGGAGATTCGGGAGATTTAGTTGCCTGGCGACAAATCGCCTCTTCTTCGTGGGTGAATTCTGCCAGCTAGAATCTAAATCAGCAGCAGGACGACACTTGGAACACTTCGTAGTTGCCTCACGAGGAAACTTCGGACAACTTCGGAAAATGAAGTGCTCGATTTAGATTCTAGCCAGTGGGAAGGCGGTTCGGAAGATTAGATGCCTGAAGAAGAGGCAATTTGTCACTGGGCCACTAATCCCCCTGAAGCTCCATGTGTGTCTCTGCCCAAAGAAGCCTCTGCATAACGAGCTGCTGGACGAAAGCAAGGGTTTGTTTATATGGAGGCTTATCAGTGGACTGGTGGTTTGTTTATATTGTGCTCAGGAAGTACAGTACAATCTAATTTTATTATCAGTTTAAGAGTTTTCCCTGTTGAGTGCAAGATATGTTGAAAAGTGGGTATACTGCCCTATTCAAATAGGGTGGTGCTCAGCTCTGACAGACAGGAAACAGTTATCTAGTATGCCCATCAATGCCCATCATCACAGCCAACAACTATCGTACACCAGGTAATGTGACCACATAAGTGCTCTCAGTGACAACCACAGCAATCAAATGAATGATAAACGCACAGACACTGGCAATATGTGTCAAGGTACAACTGTAAAGAAGGTCCGCACACACAATTTTTACCAGTGGGAGAGTGTACCCCTTTTATTCATGCCACCATGGCAGTCGGGGTACACTCCCCGACTGCTAAAAATTGTGTGTGCGGACCTTCTTTACAGTTGTACGGTTGCTAAGGGACCCGGCCGGGTCTACGGTGGACCAGCACCACTACTGCAGGTCAGTGGAAGGAAGGTGTGCGGTAGAGACAATACAATATGTGTCAAGGACCATGTGAGAAAACGTTTATTTCAATTTTTTATTGCACAGAAAATGAATATATGGAGGAGCTTTGTAATTTAATAAGAATGATGTTATATATATTATCACATTATCAAACAGTATTATTATATATACTAAGTTTTTTCAGCAATCCTAAGGGGCAAATTTATCAAATTCACATGAATGATTTAAAATTCGATCGAATTTTCAAAAAGGATAGAATTCTCAAATGTTTTTGAAGACCACTCCAACCATCGAATTTTGAAACTTTGATTGAATTGAATGATTCGAATAATTCCAATAAAAATATATATTCGAATATTCAACAGTCAAATAACTTCCCCTTTAAATTTTTATTCGACTGCCTAGTTCGCCAGTTTCAACGTACTGAATTGGTTTTTATTATTTTAGATCAAATAAAAAAAAATTTGATCAAATGGTTAAAATCGTTCGATTTGAACAATTTTAACGTTAGATTCGGACGATTTTATCCTTCGATCGGATATTTCCTATTCGATCGTTCGACCAATCGAATAGCAGTAAACTCCTTCGATTTCGATATTCCAGTAAGAGTTAAATAAATCTGGATAATTCCAATGCAACTGGAATGCTGTACCTCTGCCTTCACAGATAATATAATAATCTGATTGTGTTTGTTCTGGGATTGTAGGACACATAGCAAACGCAAATCTAATCTCAAAGGCCTATACATCATCAGCTTGTAGCTGTATAATCAGCTTTTCATAGCAGCCTTGTTTATTTCAAACTATTGCCTTGCTATAACCACACTGTGGACACATATACAAGCCGTCAAATGTCTGTAAAGAAAGAATGCAAAAGCAATATACTAAGTATAGAAACAGTGATACTTTTGGCCAGAATTATATGTAAACTTTTTAATAAGCAGTCTGTTTATTCTACCATAGAAATCAAAGAAAGCTATCTGTGCAACATAATCAATAATGTTATGGTTTGTAATAATTATTTACCTAGTAATCTGGAAATTTAATGTTTTATTAAAAACATGCTAATACATGTTTTTTCATACAACCTAAGGCAGCTATTTGACAGGAAATGTAACAATTCCCCATACTATTTACTTTGTTGTGACCTCTAACCTTTTAACTATCTGAGACCCACGAGCTTCAATTATACTTCTTTAGACACATACATACAGAAAACATTCTCTACTCTAGTCACATATTTCTAGCCTTTATATTAAATAGTGTCCTATACCTTGGGCACTTAGTTTAAACTGAGGCGGTTTAGCTAGATACCTCTTGCTATATAGTAGTATATTTGATAGACGGGAATGAATAGCATTGACAATTACTCTATGTTTTGTAGCATTCCTAGACATTTAGGCTTATGTCAAACATAATATTTCCTCGAGTGCAGAGACACACCCGGAAAGCTAATGGAGAGAAGGATGTTCTGCTCCTGTCTGCCCCATCTTGTTTGTAAGTAAGATACTGGCCGATCAGCAAACACAGGGTGGATTTTATCTTGAAAGACATGGTTTAGTATTTCCCCACTGAAATCCACCCCTTGTGTTCTCTGAAGGCCGGATGCCTTGCCACAAAAGTGCACATAAGATGGGATGGATAGAAGTAGATTGTTTTTTCTCAGATCCAGTAATGCCACTGAAATTGGATAAAGCACCCAATTAGCTTAAATGTATTGGTCCTGGTAGATTGAAAATGTGTATGATGGTCAATTTACTAATTTTGTTCCATGATTTTCAAAAACAATTGTGGTTTTCTCATTTTTAAAAAAAGCTCTTAAAATTAGACATTTATTAAAGGGGTGTTTCACCTTCAAGTTAACTTTTGGTATATTGTAGAAGGGCCAATTCTAAGAAACTTTTCAATTGGTCTTCATTATTTATTTTTCATAGTTTTTTAATGATTTGCAATTTTCTTATATTTCTTTGCAGCTTTCAAATGGGGGTCACTGACACCATCTAAAAACAAATGCTCTGTAAGGCTACAAATGTATTGTTATTGCCACTTTTTATTATTTATCATTCTATTCAGTCCATCCCCTATTCATATTCCAGTCTCTTATTCAAATCAATGCAGAGTTGCTAGGGTAATTTGTACCCTAGAAACAAAATTGCTGATACTGCAAAATAGAGAGCCGCTGAATAAAAAGCTAAATAACTATAAAAATACAAACAATAAAAAATGAAAACCAATCGCAAATTGTCTCAGAATATCACTCTCTACATTATACTAAAAGTTAACTCAAAGGTGAACAACCCCTTTAAGTGTAAAAATAACAAAAACCTCCAATACAAAACTTCGCCAAGTAAAAGCTTTGGAGGTCCTTTAGAAGTCACCGGGAGCTGAACTGATCCTTTTGTATTATGTTAAATCACACTTTTAGGGGGTTATTTACTTAAAATCAGAATTTATCCCATAAACAAAGGCTCAACCAAACTTCCTTGCCCAATTTTAGATTAATTATTAATAAAAAAAACTTGATCTAATCGAATTGAGCAAAAACTTGATAAAATCAATCAAAAAACTGAATCATTAAATTTTTTTTGAGTTTTTGATGAAAACTCTGAATTATAGCAGGAAACCCTGAACAGACCATGGTATCTTCAAATTGTTAAAGGGACATTAGCCATCGACTTCTGACATAGGTTGGTTTGAGATGGTGTATTTTTGGATGCAGATTTTTAGCAGCTTTGGGGTATAATAAAAAAAGTTGGAGTTTTTCTTTTTGCACAAAAAAGTTTAATTTCTTTTTGAAAAAAAATCAAAGTTTAATAAATAAGCCTCTTAGAGTTTAGTCGTAGTTTCAAAAACCACTAAAATCTGACCTTTAATAAATAGGCCCCTTACAGGAACTTAGGGGCAGATTTATTGAAATTTAGGGGATTTTTAGGGGATTTCTAGAATTGTATTTATCAATGGGTGAAACTTAAAACTCTCCATTTGATAAATATGGATCAAAACATCCCATAGGAATAAATAGGACATGGGTGAATTTTAATTTATTAAGCTCTAAAACCACATTTTGATAAATCTGCCCCAAAAGGCCCTATTTACCAACAGTCTTATTTTCTTGGTTAGTGTTTTTTGAAACTATGCCCAACCTCACAAGCTGTAAGGGGGTTCTTTATTACAGGTCACGTTTGTTAGGTCAAGTTGTTTAGTGCCAAATACTCACATATTTAGAGGAAAAAAAACTTGACTTTTCCTAGATTTATTAAAGGAGAAGGAAAGGCTTGATGCACTTGGGGATGCCAAATGTTAGGCACCCCAGAAAACTGCTTCCTACTTTGCAGATTTCTTATTGTTTACCAGACTGTAGCCAATCAATAAATCAATCAGTGACTTAAAGGGGGGGCATATGGGTCATAAATGTTGCTTTTGAATCTGAGCTGAATGCTGACTATCAATTCCAAACTCACTGAACAGTTATGTCACATGTGGCCAACCTTCAAGTCACTGAAAAGCAGGAAGTAGTGTTCTCTTCTGTTATGTTACATAGTTACATAGTTAGACATTTGCTCACTCCAGTCTTTATAAATTACATTTTTGGCTAACTATGTTAGACAAATTTTATTATTTTGCACAGCCTATCTATTTACCCAGTTTTTATGTGTACACTGAACTGTTCATTCTGAAGATGAGGAAATTCTTTTGTAAACCTAAAATTAATACACAAATGCTACTGAAAGTTTCAGCATATTATAGGTCATACACTCATGCAACTTCAAAACATGTAAACAGATGAATATCAGATGAATATTTTCAGTAGTTAAGCTGACTCTGTCAAGTTCTGATGCTCAAAACTGTTACTGCCTGTTGTCCTACCCAGTAAGGTTCATGATTGGTAGGCATCATTCCAGAAAAAGGGAAAACCATTACATAATCACAGTTTAATGCCACTAGAAGAGACACTCACAGCAAAAAGAAGAGATTCTTTCAGTTTCTGTAGTTATTGTGTTTCTAGTAATTGACCACTTGTAGCTTTACCTTTTCACTAATGGATAACATCCTTAGAGAAGGATTTTCTGAATGAGTTCTATTCATCAAAGTAAAAATAATGATTGTCATGTTAAGGCTGTGTTTGCAACGTTAAACTGAGCGTGGAATTCATTCGGTCACTGAATTTGGCATTTTAAAAAGCAAAGAGAGAGAGGGAAGGAGAGGGGGAAACAGCAGCCTCTTTAACAATATCTTCAACTGCTTCTCATGCTGAATTCCCAAAAGTACTTTTCTCTTGTGAGAAACCCCTAATCTGAAGTGTGTGACAGAAATTAATTAACCTGTACTAAAAAAAGGATACACAGAATAATAAAAACATGTAACAAATCACTCTGTTACAATTCTAGACTTTATAGTTTACTTGTATGACAATGTAATGTAGGATGATACAGAAAAATTATATAACTACCAGGATAAAAGTAGCAAAAACAGTGAAGCTAGAAGCAAATGTTACTCCCATACTATCACTAGTAATCAGTGTAACTATAGAGAAGCAGACCCCCAGATCGTGGGGGGTCAGGGAACAGAAGGGCCCTGACTGTGGTGGAGTCTGCTTTCTTTATAACCAAAAATAATAATAACGATGTTTCACTGCACATGCTCTGTGCAGCTGTCACTTACTGAGCTAAGAGACCAACTCACAATATACTGTACACATAGGGGCAGATTTACTAAATTCATGTGAAGGATTCGAATATTTGCATGAATAGTCAAGAATAGTCTCAATTAGATTTTGTTACTATTCAAATATGCAAATTAAGTATTTTCGACCATCGAATATAAAATATATATATTCGAGCGCTCGACTATTCGCCAGTTGAAGAACTTGCCCTTTAAATTTTTATTTGCCTACTTTGCCGGATTGAATACATCTGATTAGTAATTAATACAGATGATTACTACATGGCAGCACATAAACCAGTTCAAATTACATTAAAATTTAATTAACAGTAGTATCAGCTTAAATGACAGGCCAATCTCATTTTCTGTTTGATAATTTGTGATGACCCCTAAGTTTAGCTTCTCAACAGCTGCTCGGAGCATGTGAGTGTCACAGACACTTTCCAAGATGGTGAGCCCCTGTGACAAGTTTGAAGTCCTGAATCATTGCTTCTATTGACAAGCTTAAACTTTAGGCTGGTACAATAAATTCAGTATATAAAACATGGCATTTTTCACCCTATTAATTTTTAGGGTTTAGTTCTCCATTAATAATGTCCACAAAATAGCTATTGCCTGCTTGACGTGATAGTAAATTCCAAAAGAAAGAAGAATTAAATAATTTATATACTGTAAGTTAAGTTTATTTTGCTTGGCTACCATCTTAAAATAGGATTTAGAATTGATTCTTAGGAAACAGCTCAAACTTCTTGAACCTCTGCTCCAATGCTTGAAGGGGCAGTTTTCCTGCTGCCTTTCCCTCAAAGGGAGAAAAGGCCATTGTTGTATGTTCTCCAGAGTATTTCAGTGTATACCAGTGGTCCCCAGACCAGTTAGCACTTTTGATAAAGCTGTTCCGGTATGTTTTTTGGCAGAAAACATACTATATATGTACAGTATGTACGAGAAAGGCCTCGGAGGAGGCCGAAACGTTAGTCGTTCAAGCAATAAATACATTTTGATT
>CM044445.1:95580714-95591720 GCA_024363595.1 Xenopus borealis | reverse complement strand
CCATATATATGCTTCTGTTCGAAGCAATGCATAAATGCATTGGCGTAGGCTGGCGCTACCCTAGATCCCATAGCGGTGCCTGTTCTTTTCAGAACTTTTTTTTCTTTTGCTGAGGTTTTTCATGCAAATTGTTGGTGTATTTTAAAATAAATAATGACTAAGCTTTCAAAAATATTCTCAAGTATGTTTGCATTTTTTCTCTCCATTCTTTTGCTTCAGTTTCTCTTAAATTATTAAAAAACTGAATCTTGAATTTTCATGAACCTGCCCTGTTGTGTTGCAATTGTGACATTTCAAAGCTCTACTATACTACAAACCAGTGAATATTGGAATACCGTGTTTCCACATTTGTTTCCACGATCATAGCGTAGTCCTGTGCACAGCAATATTGACAGGTTTATATTATTATATTATATTACATTCGTTTGGGAGTATTTGTCTAATTGATATCAGTTGAAAAAGGTAGTCTATTGAGTATTTATCTGAATTAAATTTTGTGTCTTCTGTTTTGCCAAATAGACCTGGTATTTTGGCTACGTGAACATTTCAAATACTAGTCCCATGTTAAATTATAGGGCCTGTTTAGACAGTATTTATTGATTCTTGTTTTGCAGTAGGGTGAGCCAGATGAGTAAAATTTAGTTTGCTTTATTTTGTTACAGAAAAACAAGGTTTTGTTCAGGTGCCAAAAGCAGCCGCTCTTATTTTAGAAAAGAAAGTACAAAGATAGAAAAGGAATTGTAGTGTGACCAGACCTGCCTGCAAGATTTAATACTGAATGGATTATGTGCAGACCGTTTGGTGTGATATATGTACTTTATAGCTTGCAGGTAGTAACTTGCATGTGCTATTGTACTGTGTTTTGAGAGATTTGTAGGATATGTATGTGATTGTGCACCTATGATTGTTACCCTTTGCTTGAAAAATGTAACTATAGTTAAGGAGGCTGTCAACACAGTTTGGGTCAATAGTACTTGTATAGTATAGTGTAATCTGTGACCTTGAAGTGGACCACCACAACTGTCTGGGATTTGCAGGACTTGTTTTACATATTGTTTTGTTCTAGTTTTGAGATGCATTTGCAATATATTTATCTTAGATAAACCTTCACTCTATGGGGCAGATTTACTAAATTCACTCAAAGGATTCAAAGTTCGATCGAATTTTCAAAAAGTTTTGAATTCAAATTTCTAATGTTTTTGAAGACCACTTTGACTAGTGAATTTTGAAAATTCGATCGAATCAAATGATTAGAATGATCCCAATAAAAATCTATTTGAATATATTCGACTATTCGACGGTCGAAGTACTTCCCCTTTAAATTTTTATTCGACTGCCTAGTTTGCCAGTTTCAAATTGGATTTCAAATATTTTGATTGAATAAAAAATTTAGGGATGCACCGAATCCACTATTTTGGATTCAGCCGAACCCCAGAATCCTTCCCGGTATTTTTGGTCGAATACCAAACCAAATCCGAACCCTAATTTGCATATGCAAATTACGTTTGGGAAGGAGAAAAATTTTTTACTTCCTTGTTTAGTGCCAAAAAGTCACATGATTTCCCTCCCTGGCCCTAATTTGCATATGCAAATTAGGATTCAGATTTGGTTTGGCCAGGCAGAAGGATTCCGCCGAATTCCAATCCTACTGAAAAAGGCCGAATCCTGGCCAAATCCCGAACCAAATCCTGGATTCCATGCATCCCTAAAAAATTTGATCGAATGGTTAATCTTTTTTGTATTTGATCGTTCGACCAATCGAATTGCTGTAAAAATCCTTTGACTTCGAATTTGGAGAATTTGTATTCGCTAACTATTCCCATAGATAAAAACCCTCGAATTCGACACTTAGTAAATCTGCCCCTTAATGTGCTAAAGCACATGTGATGTGATATTGAGGATTTCGCTAATTCTGTAGTGACAGGATCAATGGGTACTTGCAAAATACCAACACATTGGTTGGGTTTTGAGTGGAAACCCCTGCCTGCATGGTACCCAACTCTTTCATCCCACCCACTTCCCCCAGCCAACAGTAACATCACTTCCAGTCCTGGGTTGGGTTAGAAGCTAACAACTTGCATGTAGGGATGTGCAGTAGGAATAGGAGCATTGCAAGTAGGGGGTCCGGGTTGGGTTGCTAGAAGGTCTGGACTGAGAATTAAAATAGGCCCTGGCATTTAACAGGTACACAGAGGCCCAATCAGCACACACAGAGGCCCAAATAGCCCCCCAGCCCACTAAGTACTGACTTTCTATGGCACCTTATAGCAGCCCCTCTTGTATTTGCCAGAACCCACAGATTGCCAATCCGGGCCTGGTTGCTAGTCAGTGGGTCCAGTGTACCATGGGTCTACCCAACTGGAACCGTGAAGTGCATGGTTCATGGATATAGTGTAACTAGTTTATGATAGTGCAGGCCTGCTAAATGGCCATTTATATATAAAACGGGAATAAAAGGGAAGGTGAATGAGAGACGGTAAATAATTGAAGTGTAGTAAGGGAAAAAAATAGTTGGATGCCCCAGGAGACTGGCATGCCTGTCTACCTCTCTGTGCCTGTCCCTGTGTATTTGTGCACATGAGCTCCCTGTGCACATCATAATGCTCTGGCATTACTTTTAGTAGCATTTTAAAACAAAAGGCTATTCATATTCCCAATCTTTATCAAAGCTGGCCCTGTATACTAAAGTCCTGTCCAAGCCTTGTTCCCAGGGTAGGACTGGGCTGGTGGGACACTGGGAAAAAAACCTGGTGGTGCCCTTCTGGCACAGACTCACTTACCATGGCCGGCAGATATGTGTCTCCTTCCTGACCTCCCCCCCTGCCGCATGAAGAAGGCATGCACTTTTGGGGAGGGAGGGCTGAAGGGGGGGGGGGCAGAGGGTGACTGGCAGTGTGGGACTGTGGGGGTGGTGGAAGGGGTACATGGCATGCAACAAAAGTGGCAGAAGGGGGGTGGGCAGCTGGGGAAGGGTGCTTGGGGGCCCGGTGGTGTGCGGGCTCCTGATATGTCAGCCCCAGTTAGTGACGGGCCAACCTGGCCAGGCGCCACAGGCGTGTGTTCACACTCGCAAAATGGTGTGCATGTGTAAGGGCGAAAAGACGTGTGTGTGCATGCGTGAAGATGCATACACGCAAAGGTGTGACATGCACGCATGAAGCAAAGATGCACTGCACGTCAGCAAGAGCTGCGACCGGACTAGGGGGTAGGAGAGGCAGAGAAGGTACTGCCTGGCGCCCCGCCCCACTTTGTGCCCTAGTCATGTGTCTACTCTGCCTACCCCTTGGCCTGGCCCTGGCCCCAGTGGGCCCACACCCCCATAGTCTGATGCTACTTGTTCCGGATTGCTCTCCTGGTTATTTACTCCATGCCTGGTGCTAACTCTGTGCATGCCTGCCCTGACTGCTAGCCTGTTTTTGACTACAATTTTGTGCAATACTCTTCTGTACTGTTCTTTGGATCAAACTGCAGTGTTCAAATTCGCTGTCTGCAGCATAAAGTTTAGAACAGGGGTCTTCTGGTCACCAAAGTGTGCAATCTATTTGGGTAGTGACACACGGACAGATTCGGAGAGATTTAGTCGCCTCCGACTAATTGCCTGTTCTTCACGGCCTTGGCGTGTTTTCCCATTTGCTATAATGAAAAGTTGCCTGCGCTAAGCACACGCAGTGCTTCATTTCCGAAGTCGCCAGTAGTTGCCTCACAAGGGAGATTGTCCCCCAGAAGAACAGGTGATTAGTTGCCAGTGGACTAAATCTCCCTGAATCTGCCAGTGTGTCACTACTTCAGTTCTAGGGTTCCTGCTACACATATTATGACACCAATTAAGATGTGCGTTTTCATACAGCAGACCAGTACATTCTACCTTCTAATTTATTTGCTATGGATTACTACACAAGTATTAAACTTATTATCCCAGCAAGGTTGCAGATTAGTTGTTATGGGTTACTAGACGTGGGAAAACTTTTTATTACATTATCCAATATAGCATTTAAATGAGCAGAATATTAAAGGGAAACTGTCATGGGAAAACATGTTTTCTTTAAAATGCATCAGTTAATAGTGCTGCTCCAGTAGACTTCTGCACTGAAATCCTCAAAAGAGAAAACAGATTTTTTTATATTCAGTTTTGAAATCTGACATGTGGCTAGCCATTTTGTCAATTTCCCAAGCTGCCCCAGTCATGTGACTTGTGCCTGCACTTTAGGAGGGAACTGCTTTCTGGCAGGCTGTTGTTTTTTCTTCTCAATGTAACTGACTAGTACGCAGTGGGACATGGGTTTTACTATTGAGTGCTGTTCTTAGATCTACCAGGCAGCTGTTATCTTGTGTTAGGGAGCTGTTATCTGGTTACCTTCCCATTGTTCTGTTGTTAGGCTGCTGGGTGGGGGAAAGGGATGGGGTGATATCACCCCAACTTGCAGTACAGCAGTAAAGAGTCATTGAAGTTTATCAGAGCACAAGTCACATGATTAGGGGCAGCTGGGAAATTGACAATATGTCTAGCCCCATGTCAGATTTCAAAATGAAATATAAGAAAATCTGTTTGCTCTTTTGAAAAATGGATTTCAATGCAGAATTCTTCTGGAACAGCACTATTAACTGATGCATTTAAAAAAAAAGAAAAAAAATTCCCATGACAGGATCCCTTTGAAAAGATTCTGACACCTGAAGTCTTTTTTACATCTATTATAACTGGCTTTGAAAGCTACTTCTAACTTTGCCATAAAGTATTTGCATGATGCTTTTACATTACTTGTCTGATCCCCCATGTTCCTGTATGAGGGGGCTGACATATTTGTGCAGCAGGAGTCTGTTATCATTAGAAACTGTAACTAACAGACTGAGATGGGACAGTCATGTTGGCAAAGTCAGAGTGTCAGAGAGTCAGGCTTAGGAAATCCAACTAACAATTATATACAAAAACAAACCTCTCAGCAAAAAATGATCAACATGACCTATAGGTAACATGTAATGTACATTCATATGTTTAAATTCATTTTTTAGTGTCAGAATCACTTTAAGATTGTGTAGAGTTTCTCAGACTACTGTGCTCTAGCATACATCTAGATCAGCCATCTCAAACTCGAATGACATGAAGGATTGGAGTGTGAAACTCAATGTGGGCTACTTAATTTCTATATAGGGCTACATTCATGCTGAATAATATAACAGTATATAAGGGCTTAACAAACCTTTCTACACCCTTCTAGAGTTACATGGACAACTGCAAAGACTTCTTACACTAATCTAATTTAGCATACAACTCATCTTTTAGCTATAACTATAACTGCCACAAAACATTGACTTAAAGTGAGTATTACTCATTTACCCTTCTGCTAAACAGAAGCTTTCACAATACCGGGGTGATGGGTCTGCATGTAATGGTAAATCAGGAAAGTGGTAGTGAGCCTCACAGTGCAAGCCATTGCACTCTTTATAATATTGTGACATGCCTGACACAGACTGTCTTACAACTATATCTGGCTGAACTTCGAAGAATGAAACATTATACTGTAGGTGAGGTTGTGGCTGCTGTGTTCTGGGACAGGCCTGGGGTAGCTCTCTGGGGCAAGAATAAAATGTTTCTGTACATCAGGCACTTCAGCAGAAAAATCATGAAAATGTTTAATTCATCAGTGTCAACTGTCAAGGAGGTACCCGAATTTAATAGACATGCATAAAATGCACAAATAATTTGTTTACATTATATATATATATATATATATATATATATATATAATACACAAAAGCCGTAAATATCTTGTAAATTATATCCTTATAAACGGTGAGTTCTGATGTCATCAGTTATAAACGGTGAGTTCTGATGTCATTTCTGTCACATGACTCACTGAAACTTGTGTATTACAATAAATAAAGTACCCCCGTTTGCAAAATATGAGGATATTAGAAGTTACCTCGGAGTTCCATGACCTGTATAAAAACACTCGGCCTTCGGCCTCGTGTTTTTATATGGTCATGAAACTCCTCGGTAACTTATAATATCCTTATATTTTACAAGAGGGGGTACTTTATTCACTATATATATATATATATATATATATATATATATATATATATATATAACACATAAAAGCCATGAATATCCTGTAAATTATATTCTTATAATTGGAGCTTAGTGGTCATTTCTGAAACTTGTGTATTATAATAAATAAAATACCCCCCATTTCAAAATATGACGATATTAGAAGTATCCTGTATAAAACCGGCCTTCGGTCTTGTGCTTTTATGTGGTTACTCTTTGGTAACTTGTAATATCCTTATATTTTACAGTAGGGGGTACTTTTATTGCTAGAGCTATCTGGCACCAGGAACGTACCAGGAACGAACCTGCTTTCAGCTGCACATGATCCTGATCAGTAACCTATCATTTGAAATAATGCATCATGTGATGTAAGATGGAGCCTGGCAGCCAGGCTGCGCTACAGTGACTTTTCTGAGCAGTCAGTACAGGTTATAAAGCTGCCTGGTTTTTTTAATGAGTTGGGAAGAAATAACTAGAATGGTCCAACACTTCAGGAAAACAGGAGCATGTATTTTAACGTTTCAGCATTTTACCTCCACTTTTTAATTGCACATTAGGCTCCATATCCATTCCACAGTCTTTATTTTCTTCCACTTCCTTCACTCTAACCAACAGAGCAAGAATAGAGAAAAAGGGAAAAGACTGTGAAATAGGAAGGGGAAAAATGCAGATGGTTGGGGGATGGAAGAACACTAGGGGGGGAGGGGAGAAGGTACATAGAAAGCTACACATAATATCTCATCAATAGAAAAATCAAGAGATCATTGTTTATTTTGATTTATTGTGTATGCACTGGGGGAAATGCAAGATATGTAGTAATTACAGAACTTGTTACATCTCAGTTTCAGTTCATGTCACCATTAAAATACACCCCTGATTTGAATTGGTTACAGAAACAAAATTTTAAATATAATAAATCATTAACAATGTAGAAGAGTCAGTTCTATATTAATGCCTTTATAGTCTTATATGCACAAGACTTCTAAAAAGAATTGGAAAATTCCTTAAAGGTATACTGTCATGGTAAATATGTTTTTTTCTAAACACATCAGTCAATAGTGCTACTCCAGCAAACTTCTGCACTGAAATCCATTTCTCAAAAGAGCAAACAGATTTTTTTATATTCAATTTTGAAATCTGACATTGATAGACATTGCTAGACATTATGTCAATTTCTCAGCTGCCCCTGGTCATGTAATTTGTACGAGCACTTTAGGATGGAATTGCTTCGATTTCCGAAGTTTCCTCACGAGAAAACTTTGGGCTTTCGGAAAAATCGCAGCGCCGTGAGTGAATTAGGGCAGGTGATTTCTCATTGAATCACACAGAAGGCATGAAGAAGGTGTTCGGGGAGATTAGTCGCCTAAATCTTCCCGAATCTGCTCGTCTGCCCCTACCTTAAGGTGGCCATAGACAGTGAGATCTGCTCGTTTCGCAATATCGCCAAACGAGCAGATCTCTCCCCGATATGCTCACATTGAAGTGGGCAATATCGGAATGATCCAATCGTGGGCCCTAGGGCCCAACGATCGGATCATAATGCAGGTGATACGGGCGGTCGGATTGCGGGACCGCATACATGCACAGATGCGCCTGCGATCCAACTAGGTTTTTTAAACTGCCTGATCGAGATGATATTGATCGGGGAAGCCCGTCGGATGGCCCCACACACGGGCCAACAAGCTGCAGACTCGGTCTGTCGGCAGCTTTTATCGGCCCGTGTATGGGGGCCTTTACTATTGAGTGCTGTTCTTAGATCTACCAGGCAGCTGTTATCTTGTGTTAGGGAGCTGCTATCTGGTTACCTTGCCATTGTTCTGTTGTTAGGCTACTCGTGGGTAGAAGGGAGGGGTGATATAACTCCAACTTGCAGTACAGCAGTAAAGACTTGGGGCAGCTGGAAAATTGATATGTCTAGCCCCATGTCAGATTTCAAAATGAAATATAAAAAAATATGTTTGCTCTATTGAGAAATGGATTTTAGTGCATATAGATAGGCAAATAGATAGGCTGTGCAAATTAATATAGTTAGGCAAAAATGTAATCTACAAAGGCTGGCGTTACTGGATGTCTAACATAATAGCCAGAATAGCTTGCCGTTTTTGCTGCCCCCCTCGCTCGTGCGCTCACCTTTTGCGCCAGAGGCTCCACGAGGCACAGAGTGGGCCAGGACACCAGTACAGAGCACATAATTGCACTCTGTGCTAGAAGAGCCGAATTTCTGGTTTGAAAACCACAAATTCATCTCTTAAAGTACCAGGAGCGGCACTTTTTCCGTCCCTGGCACAGAGCGGGGAGCTGCCACCTGAGGCGAGTTCTCAATTTGCCTCATTGGCGGAGCGCCCCATGCCACATGGGTCATAACTGTTGCTTTTGAATGCTGAGGATCAGTTGCAAACTCACTGAACAGTTATGTCCCATGTGGCCCTCCTTTAAGTCACAGACTTACTCAAAGTTAGAGAGCTGAAAAGCAGGAAGTTCTGTTTGTACATTACATTTTTGGCAAACTAACTAAATTAGAAACATTTTTTACTTTGCACATACAACCTATTTGCCCAGTTTTTATTTTTACAATGAACTGTTCCTTTAAGCCAGCCATACACTTACAGTGATAAAATTATTTTCAGTTCACACAAAGAATTAATAAGTTCACTCTATGTCTGTGTATGGGTTTTCTCCAGGTACGAAAGTTTTCCTATCATACACAGGAACTATTAGGCATGCCTCCTATTAGGCATACCTCCTAGCTGCAACCTAAGGAGAACTGGGGACGCATACTCCTGTACATCTAGTCATCAGTGCTCCAACACATGCAAGCACTTGTGAGCAAGCTGGCCACTACCACCCAGCGGGCCTAGGGGGGCCCAAGCCAGAAATCCTGCCTGACAAAATGAATGGTAAGTGGATTTTTCACATGTGATGTGGAATATACCATAGTTCTAAATCATGTGGAAGTTATGTTGCCTGGACATTAGGCACTTTATAAATTGCAAGAGGAGTGAGAAGAAATTATGAACTACAATGTGTTATTTGCCTTATTCACAGCTGATGGTCTGGATAAATTAGTGACTGACTTGGACTTCAATTGACAATGAAAGTGTGTCGGATCTTTAATCATGACACTAGGGGGGGGTTAATCACTAAACTCTAAATTTATCTCTTTTTTATTAAACAAAGCTCAACTCAAACTCCCCAATGTGGATCTTCATGCATTGAGTCTACTAGAAAATATTTAAACATTAAATAACCCCAATAGGCTGGTTTTGCTTCCAATATATTATATCTTAGTTTAGATCAAGTACAAGCTACTGTTTTATTATTACAGAGAAATTTTTATTAATTTATTATAATGGAGTCTATGGGAGATGGGCATTCCTTATTTCGGAGGTGTCTGGATAACGGGTATCCAGATAATGGATCCTAGAGCTGTACAGGGTACTGTTTTATTAATATAGAGAAAAAGGAAATCATTTTTAAAAATTTGTATTATTTGGATAAAACTGAGTCTGTGGGAGATGGCCTTTCTGTAATTCGGAGCTTTCTGGATAACGAGTTTCTGGAGAACAGATCACATACGTGGAAAACGCAAGTGGATCATTTAATGCCTTGTTTCAGTATGCTTACTGTTGCAATTAATGCATCATAATTTTTATTGTGATGTGTAAGTAACTAGATGACGTGATATGAGTGATTTGGAAATTAAGGGCAGGACTACACAGACGATTTACCTCCATTTTCCACAGATGCGAGGGTTGGCACGAAAACGGATGCGGAAAACGGAGGTAACTCGTCCATGTAGTCCTGCCCTTAGAGCATTGCATTTGTAGTGGGTTACCATAACTTCTCTATACATACCATATGTGTAATTGTAGTAGACACTATGGGGCAGATTCACTAAAGTGCGAAGCGTCTAACGCTAGCGCTAATTCGCCAGCGTGACGTCATTTTGCAACTTCGCAATTTCATGGACTCTGCCGAATTTTCGCACCCTTACGCCAGGCAAAGTTGCGCACTGACGATGTAGTGGCTGTAACATACAGTTCTGTTTTACCCTTAAGTTCCCGCTGTATGCAAATTAGGCATCGCTAGCGTAACTGCGCTCTGCCTGGCGAACTAACGGTAGCGCTACTACACTAACGTTCGCCGCCCTGAGCGCAAATTTTCATCTTAGTGAATTTCAGACAGACAGAAGGATTCTGGATTCGGTGCATCCCTAGAGTCAAGTTTTTTTTTTTAAGCTATGTCTAAATAAATGTATGCTTTTACTGATACTCATGTGGGTGGTTTGTTGGAGCACTCCCTTTAGTGAAAGTATTTTAGATACCTTTATGGCTACATCTTAATTAATCTTCATAAGTGCTGGTTATAGCAGCTTGCTGTTGTATCCTTATATTGCATTACAAGCAGAAGAGCAACGTGAAAAGAAATTATGCTTCATATCAACTAACCTGAATTTTGTATTATGAAGTCCTCAAAGACTAATTACACATGGGTTGTTTTCTCTGCTGGCGTCAGTACATGCACATTCAGGGAAAGAAGGCAGTGAATTGGCTTTTCTCAATGCCAGCAGAGAAAACGTGTGCCATTAACCTAAACCACTAATCTGGGATTGTTTTAATTGATTTGTTTATCCTTTTCACTTCCTGTCGACACACTTTATTTCTTTGAAGTGACTTTATTTGCTTGAAGTGCCTACTGATTTTTTTAACATTTTATGCTCTTTCACTTTTATGATATTATAACATATATGTTGTTTTTTTCCAGTACAAAATGATTTCTAAATATTTGTGTAATTACACTTCTTTAAAAATATATATGAATAATTCCATATTTGTCAGAAAATATACTTTGAAAAATCAGAAATATGCTTTGTCATACACATGACAATGTCCATGTGCATAGGCTGTTTATTGGTACATCTATGTATATATATATATATATATATATATATATATATATA
>CM044445.1:95536938-95565047 GCA_024363595.1 Xenopus borealis | reverse complement strand
GAAATGGCTGGCAGTGAAAGGGTTAAAGGGCAAGGAAAGGCAAAGAAATAAAATCCCATTACTTTATTTAATGAAAAAGAAATCTATCTCCAATATACTTTAATGAAAAAATGTGTACCATTTTTATAAGAAACCTGACTGCATACAGTGAAATTCTCCCTTTGTTTAGTGCTGTGGATAGGAATTGTCAGACGGTCCCTAACTTCTGGCAGGGAAACAATCATACTTATGAACAGCAGGGAGAGCCCCTGCCTTACTTACCAGCCATGCAGAACTCAAGCAGCTTTGTTTTTTTTAACATTTATGACAATCCCTAAGAAGCCCAGACCATACTGAGCATGTGTATGTAGTCTAGTCTTGCAAAGATGTATAACAGTTACAAGATGACAGCCCCCTGTGGCCAACTTTGAAAGCATAAATCATTTGTTTGATTAGGCTTGTGGTGCAGTAAGTTTATGTTTAGTATACAAAATACAGCATTTCTAGCCTTTACACTTTCCTTGCCCTTTAACTATTATATTTAACTGTCTAGCCTTTACACTTTCCTTGCCCTTTAACTATTATATTATTAGTTTAAGAATTGAGAGTATAGTCTGTTTTTGTAGATGTAGTGCAGTCCAAGGATACATATATTTATTTGCTTAGGAGAGAATCTGGTGAAAGCTTGTATACACCTTTAGTTCATTTAGCAGTGACCCTACTGCATTCCATTGGTATGTGGATGTTTTGCATCCAAAATAAAATGAATTGTTCTACAGGTGAAACATAACCAGGGGCGCTCCGCCAATGAGGCGAGTTGAGGCACTCGCCTCAGGCAGCAGTGCCCCCCTGGTTACCAGGGGCATCAAAAACGCCTCTCCTGGTAACTAAGAGCAGAATTTCTGGGTTTTCAACCCGGAAACTCGGCTCTTCTCTTGCAGCGCGCGCGCTCTACACTAGTGCCGTGGACTCCCCCTACCCGTGTCTGGTGCTCACTTTTGAGCGTCATGGGGAAGGGGGGGGGGTCGGCAACTCCAAGGCCACGTCAGGCGGCACGGAGCCTGGCATCGCCCCTGAACCCATGCAAATGTACAGCTTTGTATTTTGTGCCTTCATTTTTAAACCTTCTTACAGTAAACGTTTAAGTTGTATGACAGGGAAAAATACATGTGTTGCTTGAAATTCCTAATGTGAATTAGCCAAACAGGATTAATAACAAGCAAATTAACCCACAAAGAAAGAGAAATGTTTCATGTATTTTATCTTTTTCTCTTCCTGTGTTATGTCAGTCATGCTGTTGTTGACCAAGGCTGCACTAGAGTAGACTAGTAATTTTTTATTGACAGCTTGTGGGAGGAAGAAATATGCTCTATGCTGTACTTTTGGCCTTTTGTAGTACACATGTGGGAGCTGTTATCCAGAATGGGCCAGGGTTTTTCCAGATAATGGATTTTTCCATAATTTGGATCTTCATACCTTCAGTACCTTGCATTAACCCTGTATGCCCTTTTCAATCTTGTTCTATTATATTCATATATCTGAAAATAAATTTCAATAAAACTATGTTACAAAAGGAAATCACATAGACATTAAATAAACCCAATAGGTTGGTTCTACTTCCACATAAGGATTAATTATATCTCAATTTGGATCAAGTGCAAGGTACTGTTTTATTATTACAAAGAAAAAGGAAATCATTTTTAAAAATGTGGATTATTTGGATAAAATGGAGTCTATGGGAGACAGCCATACCATGATTCAGAGCTTCTCGGTTAATGGGCTTCTGGATAATGGATCCAATACCTGTACAGAAAGAAGAGCTATAGGTTAAGAAAACACAGAAAGAAACCGGCAAAATAAAAATTATTACAAAAAATGAGGCGTTAGTACACGTATGGGATACGTTGTCCAGAAACCCGTTATCCAGAAAGTTCTGAATTACGGAAAAGCTGTCTCCCATAGACTCCATTGTAATCAAATAATCCAAATTTAAAAAAATTATTTTGTTTTTCCTCTGTAATCATAAAACAGTACCTTTTGAACGCATAAAACCTGAATGCAGGGGAGCGCAGCTTCAGGTGCTCACGTGTAGGAGCCCTAAAGGAAGAGCTCGAGTGAGAAAGCAAGGAGCTTTTTTTTAGCCCAAGTTAATTAACATACACCTGTAAGTAGTTACCTGTTCTAAAGGCTGAATGGCAGCTAGAAGCAATATTTGACTACAAAGAATGCTCCAAAATCTGGCAACCCACTCGCATATCCAGCAAAATCCGCTCCAAGGCCAGAATCTTCTCATATTTGTGATCTGATATACCATCCCTTGAACCTTCTGACCCAGATAAAATATAACAGAGGAAGCATGAACAACAGAGATAGCATTTTTGCTTTGCATTTCTAGACTATCTCTTGGATTCCTTTCCAACTGGGACATTAATCTACTGTGTATAGAGTGAGTCCTCTATATGAGTTTCCTTCAGGTGCTACACTTCCCCCTCCACAGCCTTAAAAATAGCGGTAATTTAGCTGGTTGCTGATAAACTGAAAGGTTATTTAGATTGTAAGTATTACTGGACATTGACTGATTTGAAGGCTTAATAAGATTGTTTAGTATTAACAACATATCAACAATTATATTTAATAAGATTTATTTATTTAAATTTTTTATATAGTAAAAGCAGCTTGAACGTAAATAATTCAGTCCAATGCAGAAGGTGGACTGGGATTTGAAGACCATATTAAAAAGCGCAAAATTAATATTCAACTCAGCATGAATTTTACTTAAAGGAAAAGCATACCCTGTTGATAATCTAGTTTTGTCTTGAAATTTTAGTAGAACAGAAGATTCTTCATTATGCACACTAATTCAGATGTTGGGCATAACTTGGAGCCATCATCCTTTTTACTTTAGCCAAGGTAAAATATTAGGGATGCACAGAATCCAGGATTCGGTTCGGGATTCGGCCAGGATTCGGCCTTTTTCAGCAGGATTCGGTTTTGGCTGAATCCAAATCCTAATTTCCATATGCAAATCAGGGCCAGGGAGGGAAATTGCGTGACATTTTGGCACAAAACAAGGAAGTAAAAATTTTTTCCCCTTCCCACCCATAATTTGCATATGCAAATTAGGGTTCGGATTCGGTTCGGCATTCGGCCAAATCTTTCAGGAAGGATTCGGGGGTTCGGCCGAATCCAGAATAGTGGATTCGGTGCATCACTATAAAATATCCATCATATGCCTCCAGTGAGACAATATTCACTGGGAAGGATTTGTCTGATCCCCGACACAACTTTTTATTAAAGCTATAGTTTAGGGCTCTTATACAAAGGCTTTGACACTGCATTCCCCTGCTGTAGATCTTTTCTGCTTGCTGCTGCAGGGGCAGACAGGAAGGAACGCAGCCAGTTTTTCTAGATCAGGTTGTATGCACTCAAGACACGCAAGTGCAAATGTAAGTGAAGGGCAACTTGATCCACCACAGGGGAACACAGGGCGAAATGTCTGTGTGAAAGAGTCCTTATAGATGTTTTGTGTGCTAGCTCAATATAAGATTTGTTCCCTTGTGCAAAGAATCTGCATGTCACTCATGCTGTCAGTTCTAGGCTTGATACCAATACCAGTTGGCTGTGCCAATAAAGACTATTGGGTTTAGGGAACATGAATTATTTAGTGATTTGACTAGTCTAACAAACAAAAGCTAACTATTAAAACATGTTTATGTAGCATCTTTATTAAGGAAGGAGGTCCATAATCAGTATGAGAACTCAAACCCTTGTTCAAGAAGAATACTTTACATTATCCAGCAGGATAGGCTTAAAATGCTGGTGTGTTAAAACATGGTCCAATTTATCCATCAGTAATAATGGGGTTGTGTACACAGTTAAAGAAGTGTTTTTTCCACTGGGCAAGTGTAAGTCCCTTATAATTTGTAGAATAGTTGGGACACTAAGTTTTCCACTTTCTCACAAATGGCTTCCATAAATAATAATAGTAATAGTTCAAGCATGAAGGTCAGTTATAAAGCCTTCATAGACTGAATGTGTTTTTCCATAGTTGGGTATGTGCTTGTCAAATGTGGAAAAAATCTCCGGTAGTCTGGCAGCTGCTACAGCAGGGTCTGCCAGACTATACTGACCATGGTAGAAAATGACCAGGTATTTCAAACATTTTTTTTGCAATAAAACAACCCTTCTAAAAGAATCATGCACACAATTCAAGTGTCTTTGAGACCCCTGAATTCAAATCAAAGGGTTTTCATAAAGCACAATATCCTTGCCTCTTTACTAGACCAGGAGAAATCCTTGTTATTTCTATGCTGACCCTGTGGCCGGTGGGATGCTTTGAAAAGAGGCTAAAAAGTTACGTAAAAACTGGTGAGTTTTTGAAACCCCATTTACATCCACACACTGCATTTAGTAGTGATTGTTTATATTACAGTGAGGGTACCTAAGTCCTAACAAGCAAAAGCCATATATTTACATTTTACCCAAAAAAACAGAGGGCACCCTTCCATAAACATAATACAATAAATCATAGTTATGGAAGGGATACCATTTTTCCTCTTGGGTGTGAAATGTATTTGAGTGTTGTTTTTTTTTTTTCCACACAGTAATCCATATCCTAAAAAGTCCAGGAAGGGTGCTTACATTCTTTATTTAGAAAAACTCCATGCTGCGAAGAGGGCATAGACAGAGAGATGACTTGGCCTGAGTGATGTAATGCCTTATGAGTGAACCCAACCTTGGATATTATGTTACTGTTCTGCATTACCAAGTTAGTTAGCTTTAAGGTTCAATTGCTATTTTAATATGTTTATCTAAGAGAGTGTTGAGAGTGTCTCACATTTTGATAACCTATTGCTGTTTTTCACTCAAGTTTTTACAAGGGTTTTTGTATCGATAATTAGAAAGGTAAAACATTGCACTTTTATTTTTTTTTGGCAATAACTTTCACCTTTCCAGGCCATGCCCACAGTTTACCCAAGTTCTGGCCAGTGTCTGGTAAGCACAAAACTGGACTGTGAACATTTGAGATATATAATGCTTGTTTAGCTCTCTTGGGCCAAAGCATGCTACAGTATAAGGGCCCTTACACACGGGCGTTTTTACCTGCGCTCCCCTGCGTTCCGTTTTGCGGAGTTCAGCCGCAGGGGAGCGCAGGTATAGACGCACTCAATTATTTTCAATGGGGCTGTACTCACGCGAACGCATGTAGGCGCCAAACGCAGGAAAAATGCAGCATGTTGCGTCTGAATCTGCGTTCGGCGCATACACGCGTTTCGTGGGTACAACCTCATTGAACAAAATGAGGTGCGTCTAGACCTGCGCTCCCCTGCGGCTGAACGCAGCCAAACGCAACGCAGGGGAGCGCAGGTCCAAAACGCCCGTGTGTACGGGCCCTAAGAGGTCTTACAAGTATTAAATCTTGCTCTTTCAAAAAACTGCCTTTTTTAACCCCCTTAAAACATTAAAAACAACCAGAAATAAATGATACAGTGAAAACCTGATTTTAAGTTTCCCCGCATTTTACATTTTTTATTTGTGGTCCCACCAATTTATAATGCATTTCAATGGGTGCATTTCCCAGATTTTAAGTCATGCTTTCCCTGATTTTACATCCAAATTTTGTCCTGATGTTCCCAAAAACTGCCTTTTTCCTCTGAATGTTATTTGTGAAATAAAGAGGTTTAAAATACTAACCATATTCTGCCTGTTCTGCCTGTAAATGTTCAATTCCAATAAGTCTGCCCCTTAAACAGTCCTGCACCAATCACTTACTGCTTTAGGTTGTGTGTGTGGCTGACAGAGAGTCTTGCACATGCCCCCCATAGTGTAACATTAACACTGTAATGTTTAACCTTTGTTATTAACACAGTAAATATTGTTTCTCAAAGTTAAACAGACTCCTATGCTTATATCCTTTCAGCACTTGAAGAAAAAGTTAATTTAACACATTTCCCTGATTTTACATCTGCCCTGATTTTACATAATTTTTTCCTGGTCCCCTGAAAAACGTAAAATGGGGGTTCTACTGTAATTGCTTTTACACATAGGGGCAGACATATCAAGGGTTGAATTGAACATTTTATCTTTCAGATTTGAATTTTGAGTTTATTTTAATTTTAGTGTAATTCGACCAAAGAATAGTCCAAATTCGATTCGAATGTTAATAAAATTCAGATTTTGAAGTTTATCATGCACTGTCCCTATAAGAATTCGAATTTGACCATTGGCCATCTTAAACCTGCCAGATTGGTGGTTTAGCCTGAGTCTTTTGGTGGACTTTTGAATAAAAAAATTTTTTGTGAAAAACTCGAATCGATTCTAGCAAATTCTATTCGAGTTTGCAGGTCAAACTTATTCACCTGAAATTAAAAAAAAAAAAACTTAATTTTTTAGTTTTGAATGGTCTTTTTTTTCCAAATTTTGAGTTAATGGGAGTTTTTAGAAAGTCCCATAAACCCGAAATTCGACCCTTGATAAATCTTCCCCATAATGTTCACTTTCACATACCTCCCAACTGTCCCGTTTTTCTTCATTAGCAAAACTGTAAACACATAAAAACCAAAGAAATGTATTCAAACGTTCATAATCTGCCAAATTTTGTAAAATGGACACAGTAACTAGGGGGTGTGGACACATAAATCTGCATGGCCATAAAAAATTACCAGGCTCCATGCTTTCATAAATTATGGAGCCTTTCTACAAAGCATTCCATTTATTTGTACAAATGCCTATATTTTATTTGTAGAGATTGTGGAAAATTCATGAATGTAGGAGGGCACTTTTTTTTATAATACTTGTCCTACCTTTTTGTATTTTTCTATCTTCTAGAATTGTACAGAGCTGTGTATCCTAGTAATAGAACTATACATAAATGCATGCATATTTATTATTTAAAGCATACCAGGTAGACTGTTTTGCCAACAAATAAAAATGGCTGAATACAACAGATGATCGCAAACGCTCAATAAAAATGTTGACTTTAGGGGCTGATTTATCAAAAATCATGCAGGGTAGGGGTAAGTTTTTTAACATTAGGGTTTAGTTCTCCTTTAAGAAACATCGTAAAAAAAAAAAAAAGTAAGAAGGTATACTTAACAAAACATTCTGGGGTAAGCCTAGTTTGCTTTTGGGCTTTACCACACTAAGGGGCTGATTTACTAAGGGTCAAAGTGAATATTTAAATGCAAAACATTCGATATTCAAAGTAAATTTTTGAAAAAAAGTATTTTCTACTTCAGAATTCGACCTTTAGTAAATCAGTCCCTTAATATGCAGACTGTGGGCAGTTACCTATTGCAACCAATCAGTGATTAGCTTTTTGAAGCCAGCTTCAAGTAGAACAATGGATGCAGCAATATGATTGGTTGCTATGCGTAACTGCCATGGGCAAATTTGCGCAGTGTTGATAAATGACCCCCAATGTGTTCTGTTGACTTTGCATTAAGCTGACTTGCCATCCATGAAAATTCATGTGCAATGTTCTCATTTAGGCTCAAGCCAGATGGGAAGATTCGGGGACATTTGTTGCCTGGCAAATAATCGCCTGGCGACTAATCTCCCCGAATCGCTTCCCCCCTGCCTTCCAGCGACTTAAATGAATAATCACCTGTGCCTATTTACACGCTGCACTGCGCTTCCCCGAAATTGCTTTAAATTGCCTAAGCAGGCATCTTCGAGCGACTTCGGAAAAGCCAGCGCAGCGTGTGAATAGGCGCAGGAGAATAATTCAATAAAGACGCTGGAAGGCAGGGGGAAGCGGTTCGGGGAGATTTGTCGCTCCAAGAAGAGGCGATTAGTCACTAGGCGACAAATCTCCTCGAATCTTCCCATCTGGCCTTACCCTGACGAGTCCGTGTATGTCACATATTTTGTTAATCCTATGCATCAGACTGTTGTTCATATTTCAAACGGGTTATGTTTATATCAAAGGACATGTGGGTGAAAATATGGTGAAAACATGTACATTTTAATTAATTGTCATACATTTCATTAGCAACAGATCTGCATCTTACTACAATATCCATTCTGCCCCTTTTGTGTAGCATGACTTGCATTGATCATTCTGCATACTTGACCTTGTTCCCTTTCATCTTCTCCAGTCTTTTCACTTTAAAACTTGCGCTATTTGAAATCAGATATTTAACCTTCCGGCTGGCATATTTCCATCCTCTCTTAAACATGCTGTTATAACCACTATCTCTAAGAAAGGTTTTTGTGACCCTACATACCTTTCTAATTATCGCCCTATCTGAAGCCTCCCTTTGACTTTCAAACATCTTAACAACTTATTTCCCAACTGTTTAATTCAGTTTGGATCTTCTAACACGCAGCGTGACTCCTTACAGTGAAGATTCTGCAGAGATTTCATTTAACAAGTAGCCAGTAATGTTTCTTTTCCATGAAGGGGTTTACTAATCTGTGCACACTTTTCTCTCTCTCTCTCTTTCTCTCTCTCTTTTAGTGTCAGTTTGGTTATATATTTCTGTTCTTGTAGATTAAATTAGTAATTTATTTTATAATAATAAATAATAATATAAAATAAAGGATCTGAACAATGATGGGTTTAGGCCTTTCATCTCATCAATATTGAAATTGCTTCATTATTATTTGGTATTTTCATGTTTCTACTTAGCAATTATAATAATAAGTTAGAAGATGAATGCAGCAGACTGTTGGCTATGTACTGTTAAAGTAACATTTTGAGCTATAAAGATTAATATTGTAAACCAATAAATGTATTGTTGAGAGTATGAAGGTTAACATTGTAAACCTATATAAGTATCATTTAGGACTATAACCTATAAAAAACCCCATAAAAGTATCATTTAAGACTATGTAGATTAATATTATAAACCTGTAATTATGGTTCCCGTGGTTGACTGGAGGAAACATTTCAAACTGATCCCCTGAGATTTGAGCTCGGTTGCAGGGTCTGAATACTTGCAGATAATATTATTGAATAGACCCGCACTCCATTTTGTGCACAAATTCTATTTATTGTGTACATAAATCCTTTATGTATAACCTTTGGGGGTTATTTATTAAACCTTAGTTTTTCTGCTCAAGGTTTTTGGGGCAAAAACTAAAATTTTTAGTAGAAAAAAAACCTAAAACCTAAAATTTTTCGTGAATTATTATTCCCCCAAGCTGTGCAAATCAGAAATTCCCGCCAAGGTCATATAGAAGACTATGGCAGATGTCCCTTTTACAATTTGAAGATATTGAGATCTGCTCTGGGTTCTGTTTAATAACCTGAAAAATTGTGGGTTTTAAGGATGATAGCCTAAAAAAGTGAAGCTATTTTTGTGTCCTATGCAGAAACATTCTTACAATTCAAGTTTTCGCTCGATTTTTATAAAATCTTATCCAGACCTGACTTTCAATTTATACAAAATAAAATCATGGATGGGAGTTTGGACGAGCTTGGTTTAATAAAAAGATTAGATAAATTGGAGTTTTTGTAAGAAAACCCCTTCATGGAGCTTCATTGTTAATTTTAAAGACAAGTTTAAATACAAAGACTTGCCATGTTTTGTACTTGTCAGATCTTTCACAGTTCAAAACATGTTTTAAGGGGCCGATTTACTAAATTCACCTGAATGCGATCGACATACGATCGTAGGATTTATTCATTTGGTCAAAGATGCAAATTAGGCTTATTCGATCATCGAATCGTATGAATTATTCGAATTATCGAATAATTAATTCGAATGATTGAACGATTGTTATTCGAATGATCGAGGGTAGCCTTAAAACTATTCGATTAGTATTCAAAAATCAAATGCTAATCGAATATCGAGGAAAAACAAATATTTTTTGAGTTTAGTAAATCTGACCCTAAGTGTTCAGTTAGGGGCATATTTGTTACAAGGTAAATCAAGCTTGGTACAGTGACATTTCACCCAGCCCTTCATATAGGCAGGGGCGACTCATATCTTACCGCCGGAGAGGGGGGGTCCACGGCGCTAGTGCAGAGCACGTAAGTGCGCGCACTGCACTAGAACAGCCGAATTTCCGGGTTGAAAACCAGAAATTCAGCTCTTAGTTACCAGGAGCAGCTTTTTTGCTTCCCCTGGTAACCAGGGGGGCGCTGCCACCTTAGGCGGAGCACCCCTGCATATAGGTTAATTCTTTTGGTCTTAACCAAGAGGGAATTGTTACAGTTCACTTTTTAATATACATGCCCCTAAAATTTGCAAGTTCACAGAGACCAGATGATTCTCCCTGTACACAGAGCTTGTCTAAGGGTGGCCACAGATGCACCGATATCTTATAAAATTAGTTTTTGGAAGGTATTTTTTTTGGAAGGTATTCGGTGCGTGTATGGTGGGATATGACTGATATTGGCAGAAGACTTGGATAGGCTCATCGATACGGCCAGCCAGAAAATAAATTATGATTTAAAAAGAGTAAACACCATTGTTTGACAATAAATGGCTTCAGCCAACCATGAGTGAAAGAAAAGTGTTTTTTGTTATCATTCATATTCTCTTTAAAATCATGAAGAAATCATAAATTCTGCCAGGTTATGTAAACTTATGAGCACAACTGTATGGTCACCTTTAGTTGTGTTGATGCCTGAGGCAATATTAATAGGCCCATTTCCCCATCTGTTCTCTTATGCTCACCATTATTTTTGCAGAATGAAAAAAAAAATTGCAATTAACTATATATTATAAATTCAAACCTTGTTCTTCAGGAGAAAAATCTAAGAAGCTGTATGTTACAGGAATATAAAATTGAGGCTCAACTGTTTAAAGGGATCCTGTCATGTATCAGTTAATAGTGCTGTTCCAGAAGAATTCTGCATTGAAATCCATTTCTCAAAAGAGCAAACAGATTTTTTTATATTTCATTTTGAAATCTGACATGGGGCTAGACATATTGTCAATTTCCCAGCTGCCCCAAGTCATGTGACTTGTGCTCTGATAAACTTCAATCAGTCTTTACTGCTGTACTGCAAGTTGGAGTGAAATTACCCCCTCCCTTTCCCCCACCCAGCAGCCTAACTAAAGAACAATGGGAAGGTAAACAGATAACAGCTCCCTAACACAAGATAACAGCTGCCTGGTACATCTAAGAACAGCACTCAATAGTAAAACCCATGTCCCACTGCGTACTATTCCGTTACATTGAGAAGGAAAAACAACAGCCTGCCAGAAAGCAGTTCCCTCCTAATGTGCTGGCACAAGTCACATGACCAGGGGCAGCTGGGAAATTGATAAAATGGCTAGCCCCATGTCAGATTTCAAAACTGAATATAAAAAAATCTGTTTGCTCTTTTGAGAAATGCTTCCTGATGCAAATCATGTGTAGCAATAAAGCATTCAGACAATCATTTCAACATGGAAACCATGGCATGAGCAGGTGTGCAAGAAACACTCAAGAAGACAGCACAGATGCTATGCAGAAAGCAGCCTAGGCTTGTGTGTTCTTTTAAGAATAGAAGTAGTGATGAGCAAATTTATTCGCCGGGGGCGAATTCGCGGCGAATAAATTTGCGAAACGCCAGCGGAAATTCGCTAAAAAACGAGTCACGTGTCAAAAACGATGCGACATACGTTGACAACGACGCGATGTGTCGAAGTTGACGCAATGTGCGTCAAAAACGTGCTGCGACTCGTTTTGCAAATTTTTTCGCCAATTCTCGAATTTCGCTGGAAATTTGCGAATTTTTCGGCGAAGTGAAACTTGGTAGATTCGCCCATCACTAAATAGAAGCTCCGACCTAAGGTTGAAGATTAGCCATTACAGTTACTGGGTTGGAACAGTCCCCCAGTGATTAATATTTTTGTTCCATTTGACAACTGATAAATGATTCCCAAAATAGTAATACACACTGAGGAGTTTTATAATGCAGCATGAAAGCAAAATGCATGTGTAGACACAGGCCTTCCTTGTGCAGCATTCTTACTTATTACTGCAATGTGACTTCATGAATAAAAAAGCCTAAAAGCTCAGCCTTATCCTCTTTCAATGTTATGCTGCTCAGACATTATTCATGTGACCTAGTAGAGTCAGCAGATTGTTGAAGTATCATTCATTTCACTGCCTGAGTATCTGTAAGCCATAATGTTCCCGGTGGGAGACCGGATGCCATGGTAACTGCCTCCATGTTTCGAGCTTTAATCTGTTACCTGCTGCTATTGAAACTGAAACTACCTATAGTTTTTGATTATAGTGATATATACACCTGTAATGTTGCATGTTATGTAATGTATGCAGTTGCATAATGCCATTGTTACTTGGGGTTTTAGCAAATAGTTTCCCTAAAAAGAATAGAATTTATTTATTCTTTGTACAGGTAAGGGATCCGTCATCTGGAACGGCTTATCCATAATGCTCTGAATTACAGAAAGGCCATATCCCATGGACTCTAATGCAATAAAATCATTCTCTGGTTTTTAAAAATTATTTCCTTTTTCACTATAATAAATAATAATAAGACAGTACATTGTACTTGAACCCAAATAAGATCTAGTTCATGCTTATGGTAAGCAAAACCAGCCTGTTGGGTTTATTTTATGTTTAAATTCTTTTTTTAGTAGACTTAAGGCATGTAGATCAAAATTACGGAAAGATCCCTTATCTGGGAAAAGCCAGGTCCAGAGTATTCTGAATAACAGATCCTGTACTGAATGAAAAAGTATTCAAGGCAAAAAATTGGTCTGAATACCGAACCAAATCTGAATTTGTATATGCAAATTAGGAGCTGGAAAAAGAAAAGGTGGAAAAATGTTGTTTACTTCCTTGTTTTGTGATGAAAAGTTACGTGAAATTCTACCCTTCCCAAAATTTGCATATGAAAATTCGGATTTGGTTCGGCCAGGCACAAGGATACGGCAGAATCCAGATCCTGCTATAAAAGGCCGAATCCTGGATTTGGTGCATCCCTAAGAAAGTCACATCATCTCGTATCACTAGAATCAAACCCCAAAATGACCCATGTATATTAAAGAACATGCAAGTGATTACGCTTAATTTAATAATTGTTTCAGGCCTTTATGACTGTATATGTAACGGTATGTGGATGTAATCCCAGATATATTGTGCAATAACCAGACGAAGTCGACATCACTACAAATAGCAATATATAATTCCTGGATCACCTTTTTCTTTATTATGTTTATTCTTGTTTGTTTGTTACGGCAAAGGAAAAAATTGGAAAAAAACTCATTAAAAAGAAAGTTGTAAAAAAATTTAAATGTTTCAGGTCTAGAAGCTAGCAAACATAAGACTGCATGTGTGTACAGTATGTACAATTAATGCTGGAACAACTGTTCTTCGGTCACACTAAATTAGACTACAGGAATGAACAGGAATAGTGCAAAGGAAACTGCTTGCCCAAAAGAGTATTTGTCTCATGCTGTATTGAAGACTTTGGGTTAGCTGTTCATTTTGAATTGTACTCCACTGGGTTGCGGACTGATGTGAATGATGTATCCACTTTTGTAAAGCGTGCTGTGGAATATAGTGGCTCTATATAATTGTAATAATTATATTACTTTAGTGGTATTTTTCATCAGGAAATCACTTACTTATGTTATTACATTTAAATCATATGTATTAGGGATGGCTACAGTAGTCATTTCGCAAGAACTTCCTGTGCCAGTTATCTGAATTGCTTCAAATACTAAAGTTAAAAACAACAAATTAAAGTGAAATGCACACATTCCAGGTACTTTCAAGAATCTGGCAGTATTTCCTGAAAACCATTATCAGCAGTATAACCCTCACTCCTCCTTGCCTAAGGCAGCAGTGTGCAGTGGGTTCACAGAAACGGCAAGAAATTGTCTTTTGTTAAAGGGGCTGTTCACCTTTGAGTTAACTTTTAGTATAATGTAGAGAGTGATATTCTGAGACAATTTGCAAATGGTTTTCATTTTTTATTGTTTGTAGTTTTATAGTTAAGCTTTTTATTCAGCAGCTCTCTAGTTTGCAGTGTCAGCAATTTGGTTTCTAGGGTACAAATTACCCTAGCAACCCTGCATTGATTTGAATAAGAGACTGGAATATGAATAGGAGATGGACTGAATAGAAAGATAAGTAATACAAATCTGCAATAACTATACATTTGTAGCCTTACAGAGCATTTGTTCTTAGATGGTGTCGGCGACCCCCATTTGAAAGCTGCAAAGAAACAGAAGAAAATTGCAAATCATTAAAAAACTATTCATTTCTCTTGAATATTTAGAGGTACATTTATTAAAGTGGTTGTTCACCTTTGAGTTAACTTTTAGTATAATGTAGAGAGTGATATTCTGAGACAATTTGCAATTGGTTTTAATTTTTTTGTGGTTTTATAGTTATTTAGCTTTTTATTCAGCAGCTCTCTAGTTTTCAGTGTCAGCAATTTGGTTGCTATGGTACCCTAGAACTCTAGCAACCCTGCATTGATTTGAATAAGAGACTGGAATATGAATAGGAGATGGACTGAATAGAATGAGAAGTAATAAAAAGTGCCAATAGCAATACATTTGTAGCCTTACAGAGCATTTGTTTTTAGATGGTGTCAGTGACCCCCATTTGAAAGCTGCAAAGAAACAGAAGAAAATTGCAAATCATTAAAAAACTATGAAAAATAAATAATGAAGACCAATTGAAAAGTTTCTTAGAATTTGCCCTTCTACAATATACTAAAAGTTAACTTGAAGGTGAACCACCCCTTTAAATGATTTAAAATCCTATTTTATCACATTAGTCAAGCAAAATGAATGAATTAATTACACTATATAAATGATTGGAATCTTGTTTCCTTCAGTCTGGAAACTCGTATTTATAGCAAGCAGACAGGAGCCATTTTGTGTACACTGTTATTAAGGCAAGCCTTGCATCATCTCAAAATCTTGTTTGTGCACCAGAATGGGGGACCCGATCTCCATCCCCATGCACTGGTTACACAATGAAATGGTAAAGAGAGGGGGAATGTGGGGAGAGCAGTGATATTGAGGAAGTGCTGAATGGAAAGTGAAAGTAACTGTCTGCCCCGCCTCTATGCCTAAGGCATAGAGGAGGGGCAGACGATGTTTGATTGACAGCTGATATTTTTAAATGAGCTTACAACAGCTATGAATACTTTAATAAAAAATAGAAATTGCATTTCATGTTTAATTTGAAAAGGACTTTTATCATACAGATTTTTGTGTCTGGGTGACAGGTTCACTTTAAAGCTTGTTGTCATGGGAAAGATCCGAGAAATAGTTGACAGTAGTAGATTATCAATTCTACAGGCTTTTGACCTATCTCACCTGCAAGCTTAGTACAGTAGCCAAGGACTTCTTTATCTTGGCATGGACACGATGAGGGTGGAAAGGGTTTAGACTACAACAGTAAGAGCAATAGCAAAACTGCATTTAAAGTGATACTTACAAAGAAATCGCTATAAAAACCTGGAAATGTGTCCGTATCACTTTAACAACAATTCATATGTTGAGAATTATCATCAAGCCTTTCTTTAGAGTGGATTTCCTTGGCTTGCTCTCTTATTACGCAGGGGAATTTTCACTCTTTATTTAGATATGTTGGTGTTTACAAGAAGGACCCCTGCTATGGAATCCTAGCACAGTTTGACTTTGTAATGTCACATAAAAAAGACAGTAGATTATTTACTAACTAATGCGCTTCATCTTTCTCTCTCACTTGTCAGATTCTTTTCATAGTTTCAAATTACATGGCTAAAAGATTTCCTGTTTTACATAGCGGAGTGCAATACAAGCTACTGATTTTACATTAATAGTATTGCACAGCTAAATATCAAAGACTTAACGCACATAGAATCATAAAATCCAACCAGAAAAAAAGGAACAACTGCTCAAACTTGATTCATTCATGTGTCATGGATAGCAAAGAAAATTAAATAAATGTTTAAAGGACCAGTAACATCAAAGAAAAAAAAAATTTTGTTTGAATATAATAGAAAAAAAAACCAAGGACATATTTAACTTTAAAATCACAAAATCTTTATTAAGAAATAACTTACCAAAACTCAGCTTGCACTTCCCTTCAGAAAAGGTGACGGCCCATTGTGCGGTGTCCAATTTCTCCTCCCTTGCTATCTCCTATAAGGAGGACAGGGAGGAGAAATCGAGCGCTACACGATACCTTTACTGAAGAGGAGTGCAAGAGGAGTACCATTAAGTTATTTCTTAATAAAGACTTTGCGATTTTAAAATGTCTTGGTGGTTATTTTTCATTATATACAAACACATTTTTAAACTTTTTTTTGTTACTTGTTCTTTAAAGGAAATCTATACCCCCCACCAAACAATGTAGGTCTCTATTAAAAGATATTAAATAATACAGCTCATGTGTAAAACCCAAATTTCTGGTAGTATGTGCCATTTGGTAATCCTAAATAGAAAATTGCAGTTTCAAAAAATAAGGACCGCCCCTTGGGATCCTAGGATTCACGGTGCACACAAACAAACCATACATGTTAGGTCACACGAGCCAACTAATAGACAGTGTTATGTCTTTTGCTTCTCACACTTCTTCCTGTTACAGTTAGTGGTATATTTATTAAGGTTTGAATGGTAAATTCGAATTTTTAAAGCACCAACTCGAATTTTCAGGTCTGGACTATTCGAGCAAATATTAGACATTCAAGTTTTTCATATGTATAAACTCCTATTTGAATGTATTAGATTTTTTTTTTTTCAATTCATGTAAATTTGACCTCTGATAAATAACCCCTTAAGAGTTGTAGTATTTCTGGTCAGGTGATCTCCCCAATGTACAAAACAACTGCTCCATAAGCGAATGGATCAGCATTGGAGGGCGAACGCTCCAGGGCAAGACTCGCTGTTTTTCCACACCTAAAAGACAAAGGACACTCTCTTGAACATAGCAATGTAAAAATTTTGGATAAAGAAGACCGCTGGTTTGAAAGAGGTGTGAAAGAGGTGGTTCATGTTAAGGTGGAGAAACCATCACAGAACAGAGGTGGGGGCCTTCGACACCACTTGTCTGCTACATACAATGCTGTTCTCACATCTGTTCCCCGGCGGTTTCAGAGCTCTTGACACATCCATTCATGCAACTCTCACAAGTAACACCTGTTTTCTAGGAGTTGCATGAAACAAAGTAATCTTATCACTGTAACTACACAGAATCAACACCACTGTGAATTCCAAATGTGACCTCTCTGAAGAGTTACATTGTGCCGTTGTGGTTGGATTGTTGGAAGAGTCTATATGCCGAGAACTCCCCTACACCAGTCAGTTGAACCGAAGAAGCTGCTCGGATGAGCAGAGAAACGTCTTCATTAAAATATCTCAGCAAGTCCAGTTGCTTTGAGTTACTTTTGATAAATATACCATGACCTGGATGAATTAGAATCTTAATAGTCATGTTTTCAGATTTGTTGAAATAAAGACTTTTTTCAATTTCTTTCCATTATTTATTTTTACTGTCCAAAGTCTATGTTTTAAAGTTTAATGTTCCTGTCTCTAGTGTTGAGTCTGGCAGCTCAGTAATTCTGGTGCAGACTCAATTTTGCAACATTGAGTTGATACATTTCCCAGCATCATCTCTGAAGCATTAGCAACTATTGCAGGGGGCCCGGGTACCGGTGTAGCGCCAAATTTGTTAACAGGGACCGGGGGAGGTCAGGAGGGGTTGGCGTCCAATTCTGGCTCTCCAATGTCCAATTCTGGTGCACCAATTTGACAAGCCTCATTAATTTGGTGCTAGGCTCATGGCCCAGTTCAGGACTACCCCTGAACTATTGTATCGATTCCAACAGCAATGAAACCCAGAGATTCTGCTCAGCAGGGACAAAGATAAGAAATGTATCAACTAAATGTATCAATTAAGAACAGTTTACAGGTTCCGCAACCCCCCTGCCAGAGCTGCATTAGAAGGTGAAAAATGAAACTCTACACCTCAATAACCTCAATATTAGAAAAATGGTCACACATAGAAAATCGAAAGTAATTGGAAAAAGACGTTCTTTCTGGTGATCTATCTGAAAACAGCTAGTTGTTTGAAGGTGAAAAACCCTTTAAGCATTAATTTGGGGGGTAAAGTTTTCCTTTAAGAACTGTTTTGGTGTGTGTGTGTGTGTGTATGTATATAATTTTTTTTTTTTTATAGTCCAAAAGTGAAAGCACTCGCAGCTCACTCCATCAATGGTAAAATAGTACTAAATTCTTTATTCCACGCTAACCTCTACTACGCGTTTCAACCCGCACGGATGATCCTGATGACAACCCCGTGCAGGTAGAGACGCGTAGATGTGAGCGTGGATATTATATTGGATAAGAGGGCTAATTCCATTTATGCCAGGAAGTCTCTAGTGATACACTAGCAACACCTCTCTCCTGTCAGAGGGTGAAAGATCACATTCCAGTTGTACCATGCTACTTTTTATCTGACAGCAGTATCCCCTTTAAAATGCTATGTTGAACCAGTGTTATCTATAATGAACTATATCGGTTTTTTTTTAAACACCCACCTCTACCTCCTTGTGTCTGATGCAATGGTTGTAAAATGCGTCTTATTCAGATTAAAAGTTTACGTTTAGTCATATCTTCCGTGAAGCTACTGTTGTATGTCAGTAACACTACTATCTTTAGATTAGCTTTGCAAGAAAAGATAACAGAAGTGCCATCTGTGAATGTGCTCTGTCTGACAAGATTCTTTGTGTCCTATTAAAGTGAAACCTTTCTCACCAGTTATACTGCAAAAGTTTCTCATAAAAACTCTTCATTCGCTGTAGTATGTGTAATCTGTAATCTCTGTTGTCAAGTGTATGAATCCACAAATAATAACTATTTACAGTGCTATTAAAAGTGTTGTTTTCATTTGCTTGGTATTTTCACATAGCAGGGTTGTGCTGCTGCAGGCCTTTAGGGCTTGATGCAGCCTTCAGTTTAATACAAGGTGGTTCTCAAAAATTGTCTGGCAACAGAACTTGTACAATGGGTGTTTGTGCCACAGAATTTACATTCTCTAAAAAGAAAAAAAATATTGTCCATTAAATAGTAATATTTAATAAATAGCACCTGTCTGTGCTTCTTCTCGATTGAAATCACGTAACTTGGATTTTAGTCTAAAATGGGTGTAGTATTTAACTGCATTTTTAGCAGTGCTTTCATTTTCTGCTACTGTTCAGAAAATGTTTTTGAAACTACGCCTAGAACCCCTAAATACAGCACACATTTTACTACCAACACAACCCAAATAAGCCAGTATAATTACTATACAAAATGAATAATGAGGATATGTCCTTCACATTCCTTAAGTAAAATGGATGACAGGCATATTAACCCCAACCGTGACAGTATACATACGAAAAACAAACATCATAAACACCCCAGACATGCTAGCACAATTGCTACAGAAAATGGATCAGTATATTAACCCCAGCTGTGCCAGTGTAATCACTGTAGTAATGGCCCATACACAATCCATCAATCCCAGACATGCCAATAAATTTACAGAAAAAAAAGTCCAATAAGCATGACATTAACACCACACACATGCCAGTAAGATCACTGAAAGATGTCCAATAAGCACTCCATTAGCTCCATACATACCAGTAAGATCAATGGATAGAATGAAAGCATTACCTTACACTTGCACAATCCAAACACCGGTAGTGAAGTTGTCTTCCCTTGTGCTCCCACAGCTGCTTGGCATGCACTTTCTCCTTGCCTGCTGTATGCTGCTGAGAAATCCATGATGGCTGTCCATTTCACAATGGAACGCACAGGCTTCATGAAGAACAGCATTGGTACCCAGTGCGGCGCTGATGCCTGAGGCGAGTTTCTCAACTGGCCTAATTGGCGGAACGCCCCTTTGGGCCCCCCAAAATCAATGGGCCCTGGCCAGATGTCCTATTGGCCCTATGGAGAAAGCTACCCTGAATGTAACAAATTATGTATTAGGAGGTTTGTAGAATCCTGAGAACTTTCTGTTAGGCATTTTTTGGCATTTTACATGTCTTTTGTTCTTATAATTTGTGAAGTTCAGAAATGAGAGGCAAAAAAATAATTATGCTGTGCTAATAATGAGAACCTTCTGTGACCCCCCCCCCCCCCCCCCAGGGATTTTAGCTTTTCTTGGCCACTGAGCAGGTAGATATGGTAGGTATGCAATATTTGGCAACATTGAGCTTGTCGTAAGTACCTAAGGTACAATCAAGCCACCTACATACCTTTCCTGCTTCTTGGACCAGGTTGGTCTAGGAAATAGAGAATTTTACTTACCTACTTGACGTAAATTCCTTTTCTTCTAGTCCCGACATGTCAGTACGCATGGGTATTGCCCCTCCCAGATCCGGAGGTAGGACCTATAACATAGCCAATCAAAATTAACCATGGCCTATAAGACCTCATGACTTCCTCCTCACCCCAGTTATACCTTTGTCATAGCCGTACAGTAACTAAATAACTTGGGATGGGAAACCCCGTACTGACATGTCGGGACTAGAAGAAAAGGAATTTACGTCAAGTAGGTAAGTAAAATTCTCTATTTCTTCCACGTCCCTCCATGTCAGTACGCATGGGATCTACCAAGCCGTGCCCCCAAAAACAAGGGGTGGGAAAAAAAAAACCAACACAAGGCAAGCCAAACTGATGCTAAGGAGACCCTGAGAATAAGGCCAGCATCACATTCTTCCAAAAAGGGAAGCTGATAAAATATATGACCCCTCAAAAGGAAGTGTAACCCTTTCTAGGTAGGAATATCCAGGGCCATACTGTGGCGCTAACAGAAAAGAACCCAAGCCTCCACAAGAGGGGGATTTGCGGGAATGTAGGGAAGAGTTATATGCCCTTTCCCTAATGTAGAGAAAAAAGACACAAGAATATGAACAACATGTTCCAGATCATACCAGAATGATGGCAACGGCCATCTCAAAATGAAACATCCTAGAAACCACCAGCAAACCTATAAATTATAATGACACAACTGGGATGCATCTATCACCAGAGTTGGAGAATACACAACCTCAGTACTAGCGAGTGGCCCACATTAGCCTAGTCCTGCAGCTTAATTGACTCTGATCACACCAGTGCTGACCAGAGTCAACTCCACTCCAGAGATCAGCCCAAGATCCACCAACTTAAAGCTGATAATACCGAATGAAGACTTAACTAGATCAACCACAACTCTGGGTTATCCTAAACCAGTATTTCATTGTAATCAAAGTGGAGCCACACTGGTACAGCCAAGTAGCTCCACCAACCACCAAAAACTAAACTGAGCATATAACAGCACAGGATAAAGCAGCCAAAAGTGACTTAAGGCCATCTACCAGAACGATATGCTGTTGCCCCAGCCAACTGTTATAAAGGCAAGAAAATGGAACCCCAGCCAATTACAGTGCTCAAAAATAGCCACAAAGCTGAGGTCACTACCTCTCAAGCTGTACAAGCTACAGTTTTTGCAAAAGCTGAACCAAAACTGTGACCATACATTGAAGCTACTGAATTCAATGAGCTACTGAACCAGCAAACAGCTGCGGCCAAATCCCAATCAGGCAAGCAGGAAGCTTAAGGCCTACAACACTGGAACTAACCCACAATGATGCCCAATCCACTGGCAAATGTGCCAGCAAATGTGCCAGCTACCATACATGCAACTAGTGGCGGACTATCCTGCCATTGAGTATTCCAACCTAGATGTACAAGGCCATTGTCATACTAGCAGGCCACTATGCCAGTCAGCTGCAGTGTATGAAAAACAGCAACAATGTGGGAAGCCCACACCTCTGTCTCTTCCCAAACAGCAGTAGATTAAATCTTGTGCCTTGCTGGACATATAGCAGGGAGGCTATTTTAGCACAGGGCTAGGACCATGGGTATGCCCACACCTGCATTTCATCCCAATAAGCAATAATTTACAGATTATGCGTCTTGAGGCATCAGGTAAATTCTTCTCCATTACCTGGGAATCATCCCTCTGTGTCTACACAGAGTTAAAAAATAAATAAATAAATAAACGAAAATACAAAAGAAAAAACTGTGTTTGATCTCTCTCAAAATTCACAAAAAAAAAGAGTGAGGAGGGAGATCCTACCTCCTGTCCGGTAGGACAAAAAATAACTGGGGTGAGGAGGAAGTCATGAGGTCTTATAGGCCATGGTTAATTTTGATTGGCTATGTTATAGGTCCTACCTCCGGATCTGGGAGGGGCAATACCCATGCGTACTGACATGGAGGGACGTGGAAGAAAGAACATTATTGTACTCTCCTCCACTAAGGGCTGGGACAGACCTGTCCGTCGCCATGATTAATCGCCAGGAGACAGAATCTCCCCGAATCTCCCTGTTTGCCCCAGCCCTAAATAGGTCAAGTTACTGGTATTAAGCTGGAAGGTCAACTCTTTAAATGATTTGCAGCCAGCTTTTTGCTGCCTGTGGAATCCATCTAAGAAAAGGTTCTCACTTGGGTTCATGATAGCAAGGTAACTGATTATGTTGCCTACAGTAGAACACAGATGTTGGGGACAAAGTTTAGCTGATAACCCCCTCTTTGTGTATAAAATTCCATCATTGGCCAGCCAGTTTCTTGTTTTGCCCCACACATGAATTAAAAAAAAAAACTTAATTTATTCGTAAATGGACCTTTTCAAGAGACAGTCCCTCTTTTGACAACTCAACCTGCAGTCCCTCATTTGTACTGGAAAATCCCTCTTTCTTCGTTTATAACTTAATTGGCTTTTGGCAGAGAGCCCAGAACAGCTATAGATGCAAATAAGATTCATTGTAACAATTTTTAGATAAGAAAATAAGTAAGTGTAACAGTTTAGATAAAGAGAAATATTTTCAAACTTTCATAACCTGCCAAATGAAAATGGTTATTAGGGGGTGTGGCCACAAAATGGGTGTAGTCAAAAATCGACACGCTATGCTTGCCAAATTTTTTTTGGCCCTCCTTTTACTTCCAAAATGTTGGGAGGTATGACATGCTCAGTGGGCTCTGAGCAGCTGCTAAGAAGCTAAGCTTAGGGGTCGTCACTAATTATCAAGCAGAAAATTGTTAGCCTGCAATATAAGCTGATGCCACAAGGTTGATTGTTAAATTCTGGTACTAATTGCACTTGTTTCTGTGCTGTCATGTAGTAATTATCTGTATTAATGACTAATCAGCCTTATACTGTGACTATATTTCTATTCTATGTGTACTGTATATTGTGAGTGGGTCCCTAAGCTCAGTAAGTGACAGCAGCACAGAGCATGTGCAGTGAAGGTCAATCCAAATGAGCAGATTCAGGGAGATTAGTTGCCTCAGCGACAAATCACCTCTTCTTCGGGGCGACAATCTCCCAGAACTGCCCTCCACCTGCGGCAATTCACACACGCCCATTCGTTTTCCAAAGTCCTCAGAAGTTTCCACAAACGAAGCACCGCGTGTGAATTACTGCAGGCCTTTCACTTTAGCGGGCGGAGGGCAGGGAGAAGGCAGTTTGGGGAGATTGTCATCCCAAAGCAGAGGCCATTTGTCGCTAGGGCGACTAATCTCCTGAACAAAACATAAAAGAGTTGCATTGTTGAGAGAAATAAAGTGATTTGGCCATATGAGCATACTACCCCTTGCAAGCTATATATGACTGTAACCTTCAACATCTTGATTTATTTTTAGATTTATTAATGACATTTTTACAACACAAACCTACTTTTCTAAATCTATTCTGGCAAACATAACTTTTTTTTAATTTTATCGAAGTCCCTTTAACCAACTTTGATCTAAAGAACGTAGAGATCGGTTTAATATGTAACATTTTTACAATGAGATCGCAAGGTCATTTTTTTTTTATTCACTAGCAACTAAACGCATGTTCTGCTTTGTTCATTCATAACTGAATGATTGCAAAACCTCTATAGCTTATCATAATGCTTCAGCTGGAACAAGTGTTCCCTTCTCTGGATCATCAGTATTTATCAGTCAGTGCCCCACTGTAGTCCTACACCTCCTGCTCCTTCCAAGCAGTTGCAGGGTCTGCTTCTTTTACAGTCACACCCCTGAATGTAAACTAAATATTTTGAGAAATCTAATTTGCCTGAAATATCTTGATAAGTACGTTTAAACCTTAAAAAAATGTACAAATAACATGTTTCAAGTAATTGATATTAATGAGATACTCGTCTTGCGTGTTGTAATTAAAATATCATTCTGTTTCTGTTCCCAAAACTGTTCTTTTTTTGCTGTGCAAAAATGAAGACTGTAAAGCTGTTATTAAATTGGATTTATCTGACATACATTTATATACAAATGTATTTTTAGGTTCTACCTGTGCTTGAAGTGGTCACATATGTGCCTAGGGCAACCTTAGAACTGAATATGTGCCAGGAAATTATTTGGCAGGGCAATCTGTTAAGATGTCTCCAGTTACTGGTAATGTATGTATCAGATTTGTATTTCTTGCACTTCTCTTGCACCTGCTACTGCAAGTCAGGAAAGTCAGTGGTATTAGAGACTGTTCTGCACTAGAACTGTCAGCTTTTTTCTAGAAATAAGCTTCCTTTACGGTGACAGATGTATGTATCATAAATATATAAAATATTTTTTTCATGGAAGTTGCTGCTTGGAAATATTGCTCAGTTCATTGTAAATATCTATATTTTAGGCTAAACTTGGGGGCTAAAAGTCCATTTATTCACGTTCAGTTAATGAATGTGAACAATGTTTGCTCATTAAAAAAAAATGCTTGATACTTCAAAATAAATTATAATAAACTTATTACTAATATTAGTATAGTAATTAATTCATCAGTGGTGTTGTCAGTTTTCCCCTACCTGTCATATTGCTTACCTTCCTTGTCAACCAATATAGGTTTCTTACAGCTAAGTATGACAAATGTACAGTTATTACAGTGCAACTTTGCCAAAAAGATCAAAGTCAGCAAAGCACGGTAAAACACTTACCTTATAACTACTCATCATCTAGATTTCCCTTGATGCAGTTAGCTAAGGGACTATAATAGAGCAAAGAAGCTGTAAAACACTGGTCTCAGCAATAACATATATGTAATTATGAGATGTTAATATGTATCATATCGAAATATTTTACATGCCCCAGTCCGAAGCACTGAATTGTGCAATATATTGCTAGCACTCGGACGTTATGCCTGTCTCTAGGCAAAATATTTTCCCTTTGATATATTTGTAGATAATTTGAAAAATCTTTGGGGGTTATTTACTAAAATCAGAATTTATCTCATATTTTATTTAAAAAAAAAACAACAACCAAACTTCCGTGCCTGATTTTATCTTATTTATTGATTAAAACTCTAGTTAATTCGAGTGTGAAAATAAAATCGAGCAAATACTCAAATTGCTCAAATTTTTCAGGATTTCTTCCTGACTCAAATATCAAATAGAGTTTTTGGCCGAAAAACTGTAATAAAAGTGAATATCCCCTTTAATGCTGAACATAAATTTGGAAACAATGCACCCAGTATTGTATATTAGCATTGTCTAATATATTCATTTTCAATAACCACATTAAAATCCAGTTGAATTCAAATCTAAACCAGGATTGCTTTTTAAGCTTTTGAGAAAATATTGCATATTTTTGTTCTGAAATGCTGCCAATAAAAGTACACTATTTTCCAAAATAAAGCTATTTAGATTGGTAATGCACCTTTGCCTTAGCATTTTCAAATAGTACACCTCAGGGATATTTATTATAAAATAATATTAGTCCGAATGTTTGTTTTCTCTACTATAAAATCCAAATTTTTACTGAAAAAATACTCAATTTTTTTGTGATTTATTATACCCAGAGGATTAAAAAAGACCATATCCGAAAATCCGGCATCTCAGACCTGCCAAGATTGTATATAAGTCAATCGGAAAAGTCCAGAATATATCCTGATTTGCGTTGGGTTACGTGCAAAGATCTGAAGATTTTGTGGTTTTCGGGCAGGAAAATCTTACAATTTTCACAATTTATTCGAGTTTTTTTCCCCACCCTGGATTATTTTGGGAAAATATATTGATAAATATGGGGAAATAACCTGTTTGGTGGAAGCATATTTCAGAAAATCATGAGATAAATTCGGTAGGGATGCATCAAATCCAGGATTCAGCTCACGATTCGGCCGAATCCTTCTACCTGGCGGTAGGGGAGGGAAATTATGTGACTTTTTGTCACAAAACAAGGAAGGACATGTTTTTTTCCACTTTTTCCCTTTCCGTCCCTATTTTGCATATGCAAATTAGGATTCAGTTTGGTATTCGGGCCGAATATTTCACAAAGGATTCAGGGGTTTGCCGATAGAAGTAGTACATTTGTTTGTTAGTTACATTAGTTAATATCTCATTTAGGCTACAAGCCAATCTCTCTCTCTCTCTCTCTCTCTCTCTGAAAGTACAAAACTACTTGAGACATAAATTTATTGCCAGCTGATAGAGTTCAAAATGTATCGCTTTTACTTTATAAACACGATCTACTTGAGAATGCTAAAAAGGTAATATTGCAGATCTCATAAATCATTGACTTGGATGACGGATGAGTTGAGGTGTCCTCACAGCACATGGTGTGAAATTGGGTCTTCAACACGGTCATTTATCATGGGAGAGTGATGCCGTCTCAGTGTCACAGTAATAATACTTAGGCAATTTACTTTTTATGTTGTCTATATGCTGGATTCTATCTAAGGTTTCCGGTATATGGGCACTTGGTGTTTTTAGTTGTTGTAGGTGTTTGTTTTCCAATTTTCCTGATAGATGAAGGGATGCTAAAATACTTTTACATTTTATCAAGGGTCGAATTTCAAATCCATCTTTTTAAACTCCCTTCGAATTCATTGAAAATTTGACATGGCGAAATTTATTAATAAAATCTAATTATTAAAACTCGACCAAATGTAAACAACCCTAAAACTCGAAGTTGATCAAACTCGATTCGAGTTTTTTCTCAGAAAAAAAAAAAGTGAATGTCAAGAAGGCTATTAATAATATCTCCAAATCGATCCCTGGACCTATGCCATTGACTTAAATAGTCATTTGCCAGGGTTTATGTGGGAATAATCTAATTCTAATTCTTAAAGGGGATGTAAAGGAAAAAAATAAAATCCAATTTTTACTTTCTTTAATTAAAAAGAAATCTATCTACGATATACTTTAATTAAAAAATGGGTATTGTTCTGGTAAGAAACCTGACTGTATGCAGTAATAATCTACCATTGTTTTACTTGCTCTGATAGCTGCAGTTAGGGACCGTCTGAAGTTTCCTAACTGCTCTGCAGGTAATGATACTTTCAAACAGCAGGGGGGAGCCCCCACCTTACTTCCCAGAAGTCGAGCAGCTTTGTTTGTTTCCCTGTAAAGCAGCCAGCGACTGTGTAGAGATTTGTATCCACAGACTCAGTGAAGTCTGCATATTCTGATTATTAATCAGTCTTGCTGTATCAGCTACCATGACAGATATTATTTGACTTGTGCTGTTTTGTTAATTTATGACAATCCCTAAGCTTAAAGGGGAATTCAAACCCTGGTGCTAACCCCCCCGGCCTACCTCTCCCTTGGGCTATCGCCCCTAAGTCACTACTTACCCCTCTGTGTAAGTCCCCTCCAGCGAAGTTCACAGGGCCAACCTCTGTGGCACATGCGCAGTAAGACGCTGGTACTACTGCACATGCGCACAAAGTTAACTAGGCTCACCGATTGAACTTTGTGCTCATGTGCAGTAGTACCAGCATCCTACTGCGCATGCGCCGCCGACTGAGCCAGATCCAGGAAGAAGCCATTGGAACAGAAGTGGGTCCAGGAAGAAGCAGTTGGAAAAGGATATGGCCCCTGTGAATTTTGCTGGAGGGGACCTACAGAGTAACTTAGGGGCAACTTAGGGGCAATAGCCCAGGGGGAGAGGTAGACTGAGGGGGATGAGGGAAGGGGGGGCCTACGGGGTTGGTGGGGGCTCGGGGTTAGCGCCCGAGGGGGTTGAATTGCCCTTTAACCTTGCAACCCCCAGTGCCCGAGGGGGTTGAATTGCCCTTTAACCTTGCAACAGCAGCCCAGGCCAAACTGAGCAAGTCTTGGTCTTGCAAAGATGTTTAACAAAGTTAAAAGATGATGACCCCCTGTGGCCAACTTTGAAAGCTTAAATCATTTAGTAAGGTCATGTTTATGTTTAGTATACAAAATACAGCATTTCTAGCATTATTCTATTTTAGACTTT
>CM044445.1:95513639-95536003 GCA_024363595.1 Xenopus borealis | reverse complement strand
CTTTAAACCAACATGTGAACTTCTATTTAAGCCAGTAGAGTCTAGAATATGATTATAAATAATATAAATCGGTTATAAAAATCAATTAGGCCTTTCACTAAAGTGAGTGAAGAGCCTATGATAGTGTTGCTGTTAAAGTTTTGCTTTTTAATGCATGTTGATAAATAACATTTTATGGGATATACTGTAATCTAGAGTTGCTGCTGTCCATCATCTTTTCACTCAGAAAAGCCTTCATTCATGTACTCATGGGGATACTCTCTTTGGAGATTGCAAATTGTTTTTTTTTTCATGCATTTTTCATATTATCTTTAGTCTTGTGTGGCATTAGTCCCTGTCACAGACATTCTCACAACACATTCATTTTATCAGGAGCCAGTGAACCTGTCTATATGTTTTGGATTGATGGAGGAAACCAGGGCAGACATATGGAGAACATACAAACAACTTGCAGTGCTATTCCTAGAAAAACTGAGCATTTAACAGCCCGTTCTGCTTCAATGAAAGTATAACAATAATGGGTCTGTGCGAAAGCCCAATATTTTGCTCATACAGGTACCTTAGAGTCTTTGATATTGAGTGAAGCTTGTCAATATTGCAGTCCACTGCCACAATATATATGTTTTTCCTCATAAATCCACCCCTATGTGTGCACTGACTGGTGGAGGCCGTGCCTTCAGTGCAAACTGAAAACAGGGGGAAAGGTTAGCCTCATTGTTAGGGGGCATTTCACAAAAGATGCTCTAATACAGGTATAGGATCTGTTATCCAGAAAGTTATGGAATGAACACCTCCCTTCGACTCAATTGTACTCAAATAATCCACATTTTTAAAAAGGATTTCCTTTTTCTGTGTAATAATAAAACCGTACATTGTACTTGATCCAAACTAATCCTTATTGGTGGCAGAATCACCCTATTTGGTTTATTTAATGTTTACATGATTTTATAGTAGACTTAAAGGGATACTGTCATGGGAAAACCTGTTTTTTTCAAGATGCATCAGTTAATAGTGCTGCTCCAGCAGAATTCTGCACTGAAATCCATTTCTCAAAAGAGCAAATAGATTTTTTTATATTCAGTTTTGAAATCTGACATGGGGCTAGACATTTTGTCAATTTCCCAGCTTCCCCTGGTCATGTGACGTGTGCCAACACTTTAGGAGGGAACTGCTTTCTGGCAGGCTGTGGTTTTCCCTTCTCAATGTAACTGAATAGTACACAGTGGGACATGGGTTTTTACTATTGAGTGCTGTTCTTAGATCTACCAGGCAGCTTTTATCTTGTGTTAGGGCCGGTACACACGGGCGTTTTGGACCTGCGCTCCCCTGCGTTGCGTTTGGCTGTGCTCAGCCGCAGGGGAGCGCAGGTCTAGACGCACCTCATTTTGTTCAATGAGGTTGTACCCACGAGACGCGTGTAAGCGCCGAACGCAGATTCAGACGCAACATGCTGCATTTTTCCTGCGTTTGGCGCCTACATGCGTTCGTGTGAGTACAGCCCCATTGAAAATAATTGAGTGCGTCTATACCTGTGTTCCCCTGCGGCTGAACGCAGCAAAACGGAACGCAGGGGAGCGCAGGTAAAAACGCCCGTGTGTAAGGGCCCTTAGGGAGCTTTTATCTGGTTCCCATTGTTCTGTTGTTAGGCTGCTGGGGGGGGGAGGTAATATCACTCCAACTTGCAGTACAGCAGTAAAGAGTGATTGAAGTTTATCAGAGCAGCTGGGAAATTGACAATATGTCTAGACCCTTATCAGATTTCAAAATGAAATATAAAAAAATCTATTTGCTCTCAAGTGAAATTAATTCCAGTGCAGAATTCTGTTGTAGCACCTCTAATAACTGATGTATTTTGATAAATAAAAAACATTTTTTCCATTGACAAAATCCCGTTAAGGAATAAAGATCCAAATTACTTAGATATGTTATCCAGTAAACCCCCGGGTCCCAAGCATTCTGGATAACAGATCCCATACCTGTATAATCTTTTTGAACACTATATAAACAGTGTTTTTTTGCTGTTGATGTATACATGATGCCAATGAATAGATACTACTGCAGCAGTTCATTGCAGATCTCAATCAAATTTTTTGTAAGATTTCTCCGAATTCTCTTTAAGCTGTTGGCATCTTTTCAGCACTAATATCATACTCTTGGCTCACACTCTGAGCTGCTGTTACAGCCAGCCTGTTAAATTAATGATACAGGTCTGCACAGTTCTCTCCTTCTCTAAAGCTGCGCTGGCAGCAAAATAAAAGCAGTAGCTTGCCTGTCAGCCATCTAATATCGACCTGATACCTTGCCTGACCAGCTCCTATATTTCCTTACTGGAGACTAAGTCGAGGGATGTGCTGTACTGGAGCTCTCCTGCTGTCAGCACAGCTTTAAAATCCAAACAAGAGAGTGAGAGGCAGAGAACTGTGCAGCGGCATCCTTAGAACTGTGCAGTGGCAACCTGCATCAGACATTTAACACTGTAGCAGCCAGCTAGTAGATCGGCTCAGAACTGTTGTGAGCCAATATTTTAATATTAGCAGTAAACATTATTAGGTAAACTACTTCATCTTGGCAAAGTAGTACATGAGTCTGTAGGCTAGTGCCACGCCTTTTCATTTTCTTCACCTGAGTAGAAATACAGGCAGATAAAAGACCAATCTGTTTGCATGTGCTCCCTGTTATGGCTAATGGCAGCTATGATATAGCACATATTGGGTGGTTATTGGCTAAAGGGCTTTGGTTTCCTGGGGCTGGTATAGAAGCCCAAACATAATCTGCAACATTTCTAGCTACTTCTTAAAGGAAAACTATACCCCGAAAATTAATTTTTGAGCAACAGATAGTTTATCTCAATTCAAGTGACATATGAAAGAATCTTACCTACCTGGTATATATATTTAAGTAAATATCGCCCTTTTACATCTCTTGCCTTGAACCACCATTTCGTGATGGTCTGTGTGCTGCCTCAGAGATCACCTGACCAGAAATATTTCAACTCTAACTGTAACAGGAAGAAGTGTTGAAGCAAAAGACAGAACGCTGTCTGTTAATTGGCTGGTGTGACCTAACTTTATAGTTTGTTTGGCATGTTTGTGTGCACCGTTGAATCCTAGGATCCCAGGAGGCTGTCCTTATTTTTTAAAATGGCTATTTTCTATTTATGATTACCCAATGGCACATGCTACTAAAAAAGTGTATTATTATGAAAATGGTTTATTTACATGAAGCAGGGTTTTACATATGAGTTGTTTTATGCAAAATCTTTTTATAGAGACCTACATTGTTCGGGGGGTATAGTTTTCCTTTAAGTTTAACTTTCCTTGTCCTCTCTTGGTGAACAACAAATTATCAGATGGGTTTCACTTGAGTCCCACTTGCATTTTCAGTAAGGCCAAATAGTCCTCTTCCTCCTTTGGTTCCTTCACATATTGAGACAATAAACACAATGTATGGAATTTTTCCAAAATAAAACATGCAAAAAATAACGCAATGTAAGGATTGGGCCTAGGTTTACTGCTCTGAATTGTGGAACAGTAGGAAAGGACTCTATGAAAGACTCCAAATCTGTACGTGGCTTTTGTTTTTTTAAATTAATTATTTTGATGAAACTGGTTCAGATATGCTCACAGGTTGCCAGACCACGATTCCATGGATCTTCATAGTTTGGACCACTTGTCTCTATAGATTCTCATGACTTTTTAAATCTGGCAGTTGATTTTCTTTTGTTTTCAAAGGGATTGTTCACCTGCCAACACATATTTTTTTTTTCAGATCCATTTGTTGTATAAAGTTCACCAGAAATAAAGACTTTTTCCAATTATTTTCTAGTCGTGACTTTTTTTCCAATATTTAAGTGTAAAGTGTAAATTTTCACATTCTAAAGTGAGGGAGGTCATCCTGTAAACTGTTCTAAATTAGTTGATCCACATTATATCAATATTAGAATTGATACAATAGTTACTAATATTCCAGAGATGATGCTGAGAAATGCATCAATGAAATGTTGCAAAAGTATAACCGTTTAGAGTCTGCACCTGAATTACTGAGCTGAGAGACAGGAACCTGAAACTTTTAACTAGATTTTGGGAAAAAATGGCAAAAAATGGAAGGTAATAGAAAAATGTCTGTATTTCTGGGTTACAATTGAACTGAAAAAAAGTGTTTGGAAGGTAAATATTAATCTGGCAGTAAAATGGCTTGGGATTTTTTTCTAGACCATAGATTTTCTTTTGTTTTGAAGACACAATTCCATATTGAATATTCTGCATTCCCTATAAGAATTCCCCAAGAATTCAGTTAGCTTTGTTTCCCTTTAGTTGAAGTGCCGTGCCACCATCGTAGGTTACTTTTCCCAGCCGAGACTTGTGCATGGCGAGTAACATCTCCAGACATTTCTAACTGGCAGTTACAGGGAGTTCTATTACTAAAAATAGTCATGGATTTTCCTGGATGTATATCTGTTTCCCAGATAGACAGTCAGTGAGAGGGAGATATGAAAACCTTTTGATAAGGGTTTTTATAAGAGTGCTTTTGACAAAAGACTGATTTAGGCAGTGAGAGAAAGAGTATAGTAACAGCAAAAGGTGACAAATGGATGGGGTTGTGTAGTGATGAGATCCAGTAAACTATGCATAGACTTAAAGAGTATCAGTAGATACACAGAGAAAGAAGATATCTTTAGGAAAAAATGTTAAAATGTGAGAGAGCAGAAACTGAAAATATTTCTCAATTGTTAATTTTGTAGTGAGGTATTTGTTCTATTAGCCATTATTTGTAGCTCAGGGCTGTTATTAGTGCCCACATCAAGTCATTGCCCTCCTAAGTCTCCTGGCAACTAAGCAGAATAGGGCCTCGACTGATTTGTGCAACCCTTTTATGGCCAAATTTTCCAGAACCCCATCTAAGACTGGATCTCTAAAAGGGTTGTCTTGGAAGGGGGTAAATATTTATAGGTCTAAACCAAGTAAGGAGTCTTCCTGGGAATTTGAGCATTAGCTGGATGTGGGTTAAATAATGCCCAGTAGTGTAGGTGCAGCCTATTACAGCGAGTCTAACCTCCGAGATGGCACTGGGTTCCATCCATTCTCATTGCAAACATCCTCTGACAAAAAAAATCTGGCAATTTTTGTCAACTGGCCCAAATGTGAACTATAATTGACTACTATATATAGTAGCCCAGGAATGCCCATACTTTACTAAAGTAAGGTCTACTTCTAGTGATGTTGTCCCATTATGATCTACATCCATAATAGCATTGTTAGCATTCTGTTCCATGGAAAATATTATTTAAATATTATGTTGAATTTATGAGATAATTTATATTGCTATATGGAACAACTATTTTTTGTGTAACCTTAAAATAATAAATATTTGAATGAAAAGAATGAAACGGGAGTGTAATCTAGACAAGCTGTTTGGTGACAGTGTCTTGAGATCTACTGATCACCAGCTAAAGGTCTACTGGTAGATCCCAATGTACCTTTTGGACACACTTGCAGTAGCCTTTGTTGTATTTTGACATTTTGGGAGATAATCAGTTTGACTTTTTTGAAGGACATTTTAAGGACGTACCTAAGTTTTGCACATGAAAGGCTGTACCATTTTCATTTTAGGCAAGAGATGAAATATTATATGTATAATACAAACAGTAGATGCTATGTAATGTGATATAATACACAAGATGTAATGTTCTTGATAATCCAGAGACAAAGATGGAGATTTTTTTGGAGGAATGGAAGTGAGATGAGGGACATCAGAATGCTCATTACTCAAGACACTGAGAAAGTTGCCCTTAAGCTGGCCATAGACGTAACAATTACGATCTTTCTCGGAAAAGATCTTTCCAAGAAAGATCGTTCGTTTCAACACACACGTGTAGAGCTGAATCGTCAAATATACAGGTAGGAACAATAGAATTCTACTTGTATCTGACGATTCAGCACTAACAATGGCCGATGTTCAGGGAGCTTTCAAAGGCATCCGATCAAAATTTTCCGTCCAGTCCGATCAACCAGCCGACCGATATCTTAATCCTCTGACGATGTCGGTCGCCTCATTTCCCACCATACACACACCGAATATCGTACGAAAATTCGTTTCGTACGATATTATCTGTGCGTCTATGGCCACCTTTAGATTTTACAGATAGATTGCACTGATGTCCTTCCTTCATGCTGTACACAAAGAAGAGCATAAACTGCTATTTCCATGAGTAACTATTATTAGTACAACATTTTCTACACTTGTTTCCTCTTACAGTTCACTGTTATAGTCACATAGCTACAGGAGGCCTTTGAAGCATGTGTCATGTCACTGACTGTGTACAAAGTTTAGTCTATGACGTTTGCATCTGCTCCTGAATTAATCTCTAGTAGTTGATGCTATTGTTACTCTATGACTGCACTGATGCTAATTGCCTACATAGTGCACAAGAAATACTTTTGAGTGCTAGGGGCCCAGTCACATGGTGAACACGTATTGGCTTTAGAAATGTGCTATACACCAATGTAAGTGTACATGCATTAAGGTTTCAGTAAAGTATTTTAGTCACGTTTTATCATGTGATATATATATATATAACGAGTGTATCAGCTTGCCTGGGTGCAGATAACAAAGTAGTAAAAGCATGGCAGTGAGTGTGCATTGCTTTCTGCTTCCACCAGTTTACTAAAATGTAGGTTTTAAAAATTAACTGCTTTTATTTTCCATGTGCGTAGTCTTGGTGTTGCAAAGATGTTTAAGGGCCCTTACACAAGGATGTTTTAACCTGCGCTCCCCCGCATTCCGTTTTGCTGCGTTCAGCCGCAGGGGAGCACAGGTATAGACGCACTCAATTCTTTTCAACTGGGCTGTACTCGCACGAATGCATGTAGGTGCCGAACACAGGTTCAGACACAACATGCTGCATTTTTCTTGCGTTCGGTGCCTACGTGCGTTTGTGTGAGTACAGCCCCATTGAAAAGAATTGAGTGCGTCTATACCTGTGCTCCCCTTCGGCTGAATGCAACAATACGGAACGCAGGGGCGCGCAGGTTAAAACGCCCGTGTGTAAGGGCCCTAAACAAAGTTACAAGATGGCGACTCCCTGCAGCCAACTTTGAAAGCATAAATCATTTGTTTAATTAGGCTTCTGGTGCAGTAAGTTCATGTTTGTATTTAGTATACAAAATACAGCATTTCTAGCATTATTCTATTTTAGACTTTTTAGTTCCTCTTTAATACCTCTTGTACTAAGGTACCGTTTCTTGAGTCATAACAAAGCAAATCACCAGGATTTTCCTTTTTGGTCTGCAAACTGGGCATACCAAAGAAAAGTGTCAATGATTTACTGCTGGCTTAATCATTCTATGAGGAAGTCATTTACCTTTTGATACTATCATTGCAGGTTGTATTCTGAGACCTAACTTGAGGCAACATAACTGAGCTTGCTTGAATATCTTTCCAATGGTAAGGGAGGGCACATCCTGCATTAAGGCAGACCTAGTGCAGCAGCAAAATATGATACTGCAGTGCTCTGAATTACAATAGCTGTCCTATGCTGCAATGGAAATGATAGGTGAACAGCACTATAATTATTGCTTTCTCAAGGGCCTTTAACACATCACACTCACAATACTTAGGGTTGAAAAATTCCCCTGCATGGAAAGAGTAAATTGCAATGCTGCCTGAGTGGGCAGCAAAACTCTCATTCAGTAAAGAGTTAAAAATTTCCAGATAATCACTTCAGTCAGTTATTATTATTAACATGTATTTCTATAGCGCCAACTTGTTTCGTAGCACTGATAAGGTAATCACAAACATGGTATTCAGATAAACAATCAATGTAGCAATCTTGTAGAGAAATAACTCTTCTACATATTTTTTTTTTACTTGTCTGCAGCTCATGCATAATTCAAAGCACATCAGCTGGTGATGCAGTACAGGCTGCATGTATATTTCATTAAATGTTTTTTTTTGTATAACTCTCCGAGCTGAACAGTATTATACGCCTTTTTTATACTCCGAGTAACGTCAGCTTGGTGATTTATGTGAGGGCACGGATGACTGCCCTAGAATGCAGAATGCAATAATCCAAAGAACTATAAAATGCAGTATATCTGTGTTTAGGATCACATTCTCTTCTATTCAAAATGCTTGCTGATATGTTTTTAAAAATGAAGGCTTTTGCAATCATGAACACCATGATTTATGTCCACTGATGCGCTGCTTCAATTAGAATGAGCCTATTGTTTTGCTAATGTTAGGTGTGGTGGTTTGTTTTGCTTCTATTATACTTATCTAGAATTATGCTGTAATGCTGGTATAAAGGGAAAAAATGGTATTGGAACAAAAAGGCTGCTATGCTTTATTGTCACAATGCTCAAGCAATGTTTTGGGGGGCATCCCCTTCATTGGGTGATTATGACCTGATAAAGTGGCATGCTCCCACACTTTGGGGTAGATTCATCAAAGAGTGAAGTTCCGCCACTAGAGGGAAATTCCACAGCTCTCAATTCATTTCTATGGGATTTTGCAAGGCGTATTCATCAATGGGTGAAGTGAAAGTTCACCCTTTGATGAATACGCCTTTACAAATCCCATAGAAATGAATTGAGAGCTGTGGAATTTCCCTCTAGTGGCGGAACTTCACTCTTTGATGAATCTACCCCTTTGAGCGTACAACATTCTTTTCACAAACTGCATGTCCCCTGTTAGCTATCCAAAAATGTGTTAATTTCTCTTTTCAAAAACTTGCTTGGGCTGGATATGCCCACCCATTCCAGTCGCCCAACCAATTTTGTACTTTGTTGTTAGTAAACTGTACTAAGAGCCAATAAATATCTGTGAGTACAGTACCCCATTTTACATTTTTTCAGGGGACCAGGAAAAAATTATGTAAAATGTAAAATCAGGGAAATGTGTTAAAGTAACTTTTCCTTCAAGTACTTAAAGGATATAAGCAAAATAGTTTGTTTTACTTTGATATATAATATTTACTGTGATAATAAAAAGCGTTAAGCTTTGCAGCATTAACGTTACACTATGTGGGGGGCATGTGCAAGGCCTCTCTGCCAGTCACATATACAACATATACAAGCTAAAGCAATAAGTGATTTGTGCAGGACTGCCGCGACATGCTGCCCAACCACACCCACATTGGTTCAGAAACTTAAATTTCCTGTGTTCTTATTCCCATTACTCTATCCCGATGATGAAAATTTGAGCAAATAAAAGGAAGGGGACAGGGGTGACAAACGTCAGCGGGCCTAGGGGCGCCCACTATGTTAATCCAGACCTGTAAGGGGGACACTAATTGAAATTGAGCGTTTACAGAACCATGGCAAAATATACATCTGGTTAGTAGTTTAAACCTCTATTTCACAAATAATACCATTCAAAGAGGAGAAACACAGTTTTTGTGTACATCAGGACAAAATTTTAAGTTGAAATCAGGGGAAAAAAATTTTTTAAATCAAGGAAATGCATCTATTGATTATAAATTGGTGGGACCACAAATAAAAAAATTGTAAAATGTGGAAAAACTTAAAATCTGTGTATTTAAAATTGAGTTTTCACTGTATTTTCAAAACTTATGTGAGTGTTTTTATGTTTGAGATTTTGGACAGTTTTAGGCTGAGTTCAAATAGAACCTGGTAAGAGTTTTATTGTAGTCCTATTCCATAATTTTTTTAGGGTGGGTGTGTGGGAATGGAATGGAGAGGTAGGAAGGTATTCACGTCTACTAGGATGTCCCAGAAGCAATGGCCTAGCTAATAAAAATAGATTTATGACTTGCCAACAGCAAGCTCAGAATCAAGTAACATACTTGTGAGCCCACATTATTCGCTGAAGAGTGATCAGCATCTCTGCCCTATGAAATAGTCTAGAAATCAGCTAGGAAGCATCCAGGATTACAAAAATAAAATCTGCTGTGCCTGCATTATCCTTCATACCAGATGTGCTTGACATACTACCCTGACTGTTGAACTGATACCTTCTGACAGATGCTCTAGTCTTGATTATAATGATGGACATATTGCAGTGTCCAGAAATTTATATTATCCAACATAATAAAGAGAATACTAAAGGGTACTATTTTGATATGAGTTTTGTGTGTCCTGGGACCATATGACAGCAGACACGGACATGGCTATTTTTGACATCTGAGTAAGTGTCAAGATGGAATGTTCGCACACTCCTAGGCCGAAGGAAGCATCAGCATGATAAGAATTTGCTTTTCATTTCTCCTCTGAAATGTTGGGGACATACTTTCTTTTTACAGTTTAAATGTCTTATTTATATGATATTTTACAGCAACTTGCACACAATTAAATATCACTGTCCTATAGAAAAGTTTTAATTTGTTGAGAAATATGGTCATTTTTGTGAATTCTGCCTGTCTTTGCAACTGGTGGGGATACAGATTATTTTATCCAGAATACTTGGGACTCTGGGTTTATTGGATAAGGCATTTTTCTGTAATTTGCATCACTGTACCTTAAGTCAGCTAAAAATTATATAAACATTTAGTAAACCCAGTAAGATTAAGTTGCCACCAATATGGGTTCATGCAGCTTAGTTACCACCAAGTACAAGATACTGTTATTTCAGAGATGAAGCAAATGATTAAAAAAATATAGAATTATTTTCTTTAAATGGGTACTATGGGAGAAGGTATTCCCAGGCTCAGATTGGTGGAAAGACAACAAAGGCCCAGGCCTAGGGCAGCAAAAGTCCATTAAGAGATTGGCAAAACTTGGAGCAAAGGTACTTCCCATTTCCCTACCAATTGGTATTTTAAATTATAGATTAAAAACAAAGTAGTTGTGGGAGAGGATAAACCTGATACCCTCCAATACAAACTCCTGCTGAGGAAATCACTATATTGATTTAAAAAGAACTTAACGGTCTCAACACCCTCTATGTGAGGGATACATGTATATAGCGATTGAACATCCAAAGATGCTAAAACCATGTCCTCTTCCTATTCACAATCCTCCAAAACACCTAAAATCAATTATGTATCCTTTAGCTATGATGGCAGTCCCATTACTAATGACTGCAAAAAGCAATCAATAAAAAGAGATAAATGTGAGGTCACTGAATTTATACCTGATGCAATTGGTTGGCCTGGAGGGTCTGACAGATGTTTATGAATCTTAGGGAGATGGTACAGAAATGTTACTTGTAGAGGAAGTTTAGTCAAATAACTAACTTCCTTCATATTTTAAATCCCTCTATCATAGGCCTTTTTAACAAATGCTTCTTACGGTGGTCATAGACGCAATGATAGGGTTGCCACCTGGCCAGTATTTTTCCGGCCTGGCCGATATTTTTGATGGTTGAGCCCAATGTTATTAATAGGAAAAAAAGATAAATATATAGGAAGGCCGGTATTTTTTTCAAGAAAAGGTGGCAACCCTACGCACTGATAATATCGTATGAAACAAAATTTCATTCGATATTTAATGTGTGTATGATGGAAGCAGTGTTGGACTGGCCCACCAGCATACCAGGAAAATTCCCGGTGTGCCAAGGGGTCAATGGGCCCTTTTGCTTCTAACCGTTTGGCCAATTTCATGGTAATTCCCTATTTCTTTATGGTAAAAATGCTTAATAATGGAAGAATATACTGTAGTAAGTAGATATAAAAGACTAGGAGAATAGAGAGGTTGAGTGAGGAAAGGAGGAATAACAGTTTGGAAAATGGCCCCATGGTATAAGGTTTTCTGGGGGGCCAATGCCATCTCAGTCCGGCACTGGATGGAAGATGAGTCAACTTATATCGGCAGAAGGCTTGGATATCGGGCAGGCCGGAAAAATTTAGTTGGGGGTTTTTTAAGGCACCCAAACATCGGGCATTGTTAGTGCTGACACAGCTAGATTTCTATTGTTTCTACCTGTCTATCTAATTCATCTCTACATGTGTGTATTGAAATAAACAATCTTTCCTAGAAATATCCTAATTGTAATGTCTATGGGCCACGTTTACTCCATCAAAAATTAAATAGTTGGATCAGCAGACAAGTGAGTATGTGTAATACTATCTGAGAGCAGCCTTTCTGCCTCAGAACAATAATCTCTAATGTCTTGCACCACTACTCCACCACCTTTGCCTGCTGGGACAAAAATAATGAATCTTATAATTTTGTAATTTTGTAATTTTTTGTAAGACTTTATACTCCCTCCTATTTAGATGGGATGGTTATTCGTTTCTAACTCAAGGGGATTTCTAAAATCTTCCTTTACCAGATTAAGAAAAGCATCTGTGTATTAAAAATCTTCCAGTAGTGAAAGAGTTGATTACATTTAAAGGAATTGTTCAGTCGTATCACGGGAAAGTTTCAACGAACAGAGGCGGGCTGCGATCCGGCGGGATTTTTAACCCTGCCTGATTGACATCTGCCCAACAATCAATCTAATTTTTTTTATTCAATCAAAAAAACTTAGAAGAATCTATAGCAATTCAGTAAGTTCAATCTGGCGAATTTGTAGATCGAATTTTTCTTAAAGGGACGGTACTTCGAAAATCAAATTCGAATAAGTCCAAAATTAATTTGAAATTAAAATTTAAAAAAATTCAAATTTAATTTGAATTTTCACTTCGACCTAATTCGGCCCTTCGTAAATCTGCCCCTAAATAAACCCGATAGACTGGTTTGCTTCCAATACGGATTATATCTTAGTCTGGATCAAGTACAAGCTACTGTTTTATTATTACAGAGAAAAAGGAAATCATAAAATCTTAAAAATTTAGATTATTTGGATAAAATGTAGTCTATGGGAGATGAACTGTCCGTAATTCTGGATAATGGGTTTCCAGATAACAGATACCATACCTGTATATTTGATATGAAATATATTATACATATTAGGCCAATTTTCTTTGATATTTGGAATCTTGACTAATATCCGTTTGGTTTCTCAACATTTCTCAAACGTCTTTGCTGGATATGCTGAGCCTTTTTTGCTGGAGTGTACAAAATATTAGAATTTGATACAATTTTTCACCATGCAGCATTGTTCCCCTGAATTTCCTCACATTGCATCTACTACAAATTTGTGCAAAATGTTGTAATGTCCGATGCAAAATATTGCAAAGTGCAGTAGCACACAGATTCAACCCCCTCAACTGTGCACAGTTTTGTCTATGACAGTGGTCTTCAAACTTGCCCCTCCAGCTGTTAAGGAACTACAAGTCCCACAATGCATTTGCCTGACTGTGGCTGTCAGACTCCATCATTGCATTGTGGGACTTGTAGTTCCTTAACAGCTGGAGGGCCAAGTTTGAGGACCACTGGTCTATGATAACAATTATGTGCAAAGAGAGCCAGTATCTAGTTTCACAGTTTATACAGTTAGACACATTATATAGTATCCCTTGCTTGTGCTTAGTGAAATGAGTGACAGTTCACAAATTCCCTGAGACTGAGAACCCCTACCTCAAAAAACCTTAAATAAGCTTTCAGCTCTAGTGATGGGCGAATTTATTCGCCAGGGGCGAATTCGCGGTGAATTCCCGCGATTCGCCGCTGGCGAATAAATTCGCGAAACTGCCAAAAAAATTCGCGGAAAAAAATTTGCGCGTTTTTGACGCGCCGAAAACGCCGCGACGCGCGTCAAAAACGCCGCGCGACTCGTTTCGCAAATCGGCGAAAAATTCGCGAATTTCTCTGGAAATTCGCGAATTTTTCTGCGAAGCGAAACGCGCCCGTTTCGCCCATCACTATTCAGCTCAACAAAAAAAAAACCCTTATTGTTGTCCACTGAAAAATGGAGTGTACCATTCCTAATGTTACATACTATAATGTGACTGTGAATATTTAATTGTGTATTTATACTGTGTTTGTGCTTATGGGTCAAGTGATATCTGTTTTTTTCTAAATGTCTTTTCATTAAAGGGGTGGTGCACTTTTAAGGTAACTTTTCATATGTTATAGAATGGCCACTTCTACGCATCTTTTCAGTTGGTCTTCATTATTTACTTTTTATACTTTTAAGGGCGGATTTATCAAGGCTTGAATTTCAAGTTTATGGGAGTTATTGTAAACTCCCATAAACTCGAAATTTGAATAAAACAATAAAACAAATTTTTTAAAATTGGGGTGGTTAGGATGTACCTGAAAATTTGAATTGAATTCAAATCGAAATTGAATTCGATCGAATTATAATTGAATTCAAGTCGAGGTTTTTTTTTTTAAAAAAACTTTCATTTATCAAAGTCCACCAAATGGCTCCAAATTGGTTCTAGGAGGTCCCCCATAGGTTAAAACAGCAATTCGGCAGCTTTTAGATGGCAAACAGTCTAATTCGAATTTTTAAAGGGATCCTGTCATGGGAAAACATGTTTTTTTCAAAATGCATTAGTTAATAGTGCTGCCCCAGCTGCCCCATGTCATGTGACTTGTGCCTGCACTTTAGGAGGGAACTGCTTTCTGGCAGGCTGTTGTTTTTCCTTCTCAATGTAACTGAATGGAACGCAGTGGGACATGGGTTTTTACTATTGAGTGCTGTTCTTAGTTCTACCAGGTTATATTGTGTTAGGGAGCTGTTATCTGGTTACCTTCTCATTATTTTGTTGTTAGGCTGTTGGGGGGGGGAAAGGGAGGGGGTGATATCCCTCTAACTTGCAGTACAGCAGTAAAGAATAATTGAAGTTTATCAGGGTACAAGTCACATGACTTGGGGCAGCTGGGAAATCGACAATATGTCTAGCCCCATGTCAAATTTCAAAAGGAAATATAAAAAATATCTGTTTGCTCTTTTTAGAAATGGATTTCAATGCAGAATTCTGCATCAGAATTCTGATGCATTTTGAAAAATTTTTTTCCCATGACAGTATCACTTTAAAGAGACGGTACATGAGAAATTTCGCAGTTTTTTTTTTATAAAGCTTGAATCGAATTTGGATTATTCCCTAGTCAAATTACATTAAAATAAACTTGAAGTTTGAATTAAAAAATTAGATGTTTCAATTCGACCTTTGATAAATCTGCCCCTTATAGTTATTTGCCTTTTCCTTCTGACCCTTTGCAGCTTTGAAATGGGCGTCGCTGACCTCTTCTAAAAAGCAAATGCTCTGTAAAGCTGCATATTTATTGTTTATTTATTGCTACTTGTTATTCCTCATCTTCTAGTTCTTCGAGTTCTAATATTTGCATTGCTACCGTTTCCCAAACTATCCATACATAGAGTCATATGGCCTACCGTGTCTCTATGTTGACATCCCTCTGTTGGCAGTAGACTGTCATATGATCAGTTAATGTGTCTAGACCAGAAGATTTGGTCTGTCAGTAAATCTAGTCAGTGAGTGTGAGGTCACTGGCTGACCCTGAAGTTCCAAAACTGTAGTTGAGAACAAGTGCAGCCCTACAATTTGGCACTTCAAATAGAGCACATGATCTCCTTGTTAAACCTTTAGAACACACAGATGAATAACACAAAGACTGACCCTTGTGTGGCTTGCTTTTATTGCTACCATTGCAAACGTGGCCACTTCCACTTCATTCGTACTCTACATTGTGCAGAAAATAAATATGAAACAATGAAGTTCATTTATAAAGAAGGGACACAGTGCAAAAATGTTCCAAAGTGGCAGATTTTGTTTTTTAAATCTGCATCTCAGATTAAAAAACAAAAAACAAAAACCTTGTCTCATTGGAATTTGTTGCTATGCAAGGTGCCAAGGAGCTCTAAATTACAGTATCAGGCTCCTGTTCTCAAGCTTAGAGGTTGTGGGAAATTATAAAAATATTTGCATAAAATGACGTTACATCTGTCATAGAAGATGATGCTACATGGCTGATCAATTTTGAATGAATCCGTGGTACATCTTCTTAGTATTATAACTTCAAATTTCAATTCGGGGGCTCAAACCAACAAAATATTCCAAGGATGGAATCAAATTAAACTCAAATAGTGAAATGAAAATGTATCTACTTTAATTCAATATTAAAATTACTTACTTGCCAGTCTACTAATTCATAAACCATTAAGAACAGTGAATAAATGCCGCATGAATAAATAAAGTAAAAATCATTAATAAGGAATCTTAGAAATTCATACACACTTTAACACTGTACCATGTCTACAAAATTAATTTAAACAAAAACTGTTTTTGTAGCCCAAAAAAAAAAGTCTTGTGATTTTTGTTTTGGTCATTGATTATATTGACTTAAAGAATATGCATTTTAATTCTGCTATCTGTGTTTTAACTGATCAATTCTGATACCGAATTCACCGCTTACAGTGTTGCCATTTAATATAAATGTGTAAATTCTATCCTTGTATAGTGAAATGTTGTATTGTGTATATGAAGTGTGTTGTGAGTAGGTAGAATTTTGGAGTCGCCGATCTTCAATTCTAAAGGGCTTTGGTGGCATTGGTCTAGTACAGCATTTCGACACACAGAAAATATAAGGCTGCCTGCATATAGCAGTGTTTTATTCAGACACTTGAATCTCATTCTGACACACAAGTTAGGACACAAGTGTTCTGGGTGCAGACAGGACATGGTGCTAATGCCAGCATAGGGGCTGATTCCAGGCCAGCTTATTTTAGCAACTACATTTTCAGCCCTGTCTGGCATTCGCCTAAAGTTCGCAGTTCATTTGGCATCCGAATGGATGGGCTGCTCCTGTACTTACAATTAGTCCTTCGTGAACAAGCTTCATAAAGTTTACTGTTTACATAAGTAAGGAAATACCTTAGTAAAAAAATGCAGCATTTGCTTGAGATGCCACAAAACATTAAACTCTGTAATGAGTGCACACAATTCCCAATGGATGATAAACGTTGTTCAAATGTGTGTGAATGCCTAATGCTTGGGTATGTTCTCATGGTAGCATTTGGCATACAAAATGCCCTAAAAGGGCAGAGACACACGGTAACATTCTGGGAGATTTAGTCACCTGGCGACTAATCTCCTCTTTTTGTGGGCGACATATCTCCCTGACAGTGGCGTAACTACTCTCTGGTGGGCCCCGGCACTGGATGGGCACCTGGGCCCCCCTGTGGGGCCCTTACCACTATAAATCACATGCTGGAGTTTTGATGGCATGTGTGATGGATAATCTCCCCCTAGATAACTGCCTTCCATAACCATTTTTGTGGCTCCGATTGGCCCCAAAGGGGTTGGGGGCCCTGGTGCAATTGCACCCCCTGCACCCCTGGTAGTTACGCCACTGCTCCCTGACAAGCCTTCCTGCCAGCTAGAATCTAAATCACCAGTGTGAAGGCACTCAGAGAGCTTCATTTTCCAAAGTCACCCGAAGTTTCCTTGTGAAGCAGCTTCGGACGACTAAAATGAAGTGCTCTTAGTGCCATCCTGCTGGAGATTTAAATTCTAGCCGTCAGAGAGCCGATTTGTCGCCAGGCGACTAAATCTCCATGAATCTTCTCGTCTGTCTCTTAATGGTTGTGAGAACATGTAATGAGAGTATAGGGAATGTACAAGACCAGAGTGTTACCTAAAACAGATTGAGATCTTGGGAGAATGAATTTATAAAATTATATAATGGCATTTGTGTTGCTTAGGTAGTAAGGGTTTAAGATATGAGGTATATTTCGGTTAACTGATGAAAAAAAATAACAGAACTTAGATGGATTTGTAGGTCTTTCACCTTGAACTTATGGCAATGTGTTTTACAGTCTGATTAGAAATGAATGAGAACACTTCTATATATACATTGTCCCAAAGGTAAAAGCACATCAGAACAGAAACACATGTTATAAGATATATAGGGCACTGAAAATATATCCTGCCCTGTTCCACTGGAAATACTTGGGATGACCTCCAAACAGTGCAGTGAAAGCAAAGTTCTGTCAAAACTTGTATTTTTATACCTTCAAATATACAATGCAATTTTTTTTAACTGTAAATATTTGCTTTTATGCATATGTGACACAATAGCCAGTGACATAACTATAGAGGAAACAGACCCTGTGATTGTGGGGGCGGGGAGTAAAATGGGGCCTGGACCTCTGGGTCTGTGTCCTCTATTCTTGTCAAAATTGTTTGCTTTCTTCTTCTTTTAATTGATACCCTTGTGTCTGAGCCAACATGCAACAGGGGTGGGTTCGGGTCTGCAGAGAGGGGCTAGCAGGAGCGCCTATGCATGCCAGGCTCTTTGAAAAATTTTCTGGCGGGGGGGGGGCCCGGCACACTCTTGTAGCAAATAATTATTGTTCTAATAATAATTCATTAATTACTTTGTCCAAATATGCCATACAAATAACAAATGATATAAAAAAAAATTCTCAAACGTCAAAAATGTAAAAGTAATACTAAAGGGCAGATGTATCAAAATGTAAGATTAGAGCTCACCACTAAACATTTCACCCACTTTCTCTTATGGGATTTGTAGAAGCTAATCAAATGGTGAACTCTTAACTTTCAATCACTGATAAATACACGTCTAAAAATTCCATAGGAATGAACAGAAAATATGTGGTAAACGCTACTTCTAAATCAACATTCAAGGAAAACATCCATTGTTTCTGGACATAAAATATACCAACTTTAGCTTAAGGTGGCCATACATGGGCAGATTAAAGGTGCGGATAGTAATCCTTTAGATTGATTCGGCAGTTTATCTGACAGTTTGTGGGGGCTTCCCACGAGTCCCTCTGATTGATATCAGGCCAAATCTAGTTGATGGGTCATAGGACCTGTCTGTGCCCCTTCTCTTCGATGTAATCCGATCGTTCGGATTAACCGCATTTCACCCTGCCTTGGCGGGCATATGGGGGAAAGATCGCCAAAGGAGCGGATACTATTGTGTATTAAATTCATATTGTAATTACTACTCATTACTTATTGACCTACACCAGCTTATGCTAGCTGAATGATGTCTGGTGTGCTGGCAATTGCAGTTGAACATCTGTGTAGGGTCAGTTGGTGGTTTATTATGTAAAAAGAGGGGGATACATTTTGACCATTGAAAAAGTGGATTTGTTAGCAACTGAAAATGCATAGCAGTGCCTAGAGAGGGGAGATATAGATTAATGTCAAGGGGAATTCCCCTTGACAAAGGCTATAGTGCCGACACATTGGGGTATTCTCATCACTGGCAAGTATATCTGCTCTCTGTGGTTTGTCCCTTTTTTGCCTTGATCCTGTAACTTGGTGGTATGTATACATTTTGCTGCTGTGTCTGTATTTAAAACACCAATTGTTCTGATGTATATCTGATTGTTATATACCATATTAAAGTAAAAAGTTTTTTTAACAAACATCATTTTTTGACTACCAAGTATCAGTTTTTTGATTGAGTATTCCCTTTTTGTTTTGACCTAGAGAGAGGAGACCAATCCTTCTATGTAAAGTGCCCCTTTATGGTTTCTGGATTTTAACACTATTCAGCAAATACCTTTTAGTGTGAGCAGTCTTAAAGGGCAAGGAAAGGCAAAGAAATAAAATCCCATATTTACTTTCTTTAATGAAAAAGAAATCTATCTCCAATATACTTTAATTAAAAAAGGTGTAGCTTTTTTTTATAAGAAACCTGACTGTGTGCAGTGAAATTCTCCCTTCATTTACTGCTGTGGATCGGAATTGTCAGACGGTCCCTAACTTCTGGTAGGGAAACAATCATGCTTATGAACAGCAGGGGGAGCCCCTACCTTACTTACCAGCCATGCAGAACTCAAACAGCTTTGTTTTTTTGATCATTTATGACGATCCCTAAGAAGCCCAGATCACACTGAGCATGTGTATGTAGTCTAGTCTTGCAAAGATGTATAACAAAGTTACAAGATGACAGCCCCCTGTGGCCAACTTTGAAAGCATAAATCATTTGTTTGATTAGGCTTGTGCTGCAGTAAGTTTATGTTTAGTATACAAAATACAGCATTTGTAGCATTATTCTATTTTACACTTTCCTTGCCCTTTAAGGGGCAGTGAGCAGGAGTCTTTGCAGCTGCTCAGGAGAGGCTGTGAAGGACAGTGTGAGAAGAATCTTCTGAAAGATGAAGAAAGTTGGCTATCCTGGCTAGGGCAGAAGTACACCACTAGGTCTATAAATAACAGGAAAGAAATGTACAGAAACAGAATTATTCATGGCATTGGATGTTCACATCAGAATTTTAAATTGGATTCTGCACAGTATGGTACGTCAGTAGAGAACCTAACAAATTAGAGTAACAGATGATGTGCTGTGAAAGCAATGATTGACCCAGGCAGCAGCTCTGCACATTTATCTTCCGCGTGGATGCCATCTTGAAGCCCATATGAGTCATTACATTTCCAGAAATATTAGTCAGTTGTGATGCGCTCTTGGCTGTGTATTAAACTTTTTTATACTACATTAAAAAGATGACACATGGGTTACCAGGAAACAGAGCTTTGGTATGTTATCTGCACAAATAATGCAACTGGATTAACGGCAAATAAGGAGACTTCAAAGGGACAGTGATGACATTCAAAATGGATTTTTGTCTAGATCATAGACGACAGTTTAGGAGGAGTTTTGGTTTTGCAGGAGAAGGCATGGTTTGGTGATTATGTGACCTGTGTTAGAGGACCTAAGTGTAAGACTACTAGCGAATTTTTACTAGGCACAAATGAACGCTAGCAAATCTTCGCTATGAAATGCTCGCACTGAAGAAGTATCGCTAGCAAAAAGTCAACATTTTAGTGAATGAGCGTTGTGGTAACGAATTTGCATCTGGTGAAGTGACGTGGAGTATGGCGAATCGGTCGCTAGCAACAATTTGCACTTTAGTGAATTTGCCCCCATGGTTTTGTGTCTATGGCCAGCTATAGTGCAGGCAAAACAAAAAGTACCATGTTTAATCACCCTATTATAGAAACTGCTATCTGAGGGAATCATTTCATACACTCATTTGTTGACTGTGGATAACGTCTACCCCATATCCGTTTGAATATTGAATTTTCATTAGGTTGGTGACATAAAGCAATAGACCATACTAAATCTGTTTTAAAATGTAGTTGAGACACTAAAACCAAAAAAGCTTGGTTATCGAGCCACACTCAAACAAAATTAATATACATGGTTTAGGCAAGGCTGCATGAATAAATGGTCAAATAAGGCATATACAGAAGTATTGCTCTGCATATTATTCTTTCTGGGGCACCCACACCATAAACTAGTACTACATCCATAACCCTTTATTTAGATAACTCCCAGTACATGAGGCACATTTAATTTTGTTTTAAGGCACATTCTGTCTCACCATTTGTCCTGGCATGGCTGTTTTTGGAGTCACATAAGAAAATTAAATGTGCTTCATGAAAAATATTTTATACAATACATTTTATTGTTTAACGCTGGCCCCTCTGATTGTGGTCTTTACAATCTAATTTCCAAAGTTTGCATGGTGAGTGCTGTGAGAAGAAACAGGAGCATGCAAAGAAAACCAATGCAAAAATATTTCAAATCAATGCATATGGGAACGACTGTACTCAATATCCAGTTATTACCACACCTCCTATGATTCTAATTGTGTCAGAATGCAAAGTGTTTACTTTTACCTGAAAATCATTTGAAATATTTTTTAACATACTGTAGTTTTGATAACCGCTGTTTTACTTTCTGCTTCAAAAGTTATTGCTTGCATGAGGGGAACTGTTTACTTGAATTTACCTCCGAATTTCACCCATTGATGAATAGGCCTTTCAAAATTCCATAGAAATGAATGGAGAGCGGTGGAATTTACCTCTAGTGGCGGAACATCATTCTTTGATAAATGTACCCCATAGAGTTTGCAATAATTGCAGCCTTTCCCACAGACAAAAATCTGTATGTATTCGAAAAGATAAACTGTCATTCTTGCCTTGCGTAATCCATCCTATTAGCCTTGACTTTAATAATTAAACTACATTTTTGGTAATATGACTCATTGTATTGATTTTGTCGTTAATCTTCCTTTGTTGTTCTACAGGATGATGAAGTTGTCCTTCAGTGTGTTGCTACAATACAAAAAGAACAGCGGAAGTTTTGCCTGGCAGCTGAGGGACTTGGGAATAGACTATGTTTTTTGGAACCAACTTCAGAGGCTAAAGTAAGAGTTTATCATTATTACAAATAGCATTTCATTTTATTCAGCAATGTAACAAAAATTATGGAATTTTGTGGCAATTGCAAAACACTGCACTGTTGCTCTAAAACAGTGGTTCACGTATCTGTATTTTTGACCCGCTAAATTGCAGGCTCTCAGCATATAATCACAACAGTACAGCTACATCACAAATGTACCCATGTAATGTAACATGCCATTGCTGCATTGCTATTGCATTAAGCACTGCAATAGTAAACTCCACTGGCCTAGTAATCTCCAGTTGCATTGTGTGGGAGTGGAGCATGGAACAAGCAGTAGGGATGGCGCGAACTGTTCGCCGGCGAACTAGTTCGCGCGAACATCCGGTG
>CM044445.1:95441366-95505061 GCA_024363595.1 Xenopus borealis | reverse complement strand
GAAGTTCGCGAACATGTTCGCGAACTTTTTTTCGGCGGTTCGCGCCATCCCTAACAAGCAGGGGTGGAGCAAGTGCTGGATTTGGCCAGGGATAGGGAGGGGCAGGACACAGCCTGAGCCCCACAGAAGATTTCACCCACTCCTGTATATAACAAAATATTATTGTACCCCACAGCAAAACTTTTTTAGGGTCAACCAAACCTTCAAGGGATATTGTCATGGGAAATTTTTTTTTTTTCAAAATGCATCAGTTAATAGTGCTGTTCCAGAAGAATTCTGCCTTGAAATCCATTTCTCAAAAGAGCAAACAGATTTTTTATATTTCCTTTTGAAATCTGACATGGGGCTTCCCCCACCCAGCAGCCTAACAACAGAACAATGAGAAGGTAATCAGATAACCGCTCCCTAACACAAGATAACAGCTGCCTGGTAGATCTAAGAACAACACTCAATAGTAAAACCCATGTCCCACTGCGTACTATTCAGTTACATTGAGAAGGAAAAACAACAGCCTGCCAGAAAGCAGTTCTCTCCTAAAGTGCTGGCACAAGTCACATGACCGCGAAGCTGGGAAATTGACAGAATGGCTACCCCCCAAAACTGAATATAAACAATCTGTTTGCTCTTTTGAGAAATGGATTTCAATGCAGAAGTCTACTGGGCCAGCACTATTAACTGATAATAAAAAAAATTATAAAAACATGTTTTCCCATGACAATTTCCCTTTAATGAATTAGATGACAGTGAGTTTAGGACTGGATGTAGTTGGCGAGCTTGAATATGGTGCAATATATGGACAAACAATGCCTGTTTTGTTTAAAAATAATGCACAATATGTTTCAATCATTAATTATGTTCATAAAGAGTTCCTATACAGTCAATTGTAATCAAATCATTTAATAAAAATGATTTGCTTTTTTATTTTTATGTTAAATGATTTTTTGCAGATTTAGGGGCACATTTACAAGGGTCGAATTTGGGGGGTTAAAAAACCCTTGAATCCCACCCTCAAATTTAGGGCAATTTTCATGACTGTAAAGAAAGTGTTGCTGACTGGCAAAATTTAGGCTGCTGGGAAACCATTTTCAAATTTAAAATAAATTGATTTTTCCTAGGCAAGACAGAAAGATGTATTTTACACAGCTGTGAATTAGACAAATAAGCCAGTTTATCTGATTTACTCTCTCTTCCTAGATCTGCTTCTCAGACGTTGCCTTATATTGCTTGATGCATTAAGCAGCAGAGTGCAGTATAAAACACTGCAGAGAGGCTCAAGATGAATTAATTGAATAGACTGCAGTAGGTAGTTCAGTGCCAGCTCTCACTCTGTAATTGGCTGCAGTGAAAAGCTGTCTGTTCCTGCTCCTACTCACTTGCTGCTTACCTCCTGTCTAGGCTGACAATTTTTTTCTTTTATATCTACACAATTGCAGGTTTTACAAAAGTAAAAGTCATTGTCCCCTTTTGTTATCAGAACAGTAGGAAACATCAAGCTTAACCATAGGTCTTCTGCTTGTATCCAAACTGTGATTAAGATACCCATATATCTCTCAACTGACGAGTGACTTGATGAATTGATGCAATTAATATAAATTGTGCCTGTAGGGCTCCATGTATTGAAACTTTCCAGTTAAAGGAACAGTAACACCATGAAAATATCATGTAGTGTTGCCCTGCACTGGTAAAACTGCTCTGTTTGCTTCAGAAACACTACTATAGTTCATATAAACAAGCTGCTGAGTACCAATGGCGGAAATTGAAAAAAGGCACAGGATAAATAATGGATAACAGATAATATTATGTTCTACAGAGCTTATCTGCTATCTGCTGTGTAACTTGATCATTTTCTCCTTTGAATAGCTGCCCCCATTGCTACACTGCAGCTTATTTATATAAACAATAGAAGTAGGCACTGAACTACCTACTGCAGTCTATTCAATTAATTCATCTTGAGCCTCTCTGCAGTGTTTTATACTGCACTCTGCTGCTCAATGCAGCTGTTTTACTAGTGCAGGGCAACATTGCATTATATTTTCATTACTTTTTTTTTTTGATATTACTGTTCCTTTAAGTTGATTGTTGATCTCTAGCCAAATGTAGTTATTTTGTAAACTGTTGATTAAAAAAACATTCTGTTTGGTTTTTTAATTGATCTGTTAATAATTTTATTATTAATAATAATAATAATAATATTTTATATTATTGTGCTCATCATGCCCGGATTTATGGTGAGGCCACAAAGGCCTGGGCTTATGGCGGAAAGATTTTTGGGGCAGTAAGCCACCCAGCCGTTACCTAATGAGCACTGAAGATCCGTACTCCTGTATGTGTAATGCACTGGGGAAGGTTGGGTGAGCTTGCAAGGGCGCTAGGTGCCTAGGGGCGTCCAAGCCTGAAATCCGGGCCTGGTTCTCGCGCACCTTGGTTTCAAATGAGGTAGTGAAAATAATCTATAGGTGGTGCAGAGAAAAATAATAGCCTAAGTCAATTTCTAGACTTTAAGATGTTGGTTGTACTAGGGCTCTGAGGTTTTCCTCCACATCAGACCATCTTGCACATCTCCTCTTTGTTTTGTCCAAAGATAGGAAGAAGCATGGTCTTTCCCCTTTTATACACTAGGAGACATGGGCAAATGGGAGGCACTTCCCTCCCTCACGGAATAATGCACCACATTTGCAATTTGCCAGTCTCTTTTTACAGTGCCAGACATCTAATTATCATGTTTCATATAAAGTAAATAGGTTTACTTACCCTATAGTGCCCTGGGTATAATACCACAAGATACTAGACAATTGTTTCTTAAAGGGCACCTATGGGGCAAAAAAAATTCCCCAAACCGAAGGTGCGAGCTGATAGAGCCCGCATTCCGGTTTGGGGTTCTAGTAGTTAAAAAGAAAAAAAATCCCCCCTGCCTCCGCTGGCTTACTCACACCGGGAGGGAGCTCCCGGTGCGAGCCGCCATGTCAGCCCATGCGCAGAATGAAAAGCTGCCTGAACTTTTGGCAGTTTTTCATTCGGCGCATGGGCTGTCATGGCCGCTTGCACCGGGAGCTCCCTCCCGGTGTGAGTAAGCCAGCGGAGGCAGGGGGAATTTTTTTTTTTTTTTAACTACGAGAACCCCAAACCGGAATGCGGGCTCTATCAGCGCGCACCTTAGTTTTGGGGAATTTTTTAGCCCCATAGGTGCCCTTTAAAGGAAAACTATACTTCCAAAATGAATACTTGAATACAGGTAGTTTATATCATAGTAAGTGGCATATTAAATAATCTTGATAAAGAATTAATATCCTTCTCTATAATTAGACAAAACTTATTTCTTTTATATACTGAAATCCCTTTGCAAGGTACAAGCTGAGGTCTGACACCAGTCAGAAAAAGTTGTCCGGTACAGAAAAAAGGAAACCCCAGTTGTGATTGCTAAGCAAAATCTAATAAACCCCACAAGTTTAGTACCAATGATTAATACTAAAGTGTAGTGTTAATAAATTAATTGAATTAACTTCTATAAATTCATTGGACATACTCTCCAAAAATTCAACTACACAATATGATCTAAATCAATCAAATTCCTTAAATTAATTATCAAATTATCAATTGTATGCATTAATTAAAGTGCTAAAATATGAGAGCATACCAGCTCAATTCATTTGGTCATATACTGAATAAATAAAGTGCAGTGCTATAAGGGTACTTGAAATCCTAATTAAAAAGAGTTAATTGATGAATAAATTAGTATGACCAGCATTAACAGGTAGGTTAAAAAGCCCTGTTGTTAAAAATTCATTGAAAAAGTTAATGGAAAATTGGAAAATATAGAGTGGTGGAGCTGTCCCAAAGAAACTAACTGCCTGTATGCAGTTCTAAGGCCTGGGACACCACAAAGTAAAGGCAGGTCAGGGAAACCGAGACTGTGGCCTTGTTGGTTACCTTGCCCTATCAATTAAGAAGAACTAAATAAACCTAAAAAGCCACAAATCATCGGCCGCTTGTAAAGGAAGAAAGAGTTGGAGAACAAAAGGATAAACCAACAGGATCGATCCACCCACTTCGTATTAAAAACCCTGACCAAGTAATTAATAAGTATAGTATAGTATAACTATCAAATTAGTAAAAATGTCCGCCGACGCGCGTTTTGCTAATGAGCTTTGTCAAGGCGACAGGTTTTTAGTAACCAACAAAGCCTGTCTCGGTTTCCCTGACCTGCCTTTACTTTGTGGTGTCCCAGGCCTTAGAACCTGACCAGAAATATTTCAACTCTAACTGTAATAGGAAGAAGTGATGAAGCAAAAGACACAACTCTGCCTGTTAATTGGCTCATGTGACCAAACAAGTATAATTTGTTTGGTATGTTTGTGTGCACATAGGCAGCAGAAGATTGTTTTGGCGGGGTGGGTGGGAAAAAAGAGACAAGTGGCATGCCCAGCAACATTTTGGCCATGCCCCCTTGGTCACTCCCATTGGACTCCACCCATTTTCCTGTGTGCTTTTACTGAATTGTCAGGAAAATCAAACTATAGCAGTGGGGGAAACATTTGCTTTTTGTCTTGCACTGCAGGAAGGGATTATTAGCACCTCATGTAGAGTTAACTGAGAGTTGTGAATGCTGCACTACAAGCACATTATGGAGAGAAAAGGGGGAAAAAGGTTCTGTAACCTAAAGTACATTACATGCAGGGACTTTATAATGCAAGACATTATAGTAAAAAGCAGAGGGCACTGGCACACCAAATACATACATAAAGAGCAATGGACTATGGCACCACAAGCAGTAAGATAAAGAGAATACTGGCAGGCCAAGCACAATATACAATAAAACAAAGTGGGTATAAGTACAAGAATGAATTATGTAGTAAGAGTCCGTGAGCACAGGCACTCCAAGCCTGTAAATTCTATTGCTCTGCCAAAATGCAAGGTATAAGGAGCTGCATTAGTAATGTGAAAGCAGGTCTGGACTGGGATTCAAAATAGGCCCTGGCATTTCAGGTACACGGAGGCCCAAACTGGCCACATAGCAGCCCAAGAAATAGTGACTGTCTATGGCAACTTGCATTTGTCAGAACCCACAAGATGCCAGTCTGGTCCTGTGTGAAAAATTCAAATATCTCTCACTACATGGATTCCTTTTATGCTACAACAATGTTATATCATAATGGGACCGTTGTACAAATTCTCCAATCCCACTGCATCAGCATAATAATTAAATATAAATAGTAATTTAGGTTGAAAAAAAGACACGTCTAGCCTTTTGGCCTAAGTAAAACCTGTCTAACATCTGCTGATAGCTGATACAAAGGAAGGAGATCAACCCCTTTTAAGGCTTCTCCGATTTGCTTAAAATATTTCTTCCTGACTCCAAGATGCAATTGGACCATTTTCGGGATGAACATTGTACTAAGATCTTTAACCATGTATTTTCTACATACTCCCGGGCCCAGAAAGCAGGATGGCACAGTAGAAATTCCATGCATAAATACACCATGAAATCATAGTGTAATGGATACTTCATTTATAAATACCCCCAGAATTCATAGCAGAATGGAAATTCCATGTATAAATACCCCCAGAACTTATATCAAGAGGGCACAGTGGCAATTCAATGTTTAAAAACCCCAGAATTCATCCATGTATTAAACCCCCAGAATTCATGGTAGGATGGCACAGGCGCAATACCATGTATAAATGCCCCCAGAATTCATAGTAGGATGGCACAGACGCAATACCATGTATAAATACCCCAGAATTCATAGTAGGATGGTACAGGCGCAATACCATGTATAAATACACCAGAATTCATAGTAGGATGACACAGGCTCAATTTCATATATAAATGCCCTCAGAATTCATAGTAGGATGACACAGGCTCAATTTCATATATAAATGCCCTCAGAATTCATAGTAGGATGGCACAGTGCAATTCAATCTATAAATACCCCCCAGAACCTATAGCAGGATGGCAAAGGGGAAATGAAATGTATAAATATCCCCCAGAATCCATATCCGGATGGCAAATGGGCAATTATGCCATGTATAAATATCCCCAGGTTCTTCCTCAGGTTCTAGCTTTAATGTTAGGAGGGGTCTTACAGCTATTTACTAGGCTCTTTTCAACATCATGAAATAAACCCTGGAACTATATCTTACCAGTAGCAGGAGGGTTCACTGCTTACCTGCCATAAACACACAAAGAGCTTTTCAGAGATTCCATGTCATACTGCAAGCATTGTCACTCTGAAAGATGTTCACTTACATCAGGGTCCCCTCCACAAATCCTGCTCTGCTCTGCTCACCCAGCCCCCCGCCTACCACCAGTGCTCATCATTTCTTCAATCAGACTGGATGGTCAGGAGCGCAGGTTGTTTGATGGCGATCTAGGCCCTCGCCCCCATCCCCAGGCGTAAATCCAGCTCTGCCCCTCGGCAACCCCTGGCGCCTCCACCGCTACCGGTGCACATCAGGTGGGGGCCAAGTTTTCAAAGCGCAGTCTGTGTAGAGTGGGTCTTGCCTTGGCCCAGGAACAGGATGTGCTTCCCCCCCCCCCACTTCCCCTCTGTGATGCAATCTCCATTTGGCCCTAGAGCAAGCCCTGGTGCAATTGCTCCCTGTAGTAACATTGCCAGCACACCTGCCACTCTCTCCTCTTCCTCTTTGCGGCAGGGACACCAGCACACAAAAAAAACGGCAAAAATCTTTTTAAAAGAAAAATTGGCAAAAAAAAAAAGATGGTAAAAAAAATCTACCAAATAGAGGAGGTAAAAACTGTTGGATCATACAATCTCAGGAGGCTGTCCTTATTTTTTAAAATGGATATTTTCTATTGGATGACTCAATGGCACATGCTACTAAAAATTGTATTATTATGAAAATGGTTTATTTACATGACACAGGGTTTGACATACGAGTTGTTTTATGCAATATCTTTTTATAGAGACCTACATTGTCCGGGAGGTATAGGAAGGAAAACACATACCTATGTTTTTAACTCATTGAGGAGTATGTTTTGTAACCCTTTAAGTTCAGCTAATAATGTTTTCTTAGCACAGACCTGTGATCTTAACTCATGGTTATGTTTTGTGTAACATTTAAGTGCAACATTAGAACAGACCTATGTTCTTAACTCATTGATGAGGATTTTTGTAACCCTTTAAGATCAGCTAATAATGGTTCCTTAAACATAGTGCATACAAAGTAGTGATGCAGGCAATTGTTACAAAATATTTGTTTTTAGTGGTTTTTATGTAGTTTCTCGAGGGGTGTCCCTTTGAAATGATGGTCACAATAACATTAACACTCACTTTCTTGTTGTATTTTCTATACAGCGTTTATGTGTCCTTTATGTGTGTAGTCTCACTTTGTCGCAGTCTGATGATGTATTTGTTAAGTCAGCTAATTAACCTTTTCCCGCCTTCTAGAGTATTTAATGCATTCACATTGTGTCATTTTGTGCTTGGAGAAAGGCCTCGGAGGAGGCCGAAACGTTAGTCGTTCAAGCAATAAATACATTTTGATTTATTTTAAGACCTGAGAGTGCGGACCTTTTTTGGATGGAAATGTTTATTTATTTATGGACACTGCACCCAGGCAGATTTGTGTCGTGAGTGCCGATTCTTCGATGGAGGTATATATATATATATATATATATATATATATATATATATATATATATATATATATATATATATATATATATATATATATACATACATACATACACATATATATATATTTTTTTTTTTTTTTAACGTGCCTGGGTGCAGTGTTAGTGCAATATATTAGAATATCTATCCCACAAACAAGTTCCGCACTCTGAAGTCTTAAATAAAAATAAAAAATGTTTTATTTACATGGAAGACTAACGTTATGGCCTCTCCAAGGCCTTTCTCAAAGTACAGGTTGGCACTAAATAAATGCATTAAAAACATATGTTGGCGGAAAACGTTAATTGGCACATCGTGCATCATCGTTAAAATGCATCGGGTGGTAAAACATATTTATAAACAACAAGTACCTGAATTGATCTTATAAACAATTATTATTCCGTTAAAACGCCACTATTTGTAACCTAAAAATTCCAAACAATACTAAGTAACAGAAGTTTAACTCAATTATCACTTACTGTTTTTTTTATCAATGCAGTCATTGACTGTCCAATGTTACTAAGTATAGAAAATCTGAGTGAGAATGACAGGTCTGTACTAGAATTCCTTCATTCACAATTGCATCACTGAAACTAATTAGTATGGTGCTCTGACCTAATCTGGTGTTCATTACATGAAAAAGCTAGTGCTGCATTATTATCAGTCTAACTACAACTCCCAGCAGCCTCTGTTATACCCTTAAAACTTTTAAACCCTTTAGTATTAAGTCAGTGGTTTGTTTAGTAAGTTAGGGATCAGGGGGCATAAATATCCCTCTATTATCAGTCTAACTACAACTCCCAGCAGCCTCTGTTGCACCCTTAAAACTAATGTTAAACTCTTTGGTTCTAAGTCAATGGTTTGTTTCGTAAGTTAGGGATCAGGGGGCATAAATCTCCATCTGGAGAAAGTAAGTCCATTTACGGTTATCCGGTATCAAGAAAAGTTATCCCTAGTAATATTACCCCGATAAGGACACCTACTGTATTTGCCGGCGTATAAGACGACTGGGCGTATAAGACGACCCCCCAACATTTCCACTTAAAATGTACAGTTTGTTATATACTCACTGTATAAGACTACCCCCTCTTCCGCACACCTTCTGCACACCGTCTGTGCCCCTGCTTGCTGCTGTTGGCCCTCCTTCTGTGTCACTGTTGCTGTCAGCCCCCCTTCTGTGACCCTGCTTGCTGCTTTTAGACCGCCTTCTGTGTCACTGTGTCCATGTTTCCCTGTGTCCCAGTTAGGTGCTTAGCCCTACCTTCTACGTCTTGCTGCTCAAACTCCCCTTCTACCTTCTACGTCCTGTTTGCTCTGCCTCCCCGCGCTCTTTTCGCAGAACTCACTGCTGCCTGGTTGCGCGTCTAGTCTCGTCTCGCGAGACTTCTGACGTCACAACCAGGAAGTGCGGCTGGAGCAGCGGGGCAGATCGCGATCGGCGTCGGATGAGGTAAGATGAAGTAGTACCCGGCGTATAAGACGACCCCCCACTTCAGGGCATATTTTTCTGGGGCAAAAAGTCGTCTTATACGCCAGCAAATACGTTATGTACTAATCAAACATACTATAATAAAATTATGAAAAGCACACCATGCTGTATATATAATATAAATTATTTCAGCATCAAAAAATTCTAATTAAACATTTATTAGCCTGCCGGCATGGTGTACATTAATAAAACCACCACCAAAAAACACAGGAAAATAAAGCTAATAAAAAATATATAAAAAGAAGAAGAGGAAGGCAGTGGGGGAAGAAAGAAAAGAAAGAGGAAAGAAAAGGTGAAAAATAATTAGAAGATGCCTTTATTGGTGTAGAGCCTTATAGCATTCCGTTTCTTTTAATTCCAGCCGAGTCCACCAAATTGTAGTGAAAGTTGTACTTTGTTCTTCTGTATATGCAGATAATTCTGAGAAACTCAGCTCTTCCACTTTTAGGAGCCAGTCCTTTATCGTTGGCACATGTTGTGCTTTCCAGTCCAAGGGAATGAGGCACTTTGCAGCATTTATTAGGAAAGGTTCTGAGGATTTTTTGAAGACGGATATAGGTCTCTCCATATGAAACAGGCAGTATACAGGATTTCTGTCAATTGTGTAGTTTAGAATTTCTTCAGACATCTGTTCCCGATTCTGGTTCAGTGCTCACTGGGAATGCCGAGTTATTCAATAAAGGTATTAACGGGGGGGGGGGGGTATTTTGTTAATAGATATGGTGCCTTAGGTTTATCCCATAACTTTTAGATCAATATTTTCATCCTGCTTCCAGATATTGTATGCCTTGTACTTTTTGGAGTAGAACATTTGTATTTGCATGTTTTTTTCTTTATTAGTTTTGTGATCGTTTGTGTGTGTTTCTACACTCCGATTCATAAATATCTCTTGTACCTAGGCTTTTTGGTATTAAGAATTTAATTTATTTTAACACAAATTACTAAAAAAGTTTTGCTGTTTATACCAATACATGGTCCTTAAAACCACCATGCAAAAAGGACTGAATCGCCAACAATTTGCAACTCTGACCTAACTCAAAGGACATTGTGTGATAGCTGTATATGGGACTCCAAACTGCAGCTCTACCAAAAGGCTAGATTTAAATGAGTTTTGCTCACCCTAGGTCTTTATTCGTATAGTTTTTCTTTACATTATGTCACTACTTTCTTTCCTGGCAAATGTACAGCAGCAACACATGGAAAAAAAACAAGTCAAAGATGTATAATTTAGATGCTATAGATAATGCTCTCAGTTAAACATCTGAGTCAGCTGAAACATCCAGTCAATAATACTTAATGAACATACTCGTAGAGAGGCCTTTACTGCAGATGAGACGGATGAGCAGTAGAAAACGCTTAAGGACTTTATCTTGGTGCTAGAAAAAAACACACCTATTTAGTAACTGTATTTCGATACAAAATGTAAACTGTATTTCGATACAATATGAATCACAAGTGTGTTTTTGTTTTGCTTACTCTTTCTTTAGTAATAGGTGATAGACCAGATACACACTGCATGTTCATGGAGAATCACAGCAATCAATACATTGTTGACAGCTGCTTCCTATTGATATTAATATTACTTTTACTTTATAGGACATGAATTGCTTGGAAACAGACTTAAGACTGGATGCTAGGATTGTCACTTGGCTGGTATTTTACTGGCCTAGCTGGCAAAAATTATGCTTGACCCGAACGTTATAAAAATTTGAAAAATAAATTAGGAAGGTCAAAACTTTTTCCAGGAATGGTGGCAACCTTGCTGATGGCATTTTAGATATCTGTGGTCCCCTCAGGAACAATTTAAAGGGGATGTGATGGCAAAAAAATCAAATCCAATTCTTACTTTCTTTAATGAAAAAGAAATCTATCTCCAATATACTTTCATTTATTAACCTCCCAACTGAAGCCCAGACCACACTGAGCATGTTCGAAGATGTTTAACATAGTTACAAGATGACAGCCTCACTGCATCAACTTTGAAATTATAAATAATTTGTTTAATTGGTCTTCTGGTGCAGTCAGTTTGTGTTTATAGTTATTATACAAAATACAGCATTTCTGACAGTATTCTATTTTAGACTTTAGTAGCCCTTTAAGGTTCCCAGGTGAGTCACATGGCTTGAATGCTTGGCCTGCAACCAGAAGACTGTACTTTATTAAATGATGGAGTAATGCTAGCAACTGTGTATTCATCTCCTGTATCAAAAGCATTGGCTTAAAGTAATACATAGAGCAAATTTATTATTCCAAAGAGATGGTTAACGATGGTGACACATGGGCTGATTCTCATGGTACCCGATCAATGCAGCCATTAGATCAGTTGGATATTGGAGAATATGCCCACACGTTAGAACGTCCAGAAGAAACTGGATCAGCTGCTTGATTGATACATGAAATTGCAAGCCCATGTATCTACAAGTTAACTGAAAGGCTTAAAATGCGTTATTGATTAGTCCATCAGTTTATGAAAATCAAAGCTTATTCAAAAACATCAGCGTTGCAATGGCCAGTCACTTGGAAGAGGGGAATATATTTACAATTATAACCCTCCACTCAATTTACTGAATTCTACCTGAAATAGGGCTGAATGTGCCATACACTCAGGGGAGGGTACATATCTGTGACACTTCTGTACAGGACCTAACTGAGATCAAGGTATCAAGAAAATATGATGCTTTTTACCAAGGTGGAAACATGCATAGTAGTTTTAAGGCTTCAATGTGCACCCATATTAAATTAGCTTGTATTCCAAAATAAAATGAGAACTTTGAAGTTTGTACTGGGCAACTTATGTACTTGGTGATAAGTATGATTTTTCCTTTGTTGCTAAGATGTTTAAAGTAACAGTACTGTAGCATACCTCCCAACTGTCCTGTTTTTCACGTGACAGTCCTGATTTTGACAGCTCAGCTCGCAGTTTATTACTGAAATGTCCTGACTTTCTCTTTGATCTCCTGCAGTGAACACCCAGATAAAGATACAAAGCTAACTTAATTGGCTTTTGGCAGAGAGCCCAGAATAGCTAATTAGATATTTTTTTAACAGTTTAATAAAGCGATCTCTTGGGAGAACATAGACTTAAAGGGCAATTCACTTTCATTAGCAAAACTGTAATAACACATAAAACGACAGAAATTTGTTTAGACTTTCATAACCTGCCAAATTATCTAAAATGCACATCGTAATTAGAGGTTATGGTCAAAATCTTTTGCGTGCTACACAAGGCAAATTTATTTGTCCCTCTTTCTTTTTCTAAAATGTTGGGAGGTATGCTGTGGTACAAATACATATTTAATTTCTAATTGGCCTCTGTTTGTGTTATTGAATTCTTATACTGTTTATTTACCCTGTGATTCCATCATTCTCTCATCCCCCTTGAAAAATACAGATTGGGGACAGTTTTATGAAATGTATTTGCCCAGCAAATGTAATTAAAAACATTGTACAGTTAAAGTTTATTGAATATTGTCATGATGTTCCAGAGTTTAATAATAACTATTCAAGTGTGTCAGCTAGAATGTTTTCTGTCCTAGTACTGCCACAGTTGATGCTAGGCTGATCATAAATATAACAGATGAAGTGAATGAAGCTTGCCTTGGATGTCAGGTTTCGCAAAGGAGAAGGACACTGGCACAAACCCCAGTGAAGGTTTCATCAGCCTACACTGGAATTCAGACTCGTGCTGAGCACAGCATGTCCTAACTCGATCACCTCCGCACAAACTGGCCATGATCATATCTTTTATACAATAAAAGTACACTAAAGTTACTTTATAAACTGACACACAGCATGGTTAAATAAACAGTAGGATTATGAGATGTATAAAATAAGACTGTTTAGTCACTGTATATCCTAATTCCAATCAACTAAATTATGCCAGTTTAAAACTGAGTTCTTATCTCTCTGCCTTCTGTATGTTATCAGATTATTATTATTATGCATATGCAAACAAACAAGCATGAAAAAAGAAAGGGAGGAATGAAATTGTTGCATTCATCAACCTACGGCTAAAGCTAGCCATACCTAAACTGATGAGTATGGTTATGAGATGTTAGATAAAATAAAATTATTTAGTCACTGTATCTCCTAATTCCAATCAACTAAAATATTCCATTTTAATGTTGGGTTCTTGTCTCTCTGCCTTCTGTATATTATCAGATTATTATTATTATTTATATGGAAACAAAGGGAAAAATGAAATTGTTTCATCGGTAAAGCTAGCTGTTCCCAAACTGATAAGACCAGTCAGAAATATATCACCTAGGTTATAAAATCTGCATCGAAGACTTCATCGGTGTGTTGATATGGTCCTCTCTAAATGTGTTTGCTATCACATTCGCACATGGTGGTCATTTTAATCAGAAGCCAGTTAAAGGGATTGTGTTTTTTCCGCACCATTTAATTTTGGCACTTCTTTAAATCTCACTGAATTTCACATGTTCATATTTATTACAAAGGTACTTCTATCTTACCTTCTATCTATACCACTGATAGCAAGTAAGAAAATGTAATACAGAAAAGTGAAAATATCTTGCATTTAATTTAAAAGTTTGGACGTGACTGGGAGCCACAAAATAAGAGGGCAGCATGCAGACCCCCAAAACACCAATTTCACATAGGTGTGGGTATAGACTGGTCACCTAACTGTTGGGCTTCTACAATATTGCAAGTCACTAAAGGCAGCCAGAATGACCCTCTGGTAGAAATGATCAGATTTTGCGCCGTTTGGCCAATGAGCAAATTTTACTTTAAGCCTGCGGAGACCTGGGTCACCTGAATATCGGCATTGATTGTGATTGTACGTAACTCCATATGTATGTAATTCATGTGATTTAGTTGTTTAAACACATTTACTTTAAAGTGCTATGCAATATGTTGGCACTATAAAAATACATAAAAATAATAATAATAGCACCACTCCTCATCTTCTATCTAATTTGGAGCCATTACCAAACCACTTATTCCATGTAGTGGGTGGGCACCCACAGATCTGCAATCAGAGTTCTTGATTAAGCCTCCAACTGGACAGCCTTGTTGTAGTTAACACAATTAAAAAGTTTATGTGTCTGTGTATACTGATGTATTTTGGCAATCTTTCATCACATCACAAAGTGAACTGTTTTTTTCCTTCCTTTTTTGGCAGTATGTTCCTCCAGACCTTTGCATCTGTAATTTTGTTCTGGAGCAGTCCTTATCTGTCAGGGCTCTTCAAGAAATGCTGGCAAACACAACTGCAAATGGCAACGAAGGGGTAAGCTTATTTTATTTACTAAAATTTTTGCAAGATTAAGAATTCTGTTGTTTTCCATATAATATGGAAATAGTACAAGTATAGAGAATTTCCCATTTCATCCCACTGTTTTTATATATTCCATTTTTCACACTGATTGTTTTGCTGAAGCTGTCATTGAAATCACAGATTAAGGGCCCTTACACGGGCGTTTTGGACCTGCGCTCCCCTGCGTTGCGTTTGGCTGTGTTCAGCCACAGGGAAGCGCAGGTATAGACGCACTCAATTATTTTCAATGGGGCTGTACTCACACGAACGCATGTAGGCGCCGAACGCAGGTTCAGACGCAACATGCTGCATTTTTCCTGTGTTTGGCACCTACATGCGTTTGTGTGAGTACAGCCCCATTGAAAATAATTGAGTGTGTCTATACCTGCGCTCCTCTGAGGCTGAACGCAGCAAAACGGAACGCAGGGAAGCACAGGTAAAAACGCCCGTGTGTAAGAGCCCTTACACTGAACTAGACTATTATCTATAGTGTAACATTTGTATTATTTCCTTCTCAGTTGTGTTTACACAAAACAGAATTTGAAAAGAACATTTTCAGCCAGTGTATTGTTCTGTGCACATTGATGAGCTAGATCTGTAAAGTACAATTATTCATTCACAGCTGTTATTTGCAGAGCCACTTGAAGAAATGAGCTTGTCAAATGCTCTCATACTGGGAGTTTACATTTAGACTTTGTTTATCAAGACTGGCCAAAATAAATTGATATTGTTTTTATTTCCTTTACACCATGCTGAGTGCAATAACCAAGCCTACAGCTACAAAACAATCTTAATGAACAAAATTAGTGTTTTCATTTCCTGTTTTGTCACCCCACCTTTTGATATTTTATGTGACTGGATATATACTTAAATGGTAAATCTCTGTTGGCTTGCATTTTGGATTTAGAAAGGGGAAAATGACCAGCCCTAATGTGAACAGCTAGTTTCAACAGGTACATGAATATTCTAGGGAAGGAGAGATCTAGGTTCAAGGAGCCAAGCATAATATATATAGACATATATAATTAAAAAAAACTGAGCAATTGAAGTAATAATGTATTTAAGATCTACAGGGCAAGATGTCTTCTTTCGTCTCTTTGACATTTAGGACAAAATTCGTTATAAACTCTGTCAGATTGACAAAATAATCCACCCTCCCTAGCCTTAGATTATAAACCGAATGAATCGGGTACAATTGTAATAGTTTACCTACTTAATTGGAGCTGAGACTGTATTGCATATGAAATAGTATTTTTTTTTTTTAATAAAAAACCTGTTAATCCTTATGTTTGTGTGCAAAACAGCAGCAGCAGAAGTCACATGCCCAGTACTATAGTGGTAATGAACAGTGGGTGCTCGATATGACATACATTATGTATTAGCTATGGAAAATGGAGTCCTGACATTTAATTTCTAAGCAGAAAATATCAACAGTAGAATAAAGCACTGCACAGTAGTAACAATGCACTGTATCATAGTGACATTCCATGCAGTAGATAAAAATCCCAGGCAACATTTTTTGTATGTGCTGTCATCCTCATACATTTAAATTCTTTTGTCACTGGAACAGCTTTAAAAGCAAGTAATGTTAGCACATTCTTATAGGCAGATTTGCTCCTGGTTGTTACAGCTAGTTGGATGCACATGGTACCTTGGGTGCAACAGATTCTCAAATGGTGTGCTATCATGACCATACTTTACTATAGGTATGGTGGTTTTTGAGGTGTTGGGCAGTTTTTTTTGTAGCCTTACCTGAATCCACAACTGTTCACCAAATAAGTGAATCTTTGTCTGATTTTGTTCAGAGCTTAATTGCTGATCCAATCATGGGCCCAGGCGGTCAGCATAGCCCTGTGCAGATTGGCTGGGAGAGGGCTTTATCATCATACCATTGTGATCCTCATCCAACAGGATTTTCTGGGTTATTTTCATCTAGATATCAGTTGGGCGTATTGTGTAGTGGCCCATTTATGGCCATTAAGCAGCCAACTGGGTATGTAGGGTACTACTAGTTGATCCAGTTGATCCAGTGGAAGGCAGAAAAACCCATCTGAAGCAACTACAATTTGCCTCAGAGTGGGAAAAATTCCTTCCTGACTCTGAAATGGCAATTGGACTAGTCCCTGGATCAACTTGTACTAAGACCCTGCATTCCCTCACCTGCTAAAAAGCCATCCAACCCCTTTCAAAAGTTATCTAATGTATCAGTCTGTACCACTGATTCAAGGAGAGAATTCCACATCTTCACAGCTCTCATTGTAAAAAAACTCTTTTCTTCTAATCAGAATGGTTAACCTTGCATCATACCTACTGGTAAATAAAGCTTTAGAGAGATTGTTATTTGATCCCCTTATATATTTATACATAGTTATTATATGACCCTTAAGTGCCTCTTGTCCAGCATGAACATCCCCAATTTGGCCAGTCTTTCCTCATAGCTAAAATTTCCTGTACAGTTTGCCAGCTTAGTTGCCCTTCTCTGTACCTTCTCTAATACAATAATGTCCTGTTTGAGCACTGGAGACCAAAACTGTACAGCATATTCTAGATGTGGCCTTACAAGTGCTCTATAAAGTGGAATAATGACCCCCTCCTCCCGTGACTCTATGCCCCTTTTAATACAGCTCAAGACCTTATTGGCCCTTGATGCTGCTGACTGGCATTGCTTGCTACAGCCAAGTTTATCATCTGCAAGCACTCCAAGGTCCTTTTCTATAATGGATTTGCCTAGTGCAGTGGCTTGGATAGTTTTACATCCCAAGTAAAAATGCAACTCTATATTGGTATCATCTGACTACAAAATATTTGCCACACAATGACTTAAGGTGGCCATAGACGCTCAGATAATATCGTACGAAACGAATTTTCGTACGATATTCGGTGCATGTATGGTGGGAAATGAGCCGACCGATATCGTCAGAAGATTAAGATATCAGTCGGCTGGTTGATCGGACTGGACGGAAAATTTTGATCGGATGCCTTTGAAAGCACCCTGAACATTGCCCATTGTTAGTGCTGAATCGTCAGATACAAGTAGAATTCTATTGTTTTATACCTGTATATCTGACGATTCAGCTCTACACGTGTGTGTTGAAACGAACGATCTTTCTTGGAAAGATCTTTTCCGAGAAAGATCATAATTGTTACGTCTATGGCCAGCTTTAGTGACTCTTTTGTTTTTAAAACACCAGATGTTTTATCACATGGCTCTGTTAGTGGGATTTCTTCTTTTGTACCTTCCACCTTACAGGCCTGTTTTATGCAAAGCTCCTGATATGGTTGACTGGTGAAACAAGAGATTGTTGCCTTTTCACAAGTCATCTTGTTTGTAAAAAGAATTTTGAGAGATAAGATAGTATTCTAGATAGTGTCTAAGTGGTTTGACAATCTGATTATTGAACCAACAGTGTCTCCTGAAACATCCAAACTCTTGATTTTTTTCTCAAAGAGTAATGTTATACACAAAACTGTGTCACACACAAGATTGTCTCTCATCTGAAAATACCTTTAATTGATTAAGCCAGAAGTGTTTTAGGTGTGGCAATCTGGCATTTTTCGGCTCAGGCCAGATGGGAAGATTCGGGGAGATTCGTCACCTGGCTACTAATCTCCCCAAACCGCTTCCCCCTGCTTTCCAGCGGCTTAAATGAATAATAGCCTACTCTATTCACACGCAGCGCTTTCCCGAAATCGCTCGAAATTGCCTAAGGAGGCAACTTTGAGTGACTTCGGGAAAGCCAGCACCGCATGTGAATGTGCGCAGGCGATTATTCATTAAAGCCGCTGGAAGGCAGGGGAGATTAGTCGCCCCAAAGAAGAGGCGATTAGTCTTCAGGCGACAAATCTACCCGAATTTTCCCATCTGGCCTTACCCTTTGGCCACAAAAAAGTGACCTTTTACAACACGGGAATGGAATACTGAATGCATACAGCATTTTTTTTATTTATTTTACTTCATTTTTTAACATTAAAGGCAGTTATGTTTAAAATATCATTCATTTGAAAGTACAGATATCATGATGAAAAAAATTACATTTCATGATTCTGTAAAATTAGAAAAGTGTTTGAATACTTTTGTTAAGGGACTGTGTATGTTTTGCTTTAAAGGGAATTTGCTCACTTAAAGGGGCAATGTGTATGGATGTTTGGCATAAGCCAAATACACGAGGCTTATATTTCATATACATATCCACTTATTCTTTGTTTTAACACCTTTTTTATTCACTGTAATGCAATTATGTATCTTTGTTTATTACTTCCTCACTCTGCCCCTGAAATCAGGAAGGGAAATGTATCTGCCTTAATATCCAGCAGTTGCTACTATTGTGGGTTTACAGAAAAGTAGTAGTTTATTATTCAGGGAATATCCCATTCGTGAGTATTTAAAGTTTTTAGAGTAGAGCTCACCCGATCCTACGCGCTGTTCCTCTGTTCCTCTGGCTGCTCTCGCGGGATGCCGGCACTTCCAGGCCGGCCGGTCAGTTCAGTCTGCATTTACCCGCTATCCGGCGCTCGTCGGAAACATCAGAGGAGGCGCGTTGTTAAGAAATTATTGCGGTTTTATTTAACACATCAACATCATAGACAGTGGGACGGTGAGAGTGCTACGCGTTTCGTGCCCTCCGCTCTCCTGGCACTTCGTCAGGTCATGTGACAGTCACATGTGAGTATACAATTAAATAGGTTCCGGTGTAGATTAATTAGTTAATTAGATGTAAACATTATCCTAATTTATAAAACATATAGTCCGGTGTAGATTAATTAGTTAATACTCACAAGTTATCAAATATTATCGCTATATAGACGACCTAATAGTGGTCTGGGGGGGCACGAGGGATCAATTGCAATCTTTTGTAGATGCCTGCAATGTTAATGAACATAATATAAAATTTACATATAAGATGGAACGAGAAACGATTGAATTTCTAGATATAAGATTTTTGATAAAGAATGGAACAATACATACAGACATCTACAGAAAATCCATAAGTAGGAATTCTCTTCTACACAGATCCAGTAGCCACCCAGAACCACTATTAAAAGGAATACCGGTGGGACAATTCTTAAGATTACGTCGTAATTGCTCCACATGGGATACATTTGAACACAGATCAATGGAGTTATGGGACAGATTGGTAGAGAGGGGATATCATTTTGATAATATTAAAAAAGCCTATGACAGAGCAGTATTGAGTGATAGGACAGAACTACTAACACAACCAAAACAACAAAGGGACTTTAAAAATAACACACGACAAAATAGACAACTCAGGTTTATTACTGAGTATAGTGTAGAATCTAAGGAAATACAGAAGATAATATACAAACATTGGGGAATCCTGGGATCAGATCCCGTATTATCACAGCTGGACATATCACGCCCACAGTTTGTATACAAACGTGGATATAACCTACGAGACAAGCTGTCACCCAGTATGTTAAGAGACAAAAAACCTGAAAAGACCTGGTTGACAGTAGTAGGAACATATAGATGTGGTGCCAACATTTGCAAATGTTGTAAGTTTTTAAAAACCTCTAAAAAAAATACAGAGTACAGTAACAGGGAAGATATTTGATAACTATACTTATGTGAATTGCCGCACCACTAATGTCATTTATTTAGCCACATGCAGATGTGGATTACAATACGTAGGAAAAACAAGCAGGAGATTGAAAGACCGGGTACTAGAACATTTGGCGTGTATAAATAGGAATGATAAATCCTCTGCTATATCTGCACATATTATAGAGGCACATGATGCAAATGATAACTTTGTTTCCGTTCAGGCCATTGAAACATTGAAGCTGGGCAAAAGGAAAGGAGACATTGATAGACTGTTATCTAAAAGAGAGATTAAATGGATACTACAATTAGAAACAGTAACCCCTCGGGGACTAAACAGAGAATGTGACGTGAAGTCAGTTACGGAATAAAATACACAAGTGATCAGCTCATAAATTAGAATTTATTGAGGAAAGATAAAAACAGTAAATAAAGAATTTCTGTACATTAGATATATAGAAAATGATCCTTCAATATGAATAAACCCGTGAATTAGCCACTGTGTATAAGATTAATATATATCAGACAGAGATATTATTATAATATTTAAAATATTTAAAATATTTAAAATTTCTATATACATTTTGGAAGGTATTTCTCTAAATTTTACAAAACAATAGTTTTTAAAAAATCAGTCTGAAGGAATAGAATTCATTATCTTAAACTATTTAACAAAGAAAAAGAATAAGAGTAAGGTAAAACAAACTTATATTAAGCTATATATACAAAACAAATATGCATAAATTAATATAACTAATATGATATAAATGTATCCATTTAACAAATAGTATTTAATATATATAGCTGAAATGGAAGGGAGTGCAATTAAAGAATAAAACTGTTGAGAAACCATAACATACATTGGTGGAACTACAACTCACACAGAGCGAAACATACAACGCAATCAATAGAGGATTATATAGAGGTCAATTACTTTGGTTTTTAGCATATTGAATGTTGATTCCTTTAAGGTTATTTTGTCTATTATGATCATTGTCGTTTTAATCACATTTCACGTTGTTACAATGTTAATTTGCTTATAAGCACTGACATTTATATTGACAAAGGAACAATGAATTCAACAATATATATAACCAAAATAATTATTTGGATAAGTTTCACAATTAATGTTTTTGTCTATGAAGAATAGATTGGATATTTTGCACTATATGTTTTATAAATTAGGATAATGTTTACATCTAATTAACTAATTAATCTACACCGGAACCTATTTAATTGTATACTCACATGTGACTGTCACATGACCTGACGAAGTGCCAGGAGAGCGGAGGGCACGAAACGCGTAGCACTCTCACCGTCCCACTGTCTATGATGTTGATGTGTTAAATAAAACCGCAATAATTTCTTAACAACGCGCCTCCTCTGATGTTTCGGATAGCGGGTAAATGCAGACTATTATTCAGGGAAGCATGGTTTGATCAGTTATCTTTTCCTTCTACTGTGGTTGCTCTGAAGGAAAAAGGAGGTAAGATCAAGAGTATAATGAAAGTGCCTTTAATATCACTTTTCAACACTACTGAGTGTAAAGATTAACAAAAATCATGCTTAATGTTCCATATTAGAGAAATATACTTTCGAGTCATCAAAAAATTTTCGTTTCACTGGAGCTTAATTTGAAACCAGAATGTGTTATATAAAATCATTAATCAAGTTAATGTCTCAGATTGCTAAATAAGCATGTGAAATACAGTGATATAAAGTTTAAATCTTATCATGCCATCAAGACTCATCAAGAGGACAGCATTCTATTAGGGGAATGGCAGATTTGATCTTCAGCCGGCAGAATACACATTCTTCCACTTTGTTGCTTAATTGTATCTACAATATATAAGATATATCTTAAGCTGTTTCTTATTTGTACTTCTTAGGTGTATTTGCAATAGGGAAATATTTCTAGTTGATATGTTTTCTCAATAAGCATTAGTCCCTGTTTTTTTTTTTCAGGATTTATTAGATTTATTAGATGATTAAAAATAACCACATTATGTAACATTCATGTAACCATTTTGTCTTTGACTTTGATAGCCTAGTGACCTGTCCAGATGGGTATGTTCCTCTCTCTCTCTCTCTCTCTCTCTTGCTCTCCATTTATATTCCTCCTTGTAATGTTTTTGCATGGGTCTTCGAATTCAGGTTGTCATGCAGTTTGTGAATCCTTTCACTTGAAAGTGTCCAGTATGCCTGCCTCACCAAATAACACAAATAACATGATCCCATAAGAAACACCATACCACAAAATCACTTTCACAGCTAGGCTGTGTTCATTCATCTGAGATGCTGTCGAGTGAAAGGAAAGTCACCCCTTCTCTACAGATGTGTCCATCCTATTTCTCCTTCTATTTATCACTTTTTTCACTTTGCTTGACCAGGTAGTTTATTCTTTTTTTAGATGGAATATGTGTGCTGTAAATCACCCCAACCATTTTGAATGCAATTCTTTCATTTGCCAGGATATGCTTGTTTAAAGATTAACTTGTCAGAACAATCCTGACTCTAGATTTTCCTTGAATAAGGGAGGATATTTTTTTTAATTGCCTTATTGGGGTTATTGTGCAAATCGTGTTCCTCTTACAGGGGCAGTAGTTCCCCTTGTTAAATTTAAATTCAGTTAAAGGTAGAGACACACTGTGCTATTTGGGGGAGATTAGTCACCTGGCAACAAATCACCTCTTTCTTGGGCGACTAATCTCCTCTCCACGAACCACCTCCCCGCCGGTTAAACTCTAAGGGCTAGGGCAGACGGGGAGATTCGGGGGCTACAAGTCGCGGCTACAAGTCGCCAGGCGACAAAATGCCCCCGAATCTCCCCGTCTGGCCTTAGCCTAAGGGCTCTTCCAGCGAAGAGATTGCAGGGAGATTTGTAGCCTGCGACAAATCGCTGCGTGTTTGGGGAAACAAATCTCCCTGAATCTCTTCCCCCAGTCTTGCACCCGCTACAGTTAAAGTCGCGTGCGCCTATTCACACGCGGTGCGCGAAATCGCGCGAAAATGCATTTGCGATCGATTTCCGAAAGCACCGCACCGCGTGTGAATAGGCGCAAGCGACTTTGACTTTAGCGGGCGCAAGACTGGGGGAAGAGATTCAGGGAGATTTGTTGCCCCAAACATGCGGCGCTTTGTCGCAGGCTATAAATCTCCCTGCAATCTCTTCATCTGGAAGAGCCCTAAGGGCTGGGACAGACAGGGAGATTCTGTCGCCTGACGATTAATCGCAGGCGACAATCTCCCCGAACTGCCTTCTCCCTGTCTGCCACCTGTTAAAATGAAAAAGCGCAAGCGCTAATCCACACGCAGCACAGCGATTTCCGGAATTGCCCAAAGTTGCTTTGTGAGGAAACTTCGGGCGATTACGGATATCGCCGCACTGCGTGTGGATTAGCGCTGGCGCTTTTTCATTTTAACAGGCGGCAGACAGGGAGAAGGCATTTCGGGGAGATTGTCGCCTGCAATTAATCGCCAGGCGACAGAATCTCCCCGAATCTGCCTGTCTGTCCCAGCCCTAAATCACTGGCTGGATGGCACTCGGAGTGCTTCGTTTTCCAAAGTCGCTGGAAGTTTCCATGTGAGGCAATTTGGGAAATTTCAGAAAACAAAGCAATCCGAGCGATTTCCGAAGTTATTTCGATTTTAGCCGGCAGGGAGGATGTTCAGGGAGATTAGTCATCTGAGGAAGAGGCGATTTGTCGCCAGGCGACTAATCTCCCCCAAATAGCACCATGTGTCTTTACCCTAATAGGGCTTGTGATTAACATGCTTTTTATTAATTGTTTTAATCATGTTAAATCTATGATTTTTGTTGAGCTAAACAGGACAAACATGGAACATGAAGCTACTGTACTCCATATTTGGTCCTTGCAATATAAATAATGAAATACGCACAAAGTATGTTTGAAACGAGCGCTTTTCATTAAACTCATTTTGAACAAGGGAGTATTCTGCCCCCTTTAAGCATCAACATTTTCTACCTCCTTTTTACATCTTGGCAGCAAGCAAGACAAGAACTTAACAGGAACGTGTTTGGCCACCTTTTTAGCCTTTGATATCTAATTTGGAAACATTTCTGTTAGCATTGATAAAGGAGAATGAACTATGAATAGATAGTTCTCTGAAAGAACTATGAATAGATAGCACACCTTAGGCCAATGATACTCAGGTGACTGGTCACTCTCGGGTTAAATCTGTGCTACCGAGGGCAACAAATCTCCAGAAAATGCTTTCCTATTAGCAGTAGTGTAAACCGGTAGTGGGAAAACATACAAGTTACTTTGGTTTTCTGAATTTTCCTCACAAGGAAACCTCGGGCTTCTTTGGAAAATAAAGTGATGTGTATGTTTTCCCACTGGTGATTTACATTATTCAGAGTGGGAAAACATTTTCCGGAGGTTTGCCATCTGTGGTAGTGCATTTTTACTACACTTGACAAATCCCACAAAAAAAGTTCTTTTGTGCAATACATAAATTGAAAATTTTATGAAAAACCTTTAGCTGAGGGACTTGTGAATATTTTATCATATACTACATACTATTATATACTACAGTTCAAGACACACAAGGGTTCTCTTACTTACCCCAAATGAAGTGTGCAAAGTTCACTTCCGAACGCAATCACAATTTTTTTTACCCACACTGCAGTCCCCCCCCCCTTCAGATTTCCCCCCCAGATTTCCCAGAGGGAGTTGCACATGTTCCATTTATAGCAATTTATCTAAATTCTGGCAGTTTCACTTGCACTTCATGGACTTCGCTGTGAACCAGATACAATTGTATTGAAATATAATTTCCGGCATTGAACCTGAGAGAGTGTGCCATATTCTTTTGGTGCATCTGTGTCTATTGACGCTTCTGTAGGAACCCAGGAGCTACTGCCTAGTTTGTAGGTCCATGGTGTCTCTGTGTTTGATGGTGATTATGAGTGCAAGGAGTGCTTGATTCAAGAAGCTTTAATGAAGAGTGTTTTAGGCAACAAACTGGGAAATTGGAATGCTCACAACTTTGGCACTCTAAGTAAATTATTTTATGGTTTATCGGACAGAGTTAAAAGTTGCCTGCAGTAACTGATTTTATCCTTTAATGAGAAGAATATTATTTACATTCAAAAGATCACAGAACTTGGTTACATCTCCAGTATTGGCCAAACAAAATCTAGAGTCATGCCATTGTTCTCACTTATTAAACAAATTCCTAGTTTAGAATGGATCACATTTTGAGTGACTTGACTTTTTTTCTAACTACAGTACTGAGCATTCGAGTTGCTAAACTATTATTGTTTCATGGAGGCATTCATTGAGATCCTCTCTGGTTCTTCCCCTCTGTCAGATACCATAAACTACTGCATATTTTAATGTGTATGTATGCTGAAAATATGGTTTGATGTATGTATACATGCTTGTTTATTTAAATACAGTATGCACAGTTTATCAATATGTACACATATATTAAGTAATAGGCATTCATAGCTTGCAAAAGGGGTTTCACCGATTGCTCAGCAGTCTTTTTGAAGATCATGTCCTGCCCAAATTATGTATGAGTGCTGTGCAAATTCCAGCAGACAGGGCAACCTCTTAGTACAGCTATTAGTGGGTTCAGGGGCCCTGACCTCTTTACCAAGCACAAATTAATGCATCTATGCACTCTGTTCAGCAGGTGGTTCATTTGCTCTAGGTTTAAGGGCTCCTCCAGACGAGGAGATTGCAGGGAGATTTTGGGGCAACAAATCTCCCTGCAATCTCCTAGTCTGGAAGAGCCCTAACAGTACAAGTAAGTGGCAGTGCACAGTGTTTTGCACATGACCAGCTGGGATTGAGATGTACTTATGCCGCACTGGTGCCACAGATTTTAAAAGGAACAATTCATTGTAAAAATAAAACTGGGTAAATAGATAGACTGTGTAAAATAAAACATGTTTCTAATATAGTTAGTTAGCAAAAATGTAATTTATAAAGGCTGGCGTGGCTGGATGTCTAATATAACAGAACAGAACACTACAGTACTTCCTGCTTTTCAGCTCTCTAACTCTCTGTTAAGGGGGGGTCACATGGGACATAACTGTTCAGTGAGTTCACTCCAGCCTTTATACATTATAATCTTGGCTAAGTAACTATATTAGAAACATTCTTTATTTTGCGCAGCCTGTCTATTTTTTTTATACCGAACAATTCCTTTAAAACACGTAGAATGACAATCATTGTTACACCATGTTGTGTTTGGTCGATGTGATTCAACCCATAATCTTTGACATGACTATGCATGGTGGCTCATGTCATTTTTAAAAGAAATTGCCTGACCATGGCTACACATGGAATTGAAAGCCTTAGAACATTGGATAGGAGGCCTGTCAATATCCTAGTTGTAGTCTCTACAGAATCAAAATATGCGCTGGCATATGTGGGAGATCATTAGTAAATCCTGAAGGGATAGTAGTCAACACTTCTTTATAACCTCTTTGTGATCTACTTTTTATTCTCATGGACTGCCAAGAGTTGCTCTGTACAATTCTTCAGTCTCCATTGTGGCCACATCACACATGCTTTGCTTGTTGGCCTGCAGCTAAATGATTAAACCACAAGGTAATCTGTCCACCAACTATTACTTTAAATCATATCTTTGTAAGTTCTCATAAAAACTCAAATATGGAGAGAACACTTTTCTATGGATAATGACCCTGACCCACTTTTGTACATTGAATCTAGTCCTACTTCATGTACTGTATATACTGTACATCAGTTTATGCTATAGTTTTTCTGTTGTATGCAGTATTTATTAAAGAACTGAAGCTTAAAGGGTTCCTGTCATGGGAAAAAAAAATTCAAAATGCATCAGTTAATAGTGCTGTTCCAGCAGAATTCTGCACTGAAATCCATTTCTTTATACAGCAAACAGATTGTTTTATATTTCATTTTGAAATCTGACATGGGGCTAGACATTTTGTCAATTTCCCAGCTGCCCCAAGTCATGTGACTTGTGCTCTGATAAACCAGCAATATAAATTCCTGCAGTTAGGATCAAGTTCAATGTATTGTATCACTGTTACAGAGAAAAGGAATCATTTTTAGAATTTAGAATTATTTGCTTAAAACAAAGTCTGGTAGATGGCCATCATTAATTCTGAGCTTTCTGGATAACAGGTTTCCAGATAAAGGATCCCATACCTGTATAACGTACATGCAATACATTTTACTTCGCTTTCAAATATTATATTTATAATAAATATTGTCAGATCAGCAATTATATAAATGTGTGTGTTTAGCTTCATTTATAATTCCCCCTAATTCGTAATAGGTATGTAAAGTAAGATGCAAATTGTTTTGTTGTATACAAAAAAGATACACTTGAGGAGCACTAAGAAAAAAACGTTGAAGGATGGAAATAATTTCAATCTTATATTTAATGCACTAAATGTGGGTGGGTGTGCAGCCTCTTTACAGTCATTGGGGAAATGTCAGATATTGATAAAAAAAAGTGCTACTAAGCTGCTACTCGGTCAAAATAAATATATCAGAAAATAATTTAAGATCATATTATATGCAGCACAGATAGAAGTGAGAGGGGTAAAAGTATAAAAACGTCAGATACATTCTGTCTAACTCTTCATAATAGATCTCTTAACACAGTTTATTTGGAGGTTTCCAGCATTCTCCGGTTTCTGGCTTTATTTTGAGGCAGCGATTGAAGTGTAACATGTAAAAAAAAAAAAAGCGAGAATCATACTCCCTACTTCTGTCTCTCATGATGCATTCAAAATCCTCCCTTTTACTCAAACAGCACCAGAATTCACTATGTCTTAATGACTGCTTTCTCTACTGAGTCTGTCTTCAGAAAATAAAGACTAGAACAGTGATCCCCAACCAGTAGCTCATGAGCAACATGTTGCTCTCCAACCCCTTGGATGTTGCTCCCAGTGACCTCAAATCAGGTGCTTATTTTTGTATTCTAGGCTTGAATGCAGGTTTTGATTGCATAAAAACCAGGTGTACTGCCCAACAGAGCCTCAATGTAGGTTGACAACCCACTTAGGGCAACCAAATGGCCAATCACAGCAGTTATTTGGACCCCAAGAACATTTTTCATGCTAGCATTGTTCCCCTACTGGACTAGAGCCTCAGTCTCATTTTCCCTCATGTCATTTTTAAAATGTTTCCTTTTTTCTTCTCTCTAGATAGATTGTCAACATTTCTCCTCTAGTTTGAATTACTGTAACATAAGTTACTGCCAGACAGGGCTGATTCTCACCCTGCAGAAAATCAGCTGATCTTTTGCTCTCTCCTGTGTCTGCAACAGCACTGTTTTGCCTGGGTGCAGATACATCGGGTAGATTTTGGAGCAAAAATGCACGCCCAATGCCAAAATCTGCTCTGTGCATCTGCAATGCCACTTGGTGCAGACACTGAAGCAGGATTGTAACTACAGAGGAAGCAGACCCTGCAGCTGCAGGGGGGCCCATGAGGGCTTATTTCATATAAAAGTTTAATAAATATTAGGGATGCACCAAACCACTTTTTGGGATTCAGCCAAAACCCTGAATCCCTTGTGAAAGATTTGGGCGAATACTGAACCAATCTGAATCCTAATTTGCATATGCACAGTGTTGGCCTGTGTACAAACACAATGGGGCAGATTTACTACTGGTTGAATTTCGAATTGAAAAAAATTCTAAATTCGACCATCTGAATAATTAGTGAATTAAAATCCTTCGAATTTGATTGGTCGAACAATCAAATTATAAAAATTCGATCAAATCGTTCCAATCGATCAATTCGAACGATTTTAACCATTTTATAATTCGATCAAAATTCACCAAAGACACTTCGGTAGGTTGAAACTGGCGAACTTGGCAGTCGGGTAAAAATTTAAAGGGGAAGTAATTCGATAGTCGAATATTCGGATAGATTTTTTTTTCGAATCATTCTAATAATTTGCATATTCGAAATCTTTTTGAAAATTCAATCAAATTTAGAGTCATTCATGTGAATACATTTAAATTTAGTAAATCTGCCCCAATGAGTAGATATCACCACAAAATGTTTTGTTTTGCGTTTTCACACTGATTTCTGCACACAGTCCAATGCCATTGCTGTCACTGCAGAGACACAGAAGGAAACACTTCATCATCTCTTCATCTACAGAAAAAACATAGAGTGACGTAGACCAGTGTGCCATTGTATTCTGTATCGTCCTTTGACTGCTGTGTGCCATTAGGAGGGGAGAATTCTGAATGAAAAAAGCTGCCTTAACACATAATTCAGCTATCAATGTAGCAATGATGTCATTCACAATAAATATGTGTATATGTGTGTTTGTGTGTGTGTGTGTATATATATATATATATATATATATATATATATGTGTGTTTGCATACCTACTACCCCATTAGATTGATTAGATTGTATAGCCACAAAGGCACTCAATTGATATTCAGTTGATCCATGATGTATACAATCAAGAGGCTTTTTCATACATCTTTGCAGTTTGGAACGATTCCCTTGACATTCATTGACGCTGGTGTGTCAGAATTAAAGTGGTGAGACAGCCCTTTTAGCTTCACCTTCAATTTGTGTGTTGCAGACCAAATGGCAGGGAAAAGACCCAAGGGAGAACACGTTGCTGGGACAACTGCACACTTGAGCATATAGTAAAGATCCAGTGTTGCTGAGTAGGCACAACAGAGATGTTCATTATTGCACATTAGAGTGTTAACACCTCAGCCCTGTTTTTCCTTAACAGAATAAAAATGCAATAATCTATTCATTCAGGGTTCCACTGAGGTGGGTGATTTGAACAAAATTAAGAGAAACAAAACACACAGTGCTTTGCTGCGTGGGAATTTACTCTTATAGCATTACCTTGGTTTATATGTCTTCTATAATCGGCTTTCCAAACTTCTAGATCTCCCTTGTTTTACTCTACGCTGCTACACTCTCTGTTTTGTTTGAGAATCCCTTTATTTAATCAGTCTGTATATCTTTAATCGTATACAATCCCGGCACAAGTTGGAAAATTAGAGCATTATTATAATTCTAAATGTACTGTAAGAAATAAAAATGATCTTACTGTGTCAGTTCACAAGCATTTGAAGCCCCCAAGAGATGCAATGGTTCCTCTCACAGTGGACTTGCTTAATAGAATACCATCTCCTTGTTAGATCAAGGCCTATTTTCAGTTAAGCCCCTTACAATGTAATTAAGTGAACCTAGTTTTAATTGAGATAACAGCTAGTGAAGTCCCTAGAAGAATTACTTTAGATTAAATACTTATGAACTGACACAGTCTGTTTGCGGGAAAGGCTTCTATATGTGCACAGCCTGAGTGCTGTATTAAAGCTACCTGGTTTTCAAAGTGATCTGTAATGCTATTACATATTTAGGAATAAAGTGAACACAAAGAATAAATTGAGGGTTGTTTATTCACTGTGGTTGACCCGGGTTCAGATACTTTTGGCCAAACCATGCATTTATGCACTGGGCCGACACAGTGGTACTGGGTGCAGGCAAGGAAAAACACTGATTGCAGTGAGTCTCAACCTTCCTAATGCCACGACCCTTTGATACAGTTCCTCATGTTGTGGTGACCCCAAACCATAAAATAATTTTCATTGCTACTTCATAACTGTAATTTTGCTACTGTTATAAATCTTAATGTAAATATCGAGGAGTCTGGTAAAAGGAAAAAAAAGAAAAAATCCACCAATCAGAGGAAGCCCATCTGGAGACGTTGCATTCAGTCTTCAGCTCCCTCTACTCGGCTTGGAGTACTTACTAACCGGAAGCAGCTGATAGCACTACGTGCTCCTGGAATTGTCAGCTACTGCACATTCCCTTAATAACTAATGGCATGGACAATGGTTGTGTAGTTTGGACACCCCTTGGGCGACCCCTGTAAAAGGGTTATTTGACCCCCAAAGAGGTTGCAACCCCAAGGTTGAGAACCGTTGTATTGTGGGGTTGGGGCTGATTCTTGGCCTGCTCTGGCACTTTCAACCAGTTTCTTTTGAAGATGATGGAAGTCAGCAGATGCCATGTTTAGGAGATGCCATCTGTAGTCATCTGCACTGCCATTTCTTTCTTCTGTTTCAAATATCAAACTAATATTTTCTTATTATCCTTGAGAAGCTGCAGATGACTTTCCATTCTAACGTGCAGAGAAGTCTAGTAACTGTAGTATACAATTGCTGAAAGGCAGCAGATTTATTGGAGATCACAGCACTGTTGGATTTTGTAAGCCTTTCCGCACTCATGTCTGTTTCTGTTCGCTAGTTTTCTGCACATGATGCGCCAGTATCTCTCCCCGGATCTCAAAGCACAAGATCAGCAGATTGTTCTGTTACAGTTCTACGGGAATACATCTATATGTGGTTTCTCCTGGGTTGGTGTCACCAGCTGTAAACAGCAGAGTGAATCAGAATATCACTGTACTGCAGGATTCCTATTAATCTGTCTGCTCAGGCATCTTATTAATGCCGCCTGTCAGTGTGATCAGTGCTGGAAGGGCTTCGGCTGCCGTGGCAGGGTTAATATCTTTCTACCTCCCCTGTGTATAGTGTTAGAGGCAGGGATAGCCGAATCTTGTCTCTGTTGCTGAGCTAATGTCAGCACTGCAGGGAAGAAGGGATTACAGCCCTTCCCCCCACTCAGTCTTACTCTTTTAAAGGGTATGATTGATATATCTCATTTATCATTTCAATGGTCCATGTAATTGTACTTTGCAGCCCATAGTAAAGTAAATTGTCACTGCCCCCTGTATAGATCTGGCTGCTGTTGCTAGCATATCATTGGATGGATGTTTAGCGCCATGCTAAACATAAACACAGCACTTCTACTGATTCTAGAATACCTGGGAAATGACGCGCATTATTCTATAGAGAAAGTCATCAAGATAATATATGAGTGACTCTGCAGCATAGGACTTTAGTCCAAGTGACTGACTTTATATTCAGCTGTAGTTTGTCCTAAAGAAGTACAATGGGGCAATAAAACTGCAGACATGATCTCAAAAAGGCGCCAGTTAATTAATATTTACATTATTGAACCATAGCATTTACCAGCAACAACCAGTAAGCAATTTGTTTTACTAGTTTAAGGATCTGATAGGCTGGATTAGTGCACCTATGATACTAAAGGTGGCCATACATGGGCCGATAAAAACTGCCGACAGACTCAGCAGCTTATCGGCCCGTGCGTGGGTCCCTTCTACGGGCTTACCCGGTCGATATCTGTCCAAAAGTCGGTCAGATGTCGATCGGACAGGAATAAAAATCCTGTCTGATTGCAGCCGCATCTGTTCGTTGATCTGATCCGACATCCCGTACCTCCTCCATTGTGATCCGATCATTGGGCCCTAGGGCCCACGATAGGATCACCCGGTATCTCCCGCCTCAAGTTGGCCATAACGGGGAGAAATCTACTTGTTTGGTGACATCGCCAAACGAGCGGATCTTACTGTGTATGGCCACCTTAAATCAATCCTGTAGCCCTGTTTCACATAGTATATGTAAATGACAAGGCCTGTGATACACGTGAGCAGCTATTGCCTAGATCCAGTGGCTCAGTATCATATGCCATTGTTTATTCCCTTGTTAAAGAGATGCTGTCATGGGAAAACATATCAATTAATAGCTCAGCACCAGCAGAGTTCTGCACTGAAATCCATTTCTCAAAAGAACAAACACATTTTTTTATACGCAATTTTGAAATCTGATATGGGGCTAGACATATTGTCAGTTTCCCAGCTGCCCCAGTCATGTGACTTGTGTCAGCAATTTAGGATGGAACTACTTTCAGGCAGGCTGTTATTTCTCCTACTTAAAGGGATCCTGTCATGGGAAAACATGTTTTTTTCAAAACGAACCCGTTAATAATGCTGCTCCAGTAGACTTCTACACTGAAATCCATTTCTCAAAAAAGCAAACAGATTTTTTTATAGCTGACTTGGGGCAGCTGGTAAATTGACAATATTTCTGGCCCCATGTCAGATTTCAAAATTAAATATAAAAAAATCTGTTTGCTCTTTTGAGAAATGGATTTCAATGTAGAATTCTTCTGGAAACAGTACTTTAACTGATGCATTTTGAGAAAAAAATGTTTTCCTGTGACAGTATCCCTGTCACAAGCTACATACTGCATATAGTAGAACCCACATTTTATGTTTCAGGTGTAAAATCCAGGCAAATGTATTATTCATTATATGTTGGCGGGACCACAGATAAACTGTGTAAAATGCAGGAAAACATAAAATTTAGGTTTTTACAGAATCTTGTATCTGTAATATGGAATACATTTCATAGAAAGAGCAGGTCCTGTCCATAGAGTTTGCAGGTGCCATCTTCTCCCCAGCTGTCTTCTTCCTGGATCCATCGGCATTTGGTGGTGCATACACAATAGGAGCATCTACCGGTTCAGCTATACTGTGCACGTACCAAAGGTCATGAAGTTTCAATCAGAAAACTTCATGACTTTCAGCAGTAGGGCTGAACCGGTAAATGATGGAGAAGATTTGCAAACTCCATGGACAGGACCTGCACCGAGGGGTAAGTAGCAACTTAGGAGCATTTGCTCGGCAGGGAGGTAGGCCAGGGAGGAAGTTGGTGAGGGGTTTTGCGCTGGGAGGGCAGACTTCTCCTTTAAACTCTTACAAAAGTATCTAAGTATCTATTCTAGGCTCTCTGCCAATAGCCAATTAATTTTGTATATTTCATTTGCTATTCAATGCAGAAGATCAAAGAGACAGTCAGGACATATCAGTATCAAAACACTGAGCTGTCAAAATTGGGACTGTCCCGAGAAAAACTGGACAACTGGGAGGTATAAATTTAGTATGCACGCATAGAGAAAATCCAGTGTTACTGATTTCATTTCAATGTAAAAACTGTAACAATCCAATGTAAAGAGGTGACAGGATCAGCCATTTGAATGTCTAAATAACACTTCATATTTATGTAATGTCAGATAAATTAAAGATGTTTTGTCTATTTTCAAAATGTAGATACTAGTGTACCTTTTATTCACCTTTAAATTAACTTTTAGTGTGTTCTAGATTAATGTAAGCAACTTTTTATTGCAATTTTTTTATTTTGTGTGTGTGTTTTTTTTTTTGTCTATTTCCGGCCTACAACTACTCCTCCTGTCTCTGAGCAGAATCCATGAAAAAGACAACTGTTAATTTTTCAGACTTTTCTGTTCCTTTTTTTATCATTCATATTAACTTCCAAACCCGATAGTAGTTGAAATTCCAAGCCTGAAAGCTGCAGAACAAAAATATCAATATGAAAAATATGTATAGAAGTATTTTTAGAAAGTCAAATATATAAATGGTTTTCAAATGTGGTTCAGTTTCATTTTTATGATGAATGACCCCTTTAATGTGTGAAATCAGGACAAGGTGGATGTTAACTTGCACATTTAAAAAAAAAAACTTATTTATAATCCCTACAGACAGAAAGTTTGTCTTATACAATGCAGGTTATATGACAATCCTTGTTCTATTTTTCTTTTCTTCTATGCATTTTCTTGATTTTCTAAAATGATACTACTTGCCAAGAAGTTGTACTGTTGTAACCATGCAGCTTAAATAAACTATATTTCATTACTATTTGTTTTATTCGTTGCTTCTAAGAAGTTTACCAGGAAGGTAAGGATAATTGTTCCATGAACACTAAGGGGGTTATTTATCCAAGGTTGAGTTTGTAAAGGTTTTTATACCTTGAATAAACTCGCAACTCGAATGTTTGCTTATGTATGAAAAAACCCAAATGTAAAAAACTTGAATCCTGCAATTGGGAGGAAATATGAATACTCAAATTGATTGAGTTATTGGCAAAAGAAAACCAAAAAACAGACCAACATCATGAAGGCTACAAACATATGCTAATGGTTTAAGATACCTCTGCCATTGACTTCTACATTACCACGACAGGTTTAAGCTGGAGTATTTTTGAGCTACTTGCAGGTTTCGGGTATAATAGAATATTTTTTAACCCAAAAAATTAGAGTTTTTACTGAAACTACCCTTGAAACTCAATCTTCGATAAATCTGCCCCTAAATCTTACCCACAATGCATCTATTTTGGCTATATATCAAGCAGAATACTTTACTGGGATTTTCTTTATTTGTGGTTAGGTCCTCATCTGTATTGAGGACCTATACTTGTCTAGTGCAAGTGTAAATCACAGACAGTCTCTTGATGATTGTCCCTTTATATTTAATCATTGCATTTTGAAGCATTCTTTTTATGCAAGATATGCTTGATATATAGCGTGCCCCTTGTGGTCAGCATGTACTGTGCCCCTATAGCCTTGTGCATTGTGTTTTGTACTTATAATCCCTTTATAATGTCAGTAACGGCAACATAGATTTTGTGGTTCAGTCTTTGGCATTTTATTGTTCTTTAACTATTTCATTAATATATTTTAACTAGAAAGAACAGATTTCATAAACAAATATCCACATCTCTCCTATAAAGTGTCTTTGAGATTTGGTTATCCCATGGAATGATTCCACCTTTACAAAGATTGAACAGATGCAGATAATGCAACTGGATTTGTTAAGCCGCCTATTTAAGTTTTTTTTGCCAATTGTCGATATTTTCTCTTGCTTAAACTGTAGGCATCGCAAGGAGGAGGACATAGGACATTACTTTATGGCCATGCAATCTTGCTTCGCCATTCATTCAGTGGAATGGTAAGTGAAAATATGGCAGGCGACATACCAGTAATCCAAGCTGGGAGAATGTGTGTTCATCATTAGAAATGTTACATGAGAACTTTATCTTGCTCCTTTTGTTTTAATTTTGTGTGTGGTAAATTGGCTTTCCCTCCCAATAAAGCAAAATAGGTGCAGTAAGAAAACACTAAATAAGCTGGAGTTTGAGAGAAGACCACAAAAACATCAGTTTTTTTTCATGATAATTTGTAGCAGTCCTTTCTTTATCACTTTTGACATGATGCCTATTAGCAGTGCTGCTTCAGGTAGCAGTTGGATGTACACTTCCCCTAAGGCTCAGTTAGCTACATATATATATATATATATATATATATATATATATATACAGTTGTGCTCATAAGTACCCTGGCAGAAGTTATGATTTAACCATTTTTCAGAGAATATGAATGATTACACAAAAGATTTAGAATGGCTATTAAAGGTAACCATCTTCACCTGTGATTTGTTTGCTTTTAATTAGTGGGTGTTTATAAAAGGTCAATGGCTTTCTGGACTCCTATTTCTGTTGAAACCAAACCATTGTCAGGTAGAGCAACTAATATTTCAGCTACAATTGCCAGAAACATTGTCTGGATGCAAGGAAAAACCCACAAAGTTGAAATACAAAAAATACTGGAGGAAACATTACTGAAAATAAAAATGAACAAAAAATTTTTTGACGAAAATAAATGCTGTAATGTTATCTAATAAAAAAAAGTTTTAAAAGAAAAAAAAAAATACTGGTGGAAAATTTGCACTCATCTGCCCAGAAGCTGCGCATGGGACCAAAAACACAAGGCCAAGTCGACCTGTCATTGGCTACAGCAAAATAAAGTGAAGGTTCTGGAGTGGCCTCTCAGTCTCCTGACCTCAATATCATTGAGCCACTCTGGGGAGACCTCAAACGTGCAGTTCATACAAGACAGCCCAAGAATTTACTGGAACTGGAGGCTTTTTGCCAGGAAGAATGGGCAGTTTTACTGTCTGAGAAGATAAAGAGCCTCATCCATAACTACCACAATAGACTTCAAGCTGTCATTAATGTTAAAGGGGGCAATATACAGTATTAAGAACTTGGGTATGTAAACTTTTGATCAGGATTATTTGGGTAGTTTGTGTAGGGATTATGATTTAGTAGAGTAAACACAGTTGTTTGACAATAAATGGCTTCAGCCAACCACTAACCATGAGTGAAAGAAAAGTTTTTGTGTATCATTCATATTCTCTGAAAATGGTTAAGAAATCAAAAATTCTGCCAGGGTATGTAAACTTATGAGCACAACTAAGAAGGCTTTGTTTGTTGTGTTTTTCACTTCCTGATGACAGCTTGAGTTAGGAGCCGTAACGTTGGAATAAACCAAATTTTTTCACTTTATCAAAGTCCCGTGAGTGCGGTATAGCCTAGTCTACTATTCTAACAATTTGATTATACAAGTACAATAGAGGGGTTTCAATTAAATTTTAAGAGGCAGACATCAGTATGGAGTAGCATGTTAAACTTGCAGACTTCTTTATTTTATATGTTTAAAATAACATTTTTATTAGGTCTTCTTAATAATTTTACATAACTACTGTTAATAAGGGATCTTAACCAAATTTTGAGCAGCAGACCCCTGTTGAGCTCAAAAGATTTGGAAACAGTTTGAACAGCTGAAAAATTTAATCCTGTAAAGACTATTGAGCTCCATCCTTAAATATTCTTGTGCTCAAACCAGCAAAGTCTGAGAACATTCCATTTTTGGCATTCCGTGTGTTTGGATACACATCTGTTCATCCACACATATTCTTTAAATAAATACTTTTAAGGATACTGGACATGATGAGGCTACAGATTCATGGTGGTATCACAGTTAAATGTTGCCGATGCTGCCCCCCCCTCCTGCTCCGCGCTTCTAACTTGTAGCATCAGAGCGGATGGAGGAGGGGCTGCATCGCTAGTGCAGCAAGTGCTATTGCGCTCGCTGCAGTAGAAAAGCTGAATTTCCATTTTGAAAAATGGAAATTCGGCTCTTAAAGTCTTTTTGCCGCCTGTGGTAACTGGCCGCTCCATGCCGTCTGAGGCAAGGTTCTCGCCTTGCCTAATGGCCGGAGCAGCCCTGGTTCCAGCATTTATTTCGGCATTAGACATAAATTTATTTAGGCATTGTTTATTGTATTTTAATGTTTCTTCAAAATGTCACCATCATTTGCAGTATTTGACATGTTTGACAACATCAAGATCCCTCACAGATAAGCTTGCTTTTGACGTGGGACTGCAGAATACATCTACAGGTACTGAAATAATTTTATGGAGCTAACTTGTATTAAAGGACCAGTAACATCAAAAAATTTGTATTTTAAAGTAATATAAATATAATTCAGTGTTACCTAGCACCGGTAAAACTGATATGTTTGCTTCAGAAACACTACTATTGTTTATATAAATAAGCTGCTGTGTAGTGATGGGGGTAGCCATTCAAAGGAGGAAAGGCTCAGGTCATACAGCAGATAAGCTCTGTAGCACTTACTGGTGTTATCTGTTATCCACTATTTAACCTGTGCCACATAGCCTTTTTTAAATTTCCACCATTGCTACACAGCAGCTTGTTTATATGAAATATAGTAGTGTTTCTGAAGCAAACACATCTGTTTTATCAGTGTAGGGCAATGCTAAATGGTATTTTCATTACTTGGTGTTACTTTTCCTTTAATACATGTACACACTTTGGTTTGCATTATCTTCATCATCATTTCTTGACAACACTTTGTTTACTGCAGAGTGAAACACATGTTAAATACACATAAATGGCTACACTATACACAAACTGACTACATTATAGTTAGGATGTTAACTTGTGAAACATTTGAATTCTTAATCAGGGCCAGGCCAAGCCTACGGGTCGCCCTAGGCACACAATCGCCTAGCCCTGCCCCCCGAGGCACGCACAAAAAATGCGCATGCACTATAGGGGGAGAAGTTCATTCTTTATTACACAGCCACTGGTCGGCCACCGTGTTACCAAACTAATAACCAGGCAAAGTGACTGCTGATGAAACAAACATTGCATCTTATCTACATGTGGATATGACATCAGCCAACAGCAAGTTGCTAAATACATACATGATCTTATTTGGAACAGTGGTCTTTATTACTATGCTGGTATGCAAAAGGGATTAACACAGTCATCACCAATTTATATATTGATTATGTACCTCTATAATACTAACTGTTTGAGGTGATATCCCATAAGTTATAATATCCTCATCTGAAGAAATTCCTACACTGTGTTAATTGAATCCTGAGTGTCTGTCATTAGTCCAACTGACTAAATAGCAGTAACCTGATGCATGTCTGTTCACTACTCCTCCTTAACTCTGAATAGCTCTGCAGCTTATGGCCTATTTGCAGGCCATTCTACGAGTCAATCAGAATCATTTAACAACTGACCACATTTTTTGCTGCTCTATGACATACACCTCCGTCAGATAACTATTTTGTGCCTATGTGCAACTTTTGTACTCACAAAATGTCTGGCCCATTACAGAGAATGCTGATTAATAGAATGTAGAATGAAACCTAATCGTTACAGCTTTTTGAGGTTTGACTTACATTGGAAGAAGTAAAGTAACCTATAACTTGTTGTTTACATAGGTGAGGCCTGCTGGTGGACAATACACCCTGCATCCAAACAAAGGTCAGAAGGAGAGAAAGTCCGCATTGGTGATGACCTAATTTTGGTCAGCGTTTCTTCAGAAAGATACCTTGTAAGTGGGAACTATATGATATATTGTCCTGTTTTTATTATCCCCTTAAGACCAATAGCACATTTTGAATTTCGAGGGGTAATTTTTTTGTTTCTATAATAATAAAAATCACCTTAGCTTCTTTTGATTTCATTCTGTGGGTACAGAATAGCAATGGTGGGTATCAGTAACTGAGGAAAATACGGCACTCTGGTCAGGAACAGGTTTATTCGGGATACAATGCCCTACGCGTTTCGGGAAACAATCCCTTAATCATGGGCCTATGATTAAGGGATTGTTTCCCGAAACCTGTAGGGCATTGTATCCCGAATAAACCTGTTCCTGATCAGAGTGCCGTCTTTTCCTTGGATTCTGTGGAGTGTTGTAGCAGGGGGACGCTGCTGACTGAGCACCTGATCGGGTTTGTTTTGAGCAGAAGAATAAGGTGAGCTTTGATCGGTCATTTTTGTCAGTTTTATCAGTAACTGAAGAGCACATTAAGCCATTCCAAACAATGTTATCTATATTAAAAAATAAACCATTTTACTTTCCATTGGTTTAATAATAAGGCTCATGGGGAGTTATTGATATTTTTTTTGCCCTGGCAATTTACCACTCTGTGGAGGGGGACAACATTTTACAAATCTCATCCCCATTTGAGGTGATTGGAAATTGCAATGATTGTGCATCGTCCTGTCTAGTGACAAGTATGTGTCTTTTGAAAAAAAAACCCACACCTGCATTTTAAACTTCCATTCCAGCCACTAGATAGGACAAGATGCAACTGTGACTTTTCCCACCCAATTTGAATAGAGGAGACATTTGCTTTATCCCTCTACCTAGAAGAAATAGATTGCTGGGGTGACAAAATTCTACAATCTCCCCCTGTGCCAGCATTGTTTGCAGTTGTTGCAAATGGTTATAATAGCAACCAACAGGTTAAAATGTAATATCAGTATCCAAAAAATGGACCAGCAACATATTTAGTATATAGATTTGTATTATTTACAATGCAGGACACAGTGTGCTAAGTGCAAAAAAAATGGCTACACTGCACCGCTGCATAGCCACTGGATTGAGTACTGGCTTACATTAGGCAGCGCTTGATCCAAGAGGGTTGGTCAGGAGGAGACATGTAGGTGTACCCCTATATGTCCCCTAATTTGTGCTTTATTGAGCCGTATGTTAGGCAGCATCATGAGGTGATTCCTGCATCAGGCTCTAGTTTTACTTCCCAAAGGTAGGTGTTAAGGACATGAAACCAATAAGTCTTTAGTACATTGTTTTTAATTAATATAATTTATAAGCTACAATGTTATTGACATTTTGGTGGAGTGGGCGTGTGTGTTATGGCATCACTTGAGTAATTTGGATTAGTGGTCTAAATTGCCCTGATTTCCATATCTGGAGAAGTATTTATTGTTGCAAACTATTCCTGGGACTCCTCCAAGCCTTAAAGAAGTTACCTCTTTTTTTACATCTATCATAATATTGCCTTTGAAAGATATTTATTACTTTGCCAATAAGTATTTGCACAATGCTTTTACATTTCCTGTCTGATGCCCTATGTTCCTGTATGAGGGGGCTGCCATATTTGTGCAGCAGGAGTCAGTTAGCATTAGAAACTCTGACAGGCTGTGATTGGACAATCAGGTTGGCAAAACAGTCAGGTTTAGAAACTACAACTAATAATTACTTATAATTTATAATTACTTATAAAAATAAACCTCTCATTAAAAAGGATCAACAAGACCTATAGGTAACTTTTAATGTAAATTCATATTAAAAAAAAAAGTAGTTTTTAATGTCCGTTTAACTGCTCGAGTTTCTCCTTACAGAATTAGTAAAATATTTTTTGATTGGGAATCAGTGCCTTAGGAAGGTAAGCCACCTCCTGTTGATAACAGTGGTTATGGACAGGCAGCACAAATAGTAGGAACTAATATTCTGGATAGATTAGTACAAGCAGGGATCAGGCAAGATCAAGTTAAAAAACATAGCTAAAAATCCGGGATCAGGTAATCGCTTTGAAAAATGGCTTAGTTGCACTTAGACAAAGCAAGAAAGATCACTTTGCAAAGTCTGTATTCCCTTTGTCCAGCAACAGACATTCACACTCAGTGACATAAATACCTTAGCAAATTCCCACTATTACTTTTTACCAGATTTTCTGCACTTCTAGTTGGGTGAGGGCACCTATTCTCTCTGCACTAGAAATGTACTCCCTGGCACCAAGTCCGAGACAAGAAAATATAAGGCCAGGGCAACGAGTAGGCCGACAAGGGGTTTAAAAATTCCCATCATTATAAAGGATTAGAGTTGAAAATAAATACCATAGGCAAAGGGTTATTGAACCAACCTGAGGTTATAGGAGTCCTCTGACACTGAAGATCCATGCCTTTAAAGAACCAAATCCTCATGAAGAAGACATAGTGACATCTATTGATATGCAAATTATGGTGGTCAGCCACATGAAGAAAGGCAACCAGTAATTACTGTTGAGTAAAGAATCCTCACTGTCATATGACTGATTTATCTTTGCTCTTACAAAATAATATTACATTAACGCTGCAAAATAATAACACTGAATATTTTTGAAGCTTTTGATATGAACAGTTCTAATGAGTACTTAAAAATATGCTACATTTTTAAAAATTGTTTAATTAAAAGTCTCCCACTTAGTGTGTATGCATTTGTCTGGGTCTCTTATGTGGTTCGAAAGTTTAACTTGAATACAATTTTGTATTTAATGGGCAGCATCTCTCCATATCCAATGGAATGAGTAACATCCAGGTGGATGCCTCCTTTATGCAAACTCTGTGGAATGTCCATCCTACTTGTTCTGGAAGCAGTGTGGAAGAAGGTATGCAAGGAAATGCAGCAGTAGATGTTTGTGTATGCATACATCTCTAGAGAATACTGTTTTGTTTTGCAAAAAATGTGCTAATGTATTGAATGGGGATTTCTAGAGATGATTTGGAAATAATCCAGATATGGATTTTTTTGTCATCAGGCTTACTCTATTCTTTTAGCTCAAGGGAGAAGTCTGTGATGATAGAATATTTTCTGTTCACTAGAAGAGTATGCTGCATACAGCTACACCTTACAGTGTCTGCTAAATGTGCTGTAGAGTCATATGTGCATTAACAATTAAATTAACATGGATAAATTCCCTTATTTTGTCCTCATCATCATGCTTAAGTCATAGTTTTAGTAAAAGCTTCAAAGCTAAACCATAAATGTTTTTAAATGATCAGCACTAGAACATTTCTGAACATTTTTTTTGGTGTGAAACACAGGCAATAATAAACCTAGAAAGAAACACAAACAACAACCCTTATAGGATAGTACTTCCGGCCTCCTGATGGTTCTAGAGGTACTATAAAGTATTAGATGAGCATTCAATTAATACATGTTGGAGGTTCAATGTATAAAAATACTGTAACATGAAATGCTACCAGGAATTGGAATGGAAAGGTGAATTTTGTGAGCTTGATTTAGGCGGTTAAAAAAAAATGATTTGACCATCAAAAATAAAAAAAGACCATGTGATTGTGTACAATCTGTGAAATAAAATTTTGCTACACTGAGTTACAATTAAAATATTACTTATGAGTTTTCTTATTACAAGCATGAACTGAGAGTTGTCTTTATAAGTGTGTAATGAAGCTGTTTAAGGTGTTTTCAAAAACAATGTGGAGCTCATGCAGGAAAATATGGAGTTAAGTTGGCTGTTTGCAATCCAATGTTTTAACTATCCAATCAAGGCAAGAATTCAGATATTGTACTGATATTCATAATTTGGCAATAAACATACATACATGCTAATGAGTGTCATTGTTGGCCAGTTAGCGTGGTTCTGAATCAGATTTTAATCAACATTTGAGCCCCAAATATAGACATCTGCAAATGCAACTGCAACAAGCTGAAAAGGAAGGAGCTTAAACATAAGGAATTTATTAAGCAATCTGCTGCCTTTATTAATCAATTATTAAGAGTGTCATAATGTAATTATAAATGTGCTGTTCTGTGCAGGATTTCTTCTTGGAGGACATGTAGTTCGTTTCTTCCATGGTCATGATGAGTGTTTGACAATACCATCTACTGACTCTGGAGAGGCCCAGCACAGGTAAGTGACTTTTTGTGAAACATGTATAACAAAAAAAGATGAAGAACCCTTAAAGGGCATGTAAAGGGAAAACATAAAATCCAATTTTTACATTCTACATTTTACATTTTTAATGAAAAAGAAACCTATCCCCAATATAGCTTAATTAAAAAATGTGTACTGTTTTTATAAGACACTGGACTGTATTCAGTGAAATTCTCCCTTCATTTACTGTTGATTATAGGAATTGTCAGACGGTCCCTAACTGCTGGGCAGGGAAACAATCATACTTATCAACAGCAGGGGGAGCCCCTGCCTTACTTCCCAGCCATGCAGAACTCCAGCAGATTTTTTTTGTTTCCGTTTTGATCATTTATGATGATCCCTAAGCTTAGCCCAGATCACACTGAGCATGTGCACAGTCTTGGTCTTGCAGAGATGTATAACAAAGTTACAAGATGACAGCCTCCTGTCGTCAACAAAGCATAAATAATTTGTTTGATTAGGTTTGTGGTGCAGTTAGTTTATGTTTAGTATACAAAATACAGCATTTCTAGCCTTATTCTATTTTATACTTTCCTTGTCCTTTAAAGCAGAACATTGCTGCAATTAAATTTCAGTTGTGCCACTACATGTTTGCTGCCACAAGCCTTTTCTCATGAGAGAAACATGCAGGAAGCACCCTGTATCTTCTCTATCCCCATGGCTGATCATTGATAATGTATGATGTTACAATCAAGCACTCCTAAAACACTAAAGACATGTTGTTGCATGTGTAATGCTTTTATTTGATCTCATTTTTATTTTCACACAAGAACTTGAGATATATGTACCCCTATAGTTTTCGTGTGGTAGGGTCACTTCTGTTGACTTGGTTGGAAGTTCTAGCCTTTAGAGAGTGTGTGTGTGTGTGTGTCTCCTTCAATTGTGAACGGTGTTATGATGAGAAATTGCTGGCCCAGTATACATTACCTGGATCTGCAAGGCTATAAAGATATACAGTATGTGGAAAAACTATCCACAACAGTTAGTAGCCTAGTTTACTTAATACCTTATAACAGTGTTCCCCAACCATTAGCTTGTGAGCAACATGTTGCTCTCCAACCCCTTTGGATGTTGCTCTCAGTGGCCTCGAAGCAGGTGCTTATTTTTAAATTCCTGGCTTGAAGGCAAGTTTTGGTTGTATAAAAACCACGGTCACAGCCAAACAGACCCTCATGTAGGCTGCCAGTCCACATAGAGGCTACCAAATGGCCAATCGCAACCCTTCTTTGACACCGCTAGGGACCTTTTTCATACTTGTGTTGCTCTCCAACTCTTTTTATACTTGAATGTGGCTCACGGAACAAAAAGGTTGGGGACCCCTGCCTTATAATAATTTGTGCCGTTTCAGTGTAGAGGCGTCAAAACTATTTAACCATTAAAGACAATATTTCTTTTTCATTTTGAAAGACAATATATCTGGATCACTGCATCCATACTTTATTTTCTTTGTGCTTAGAAAAGTAAACTATGAAGCAGGTGGAGCAGGTGCCCGTGCCAGATCATTATGGAGAGTTGAGCCTCTACGAATAAGGTACATGTTTTTTCTATTTTAACCTTGTATATCTTAATGCTTCCCCACCTTAGGCTGCCATACCTTATTTACGTGACTAAATGTATATAAATCTTTTGCAGTTGGAGTGGAAGTCATATTCGATGGGGGCAGACATTTCGCCTGCGCCACATCACAACTGGACAATATTTGGCACTGACAGAGGACCAAGGCTTAGTGCTGCAAGACCGAACAAAATCAGACACCAAATCATCTGCCTTTTGTTTCAGAGCATCAAAGGTACAACTGTGGTGAATGTTTGAGTATCTGCTGTCTATAGTGAAGAGAGCTATATCCTATGTTCAAATAAAAATGATGGATGAATGAAACAAGCGTGACTTCAGGAAATAATTTCAACAGTTATCTTTATCTTGAGCCTTTATGAATCAGTCTCTAACTGTACCAACAACTACAAATGAGATTTGTTTCAATGTTGGCATTGAAGGTGCTGAAAACATGTATTAATTGTCTGATTGCTTTGTAACATTTTATATCTCTTTATTTAGCAAGTTTTCTACAAAATTAAAATAAAGAAAAGCAAAACCGTACAACATCATACAGTATAGTGATAATATCACACAGATTAAACCTTTCCTCAAGCAACACTGAAGAAATTAAATTTCTTAAATCCTACAATAAACCGTTAGTCTGCAGATATAGATTATCTTTCTTATATGTGTACCAAGGAAAAAGTGTAGATGCAAGACAGTTCAGAGAGTGATCATCCAACGAGCAGCAGCAAATATCTGAGATAATATTGAATCTCGAGCATTCAGTATTTTTGCTGCTGACTGAAGCACTTGTGTCTAAAAGTTCTTAACAATAGGGCATAGCCACCACACATGTAAATAGGTACCTGAGTCACCGCATCCTCTAAAGCACAAAGGAGAGCCCTAGGGGACCATGGTATGTTTCCATTGGAAGGGATCTATATAAGACTTTATAGGCTGTTTCTTTAATACTGACATTTGGGGACAATGATCGAATAGTAAAAAATTCAATTCGAATTGGCCAAATTCGAAAATTCTAATTCAAATTAGATTGTCGAAGTACTGGCCATTTAAAAAAAAATTAAGTATAACAATTCGGCAGATTAAACCTACTGAATTGATATATAACCCTATGGGAAGCTCCATAGAATAAAAAAAAATTTAATCGAATGGTTAAAATTTAGGTTGAATTAAAACCACTTGAATTTGAATTTTAAAGCAATTCAATTTATTGAACGATCGAATAAGAAAAATTCAATCGATCGATAAATTGAATTGCTTTAAAATTCAAATTCGAGTGGTTTTAGTAAATCTGCATGAAGAAAAGTCAATGGGTACTCGCACACCTGCTAAATGGATGATGGCCCTGGTGCCCAGTGACGATGGGGAAACGGCATCCCAAGAATTCCAATGGCAACAAAGATTTACTGGCACACAGGTTTAGGCAAGCAGGTAAAACCTTGCTGGGTTTATTGCAGCATGCAACGTTTCGGGGTTACCCCCTTTATCAAGCATCCGACATCAATTGGGACATATATGGACACACAGAGTCTGGAGGATGTTCTATTAACTGGTTATAATCCATGAAATACAATTCATTCCAGTTAATCAATGAAGACAGCCCCGTTCAATCACTGAGCCCTCAAGTGAGGTCAAATTTGGAGCTTGGAAATTTTTTTATTTGATTATAATGAAAATGTTTGGTTTTTGGTATAGCAGTACTGGCAACTATTAAAAACATTAGTTTTAGGAAACATGCTGAACAAAAGCTGTACACTGATTTTTTTTTCATGTAATTGGTATTGTTACAAATTGCTAATGTTTAAGTATATATTTGGAGATAAATACAAAAATTATTTGTTTTTAGTACTGGTTAGCCATATCTGCCAGGGCTGAGGTCAGTTCATTTTTGTTCCATTGCTGAGCTGTGCAATAATATTTAAGAATGCTGTTTTATTTAAGAAATGCTGGTTCCGTTCCAAATTCTCTGTTGTACGAATGATAGAGTTCTTTTTATTCCAGTACCTCTTGTGTCAGATCTGATAACTGATCACGGCTCAGTTAAGTTATTGTATTTCTCTCTGCATTCTCACTCTACAGGCACCGTTGCTTGCCAGGACTCTACCATAATTAGTCCACTTGAAACTCTGAATTGTATACTATTACTGGGAGTTTCTGCAACAACTATTGCAAATAATATACTGCAGAATGTATGTTTACCAGATACCTTATTACTGCTGTTTTAACCAAAAGGTTCATCAAGCTAGTTTTCCTGGTATAATCTTGGGAAGTGCTGCAGATTGATTTTCCAGCCTCAGCACCCACACACTATACCAGTTAGTATATATAGCCATTCTGTGGTGAAAAAGTCCCTGACAGATGTAAAAAGATACTGTACTCTGCAAGGAAGGGGCTAAAGCAGAAGGAAACTGATGATTGTTTTATTATAGTTAATGTGAAGGAACAACTTTCTATTGACAGTAGCCTTTTAAATTCTGCATCTGACATGAACACTCACTTTACACTTGGCAGGGCATATAGTTATTTTGATTTAACTAGCTGGGTGCCATCTCAGATGAACCATTTTGGGTAGAAGCCCTGTCAAAAGTAAAAGAAAGCAGATATTCTCTATATATGCCCAGCTTTGTACAGAAAAGTTTCTATTTATGTAGCTTATGTCTCATTCACTCTGTATTATCAGCTAGACCAATTCCACCAGCATAAATGTGGATGCAGCTGCAAATCATCCTATACAATTACAGTGCAACCTAGTAGAAAGTCACTTTCAAAGGGAGAAAACACACAAAAACTCCACATTTCATGAAAGGTGACACAGTTTTTCTCTGATTTGTTTAGAACGTGATCCACAACCAGTAGCTTTGGAGCAACATGTTTCTTACCATGCCCTTTTATGTTGCTCCCAATGGTCTTAAAGCAGGTTCTAATTTCTTAAATTGGTGACAAAATGTTAAACGATTCATGAAAAGCAAAGGGTCTTTACACTTTACAAATAGAACCTCTTTCAGGGCCTGCAGTCCAGGTCCATGGTACTTTTTCTACTGAGCATCACACCCATGGATCCCTTGCAGGTGTCCGTGAATATGCACATTTAATGTATTTAAACTTTTTTACATATGGGCTTGTTGGAGACAAGCTGCTGTAATATGCTAATTTTGTATTGAATTTTGAAAATTGCCTAAACACTACAAGCTTAGAAAAGATATGACTTGTCTTTTTTGTGTTCAAATGTATATTTAACTATTTTGAACATATAACTAGAGATTTGCTTCATAATAAACACATTTTGTATCTAATATAGGATTCAGGATAAAATTGGAAATGTAATGAAAGGTTTCCAACCAATCAGCTCTTACTTTTCAAACAGGTGACTAATAAATGCTGCCTACTGATAGCTGGCTAGAGCTGTAGCAAACCTTTTAATATACAGTATTACCCCCATAGGTCTATATCTCTTATCTTCCCATTTATTTAATTGGAAATAACAGTCAAGCCATTATAGCTTCCCATTGTTTTGAGAGCATCAACGTTCCACTGTCAAACTCTCTTATTTTATGTATTTCTAGTAACTTACAATAGCCAAGGAATGCAACAATATGCTTTTGTACTGAATATGTCACCTTCTCTTAATGTTCTTAATAACTATAGGAAAAGCTGGACACAGGCTCAAAACGTGATATTGATGGCATGGGAGCAGCAGAGATAAAGTATGGAGACTCCATCTGTTTTGTCCAGCATGTTAACAGCGGCCTTTGGCTGACATACAAAGCCCAAGATGCCAAAACAGCACGCCTGGGACCACTAAAGAGAAGAGTATGTAATTTTACATTCATATTGTCCATCAGATCTTTTGCCATTTAGTTCTGTCTACCTGTACACTTGCATTTAATGGAACTGTCTATATATATATTTACGTATATATATATATATATATATATATATATATATATATATATATATATATATGTATGTTTATAGTGGATAAATATGTCCTTTACCTATTAGGCGATTCTACACCAAGAAGGCCATATGGATGATGGTGTCACTCTCCAGAAGTGTCAGCATGAAGAGTCCCAAGCTGCTAGAATAATTCGAAACACCACAGCCTTGTTTAGTCATTTTATCAGGTACGTTTTACTGTGAGAGTCAGTGACAGAATGGGTGCGTAATCATAGTTAGGACTGACAAATGATTTACTTTCTGCCAAGCTGTTGTTAATACATATAAATGTGATGCCCTTTAAGTTTTACATATATATTTTTGTAATTGAACTTATTTGATTTCACACAAGCCAAATGTGCTGTTCAGTTTGCAATTTAAACAAATAATGGTGGGTTGTAATAACTGCCAATTTTTCCTCTTGGGTTTCATTAATAGTGTTTATTTGCTTTTAGTGATCTGGATTCTGTGACTGGAAACAACTGGACTGGTTCAACCCCCATCACCCTGCCTATTGAGGAGGTAGTTCAAACACTGCAAGACTTGATTGCTTACTTCCAGCCTCCAGAGGAAGAACTAGAACATGAAGATAAACAGAACAAACTCCGTTCCCTCAAGAACCGACAAAACCTATTCAAAGAGGAGGTAAGAAGATGATTTCTCAGAAGCCATACAAATTAATTGGATTTTTATTCATATTACTGGTTTATTATCTTAAAAGCTCCAATAGCAACAATGCTATCTCCCTAAGTGTATTCTTATGTATTAGTGCAGTACTCTCCAGAGATAGCCAAGTGGTATAAGACTCTGTATGTGGAACAGTGAGAATGCAGAAGTTTTATACAATTCACAATTAGTTAAGGGCTATGTGGACAGATTTTTCTCTGCATCAGAGACATATTATTGTTGTGTATTGCACTGTTAGCTAATTTAGCATACACTCCACTGGGTTTTTTAATACATGAATGTTGTTGGTAGTTTTGAGACATTATGGGGCAGATTAATCAAGGGTCAAAGTGAAAATTCAAATTAAAGAAATTCAAATTTTGAAGTAATTTTTGGGTACCATTCGAAAATCAAAGTACAGTCCCTTTAAAAAATTTGAATTTGACCCTTTGCCACCTTAAACCTGCCAAATTGCTGTTTTAGCCTATGGGGGACCTCCTATAATCTTTATGGAGTCTTTGGCATAATTTTGAGATCTCGAAAGGTTTCTTTGTGGAATTATTTTAATTGTACGATTTGATTGAAAAAAATTGACCTATTTGAATAAAATTCGATAGTCGAATTTCGAATTTTTTTCAGTTCAAAATTCTACCCTTTATAAATCTGCCCCCATGCTCCACATTACGAAAAGTTCCCTTATATGGAAAACCCAGGCCCCAAACATTCTGGATAGTAGATCACACACTAAAATTGCGACATGTCTACAATATCACAAATGTGATAACAAGTGTTAAAAATAGTAAACAAACTTCAGCATCTCGCCCTCTAGAAATTACTTGTTGCATTGTTTTGAATATTTTGAAAGTATAATAGAATATTATATAATACATGCACATGGTTCAAGATTTTAATTTTATGGTGCAAGGACATGCAATTCCAGAGGTTAAAAACCTATCAGCAGCTGCCTGGCAGTTAAGAGTAAGAAAAGCTTTTAGTTCCTGGTTTGATGCATTTTCAAATTATAGTTTTAGCATGTTTGTAAAATAGCTTTTTGATTGGTCCATTCCTGTTTTAGTGTTGTAGGAAACAGTTTGTATTAGAAAATGCATATTATTGATGCCTTTAGACTAAAGCTGGCCATAGACGTAACAATTACGATCTTTCTCGGAAAAGATCTTTCCGAGAAAGATCGTTCGTTTCAACACACACGTGTAGAGCTGAATCGTCAGATATACAGGTAGAAACAATAGAATTCTACTTGTATCTGACGATTCAGCACTAACAATGGCCGATGTTCAGGGTGATTTCAAAGGCATCCGATCAAAATTTTCCGTCCAGTCCGATCAACCAGCCGACCGATATCTTAATCCTCTGACGATGTCGGTCGGCTCATTTCCCACCATACACGCACCGAATATCGTACGAAAATTCGTTTCGTACGATATTATCTGTGCGTCTATGGCCACCTTAAAGTACAGCAGTTAGCTGAAAGCTTCTATGGCTACGTTCTTTTTAAACACAAATTCCTTTTTTTAACTTCTTCTGCAAGTCAAGCTTTCTATGTGACTGCATAGCAAATATATCTATAATGTTTATAATAATGGAATTAACAAATGGGTTGAGGAACATGATGATTACTTTTTTTTATCTCTGTGACCACTGACAGTCTCCCCATTTAATAGGGAATGCTGGCCCTAGTGTTAAACTGCATTGATCGCCTAAATGTGTACAGCAGCGCAGCACACTTTGCTGAATTCTTGGGGGAAAAAGAAGGACCATCATGGAAGGAAATCTTGAACCTTCTTTATGAATTGTTAGGTGAGAGAAATCTTATTCATTCATGCCAATGACAGATGGCCATTCAGTAACCCCCACTAGAGCCATGATATTTTATATTGTCTTGCTTCTTTTTGTCATTAAAATTCTGTTCCTATAAGAGAATTTTATTATTGGGTTCATATAGATAATACTGATATTATTTTGATATGTACAAAACATTTGTTGCATTGCTAATATGAAATGTATTTTTTAGCTGCCCTGATACGCGGTAACAGAAGCAACTGCGCACAATTTTCCAATAACCTTGATTGGCTTATTAGTAAACTAGAGCGTCTTGAATCTTCTTCAGGTATGTTTTACAGGGATTTTACATATTCTGAAATAGAGAGCTCTAAACATGTTCACTTACATGTACATTAAATAACAAACTGTAAGAATAACAGATAACACCTGATTTATGAAGTGTGAAGTGAGGGTTTGAAAACTTTTTTCACAAATACATCTACTGATGTGAGATGTGCATAAAGGTATATGGTAATGTAATGTAATCAGAAAAAAAAATACTAATATTGCTGATTCAAAAAACTAAATATGGAGGTAACGGTAGTAAGAACATCCCTGAGGATGCCACATAACAGATAGCTACAGTGGGAAATTTTTATTTGAATATAGCTATGTGCTGAGATGTGGGCTACTGTTAATGAAGTTAAAGGGATCCTGTCATGGGAAAACATTTTTTTTTCCAAAATGCATCATTTAATAGTGCTGTTCCAGAAGAATTCTGCACTGAAATCTATTTCTCAAAAGAGCAAACTGATTTTTTTTATATTTCATGTTGAAATCTGACATGGGGCTAGACATTTTATTAATTTCCCAGCTGCCCCAAGTCATGTGACTTGTGCTATGATAAACTTCAATCACTCTTTTCTGCTGTACTGTAAGTTGGAGTGATATCACCCCCTCCCTTTCCCCTACCCATCAGCCTAACAAAAAAACAATGGGAAGGTAACCAGATAACAGCTCCCTAACACAAGATAACAGCTGCTTGGTAGATCTAAGAACAACACTCAATAGTAAAAACCCATGTCCCACTGTGTACTAGTCAGTTACATTGAGAAGGAAAAACAACAGCCTGCCAGAAAGCAGCTCCCTCCTACAGTGCTGGCACAAGTCACATGACCAGGGCAATGGGACTTGACAAAATGGCTAGCCCCATGTCAGATTTCAAAACTGAATATAAAAAAATCTGTTTGCTCTTTTGAGAAATGGATTTCAGCGCAGAAGTCTACTGGAGCAGCTCTATTAACTGATGCGTTTTGATAAAAACATGTTTTCCCACGACAGTTTCCCTTTAATTCAGATTTAGCAACTGGTGAATCATACAACCCAAATAGCACAGTTCAATTGCCATTGCGGGAAAAATCTTGATAATTATTAGCAGGTTGAATTACCTGTTTATGCTGCTCTGGTGTTCAGTCAGCATTGCAAGTAAATATTGCTAAAAAAAACTACTCTTCAAAATATGAATGTACTTTAAAAGTTACTTATAGGTCATGTTAATAATTTTTTACTTATAGCTCTGCTTTTGTAAGTAACTTCTGCTTGACGTTTCTGAACCTGACTATTTTGGCAACTTGTCAGTTATAGTGTCTAATGTTAAAGTACTACAGCTGCACAAATATGGCAGCTCCCTCATAGAGGAACGTTGGTGATCTGATAATGGTAATGTTAAAGCATCAGGGAAATATTATCAAATGCAACAGTAAAAATAGTATGCAAAGCCAATGTTATGATAAATGTAAAAAAAGGTTTAATTTCTTGTGTCAGTATCCCATTACAGGTAGTTATTTACCAAATTTGTATTTGGCCAAGTACAGAATTTTCAATAAAAGATTTGGTTGAATTCCAAAACCCAATCCAACCCCTAATTTGTGTATTTAAATTTGAGAAAAATGTGCCTCAATTGTAAACAAAAACTAGTATAATTCTGTTTTGTAGACATTCAAAGTCACATTATTTTGTGATGTGAGGTTCAGTTTAGCCATATAGTTATGATCTGCCTCAATTCTGACTCCTGTAAAAAAAATCCAGCTAAATCCCTAACCAATCCCTAACTTCATTCAGGGAATACTAAGTTAAATGTGATATCCACGCAAAAAAATTTTTTTGCATAATGAAAGGAAATGTAATTCTAAGAAACTTTACAATATTAAATTAATTAAACTTTTTTTTTTTTAAGTTGTTTTAATTTTTATTGAAAGCCGTTTCTGTCTCATCCAATCCCTAAAGTGCGAAAATGCTCTAGCGACAGCTTCGCCAGCGTTTGGCACACTTCTTTGTGCTCAAGGTGCCGAATGTTAGTGAAGTTGCGCTACCGTTACTTCACCTGGCAAAGCGCATTTACGCTAGCGATGACTAATTTGTATACGGTGCAAAGTTAAACGTATAATAGAAGTATATTTTACAGCCACTACATTAAACTACACAAGCCCAGGAAAATAAAATAAAGTTGTCCTATTACCCTAAACATGTGCCCACTGTATAGTTGAGTTGCCATATGTTAGGAAATGTAGGGGTTGAAAGAGGGTAACCCCCAAAACATTTTCGCTATTTTTAAGACTATCACCCTGTTACAAAAGGTAAAAGACGCCTGTGTTTTTTTGGGATTTAGAAAAAAATGTAATCTATGATATTGAACTTCGCCAGGTCAGACCTAGCGAAGTAAAGTCTAGCGCAAGAGGTAACGTTCAGTAAAATGTTCATCTTAGTGAATTAGCATAGTTGCGTCCCTTTGTCAGTGCACAACTTCGACTGTTGCGAATTGACGTCACACAGGTGAATTGGTGCTAGCATTAGACGCTTCTCGCTTTAGTGAATTTGCCCCTATGACTACTTATACCATTGCAACACTGTATTTTAATATGGGATTAGAGAGGAGAGACTTGTTGGTACTGGAGTTTTGGGTGGAGGAGAGTTGATTTATATACAGGGCCACTAACATTGCAGTCCAGGCTGGACTACTGTCAGGGGCTACATGACAGGAGCCTCTAGAGATTTAAAATTGCCATTTACAGGTAGTGAAGGGGAGCTTGTGCTAAGTAGGTAGGGTTATGTGCATCATGCATGGGGCTTCAGTTTTAGTTGGGGACCATTCAACTTGTTGACATGGGTCCATGTAACCAGTTAATAAGGCTAATAATTGGAGCCCACTTTGGAGAAGGCCCTGTTAATTTAATAGTAAGGGCCCTATGACTTGTGATGGCATCCTGATTTCTATATTTTGGAAACCTAAGAGGGCAGTAGCAAAGGACAAGCAAACACTGCTTTCAATTTAGTAGAATTGCATTTTCTTTAATTATGCAAAGACAAAAATATCTTTGGGTGGACTTCCCTTTTTAAATAAAAGACAGGCAGATCAGAAGTAAAGAAATTGGTGGCTTCATTTAAAATTTTCAAGTAATATAAACTTATATGAAATAACGTCTGCATTCGTCTCACTATAGCCGTTTTAAAGATGAGATAATATAACAATAATCTTATCTATACTATATTTACACATGGATAGTTCAGGCATTAGCACTGCTGTATTGGTACCGTGTTTCTTTAATGGAAAGGCTCTTGCTAATGAACGCAGCTTAGTGATGTGGAGACCTCAGATCAATTGAATCTGCATATCTATGGCAGGAGTGAGCTCAGTAATTAACACCTTTAACATGTGAGCAAATGAAAAACAAAATAATATATAAAATACATCTGTCCCATTAATTTTATTTGCCTTACATACACATGTATCATGTATCCAAAAGGTTTCAAATGTTTTAAATTAAACATTTAGTTACAGTTGACTTACAGTATAAATGGTACATAAACTATTCTCAGTAATGAAAAACTTTTCTTCTGTGCCTCAAGCCATTCCAATTAAAATGATGTTTCTAATATCTCTATAGGTATATTAGAAGTTCTACACTGCATATTGATTGAAAGCCCAGAGGCTTTAAATCTAATAGAAAAGGGACACATCCGATCTATAATTTCTCTTCTGGACAAGCATGGACGGAACCACAAGGTAAAGTAGCATAATTAGTAGTTCGATCTTGAATAGTGATGGGCGAATTCGCGGCGAATTCCCGCGATTCGCCACTGGCGAATAAATTCGCGGAAAAAAAACGAGCCACGCCGAAAATGACGTGATGCAACGGAAACAACACAACGCGCGTCGAAAACGACGCACCGCGATTGACGTTTTTGACGTTATCATTTATCACTTCTGAATTTTAGCTGCTAGAAACATTTGAAAAACAAGTTTTTTTTATAGGAAATATATTTTTAGTTAAATGTAAAGAGCATTCATTTAGGAGTGTGAATTGTGAACTGGTTGGTTTCTCTGTTCCACAAAAGGTTAAAAGGCCTTCTATTACATCCCATCCTCCAAAAATATAATTTTTTTTAATCTTTTGAACAAACAAGTAGAACCTAAAAGAGCAAGGGTTTTAGCATATTATTATGTTCCTTTTTTGACCCTACTCTTTTTAATAGAAAGCAAGTGATTCTGTATTGAAAACATTTCCTTCAATTAACACTGAAAATAACTATTTTTAATATTGATCCTAAGTTTGCAGTTGTAGAAGTAGGAAAGCAAGACAGCTCTTACATGGTTTCCTATGAAGTAATGAATCATACAGGAAGGTTCTTTCCTTATAGTCAGGTGAATCATACATACAGGACCTAAATCCTAAATGTAGTCCATAATTTAAGCAGCATCAGGAAGCTACAGGAGGGAAGGGGTTCGAACCACTACAAGCACCTGACCTGAGGCCCAGAGGCTGGATAAACAAATCGTGAGATTTGTGGATCACATTTTAATCTTTCCCACTGATTTCTATATTGTATATGAATAAAGTAGATTTTCAGCACTAGAAATATTGTTTTGACACTTTGTGAGTTCTGGGTTATAAAAAAGGTAAAAAGTAGGCTCTGTGCTAGCTGCTGCCTTTTACAAAACAATGTGAAAAGTGCTTTTAACCTTTGTTGATTCATTTCTACCTCTATGACCTCGTATATAAAGCAAAACCAAGAGATAAGGCAGTTACAAATACAGGAGGTAGTTTATTGAGTCCAAATACAGACAATAGGTTTTGCCTGGGAAAAATGGTCCGTGCATCATCTTACATGTTACACGGAGTGTCTCTCCAAAATTCTTCTAACAGGACACAAAGTTATGTACTTCATTTTACGTCATACAGGGTGTGATACAAAGAGATACACATCTTATCTTATAAAAACAGACTACTCCTTGTACTTCTATGCCTAGAATATTTGCTTAGCATTACATTTCAAAGAATGTATTGCAACATAAGTTTCATTGTTCCAATGGTCCTTGGAAAGCTGTTGGCTATAGATAACCACTGGTGGTAAAGTCAGTTATTGAGCAACTTCCATACACTGGGCCCCAAGAGACATATTAACATGGTTTTATCGAGTAAGCAATTTAGCACTATGGCCTTCTATCATTCCTATGGATAACCACTGTCTTACAGGTGACCTTATACCCCATAGTCTATCCTGTCTTAGGCCTTTGGCATTGCGGCATCAGAGCATATGGGGGACTTAGATGATAGATATAAATCCTATATTGTTTGATTACACTCTTGACACTAGCCATTCACCTGTCAACGGAAAGACTGTTCTCATACAAATGTGGTAATATAAATATGGCATATAGAAAATATATCAACACCTTTTTAATGAAATAATGTAATTGACATATCAAGCTGATAGGACTGTGCCAAGATTGTATGTTTCTTTTCTTCTTTTTAGGTTCTGGATGTCCTCTGCTCTCTTTGTGTGTGCAATGGAGTGGCTGTTCGCACAAATCAGAATCTCATTTGTGATAACCTGCTGCCTAGGAGAGATTTACTTCTACAAACACGTTTGGTTAATGATGTCACCAGGTATACTATAGTTTGTGTTCTGTATTTTATCATAAAAGTGTCCTTACCACTGTATTCATTATTGTGTTCATATGCATTGCTACTGTACATATTAAGAAACATATCTTCAACTTATTGAGCCACTCTAAACTACTGAGCCACTAGTGATGGGCGAATCTCCCGAGTTTCGCTTCGCCAAAAAATTCACGAATTTCCAGAGAAATTGGCGAAAAATTCGCAAAACAAGTCGCAGCACGCTTTTTGCACGTCGCGTCTTTTTCGTTGAATCGCGGGAATTCGCTGCGAATTCGCCCCTGGCTAATAAATTCGCCCATTACTATGAGCCACCCTTTATAGAGTGTGTAAAACTCTGTATAACACATCAAATCTCTTCTTTTATACATATAGTAGAACCCTTATCCATAAGAAATCCCACAGGCTGCAGGACGTAGACATCTGAAATGTACTGTCTAGGTATTAAAGGAGAACTAAACCCTAAAAATTTATATCAATAGCTTCTCAATAGCAGCAATGATCCAACGTGTCATAGGGGGTCACGATCTTGGAAAGTGTCTGTGGCACTCACATGCTCAATGGGCTCTGAGCAGCTGTTGAGAAGCTAAGCTAAGGGGTTGTAGCAAATTATCAAGCAGAAAATGCTCTGAATTATAAGCTGATACCGCATGGCTGATTATTAAATTCTGATGCTAGTTGCACTGGTTTCTCATGTAGTAATTATCTGTATTAATTACTAATTAGCCTTATATTGTGACATTTCTATGTGTACTGTATGTTGTTATTGAGTCCCTAAGCTCAGTAACTGACATCAGCACAGAGCATGTGAATCAGTGAATCAGTGAATCAGCAGAAAAGAAGATGGGGAGCTACTGGGGCATTTTCGAGACACAGATCTTTACTGCTAAAGGGCTGTGGTTGCCTTGGGCTTGTACAGAAGCCCAAAACATAATGTACAACATTTCTAGCTGCTTCTTTAGTTAGGCTATAGTTCTCCTTTAAATATTGGCTCATCAATTCTGACCTGGATGCCAATTTATTTACACAATACCTAATCAGAGTCAGATGTTACTTGGTAATGTTGCAAAATCCTGCTAGGAATGGGCCACAATGGTCTGGATGTGGTAATCATTCAGCAGGTCTGCACATCTATGTTAGAAAGGTCAATTAAACAATAAGACTTGGTATTTTCACACTGAAACTGTTTTTATGGTGACATGTTTCCCCATGGTGCCCCAAATATAAGTCTGTGTTCATGCCTGAAGATAGAGTCTGTAAAATCTTATGACCTTAACTGGTTGATGTCATGCCCATAACTTGTCCATGGTAAGTGAAAGGAACAGGGCTGGCTTGTGCCCACTAGCAATATATTTGTACTTTTGCTTCCCACCAGGGTCTAGGTAAATTGCCCTATGCTTAGCTCAACAAGAAGCCACAATAAAGTTGTCAGCAGTAACGAATCAATGCTTCACCTTTTTCTGCTTCACCAAAACAGTGTTTTTGATTATGATATTTTATAAAATGTAACAATTTTTTAAAAAAATATTGATGCTCTCCTTATTTTAGCATGAGGCCTAACATCTTTCTTGGAGTGGCTGAAGGCTCTGCGCAGTATAAGAAGTGGTATTTTGAGATGATTATTGACCAAGTAGATCCATTTCTCACACCTGAGCCCACACACCTACGTGTAGGCTGGGCTTCTACCTCTGGTTATGCTCCATATCCTGGTGGAGGTGAAGGATGGGGAGGCAATGGTGTAGGGGATGACCTTTTCTCCTATGGCTTTGATGGTCTTCATTTGTGGTCTGGTAAGTTTTTTATTTTTTAACTTAAATTTTTGCACGAATAGCTCATATTCAGTGCCTCAGAACAGACATAGCATAGAGAATCTGTAAATTGCTAAATTATACATTCTTGAAACAATTGAAAAAATCAATCTAAATGGGACTCTGGGGTCTGATGCATGTAAACTTCGGTGTATGGTTCAATCCTCGCAAGCAGCAGAAGACTCCAGTGCAACAATGTCACCCATACTGTACATTTTTAATTAGATACTGTATATGAACTCTTGAATATATTTCATGGACTGTATGCCTAATATTTAGGCTAAATGTCTGATTTCCATGGATGGCTTAAGTTTTGATAACATTAAAGGTGGTTGGTGTGTTTGTACAGATTGCCTGATGAAGTGGCACACACCCGAAACCTTGTATTGTTTGGCTGTACATAGTAAACACAGGGGTTATCCCCATTCTGCATATTAATCTTTGCTGGAGTCTTTTGTTAACATGTACCTGAAGGTGGTGCTTGTCCACGATCACCCTTAAAATATAGAAGGATTTTTAGCACTGATAAATGTGCAACTCGATGCCATTACTTCCATGGTTCCCTTTAACTTGATATATTGGACAGTGGAAAACAAAAGCTGAAGCATTTTGCAATCGTTTACAGCCTCTTTGGAGGCATCAATTCGCTTCATTTTCAGATTCTCATTCAGTTGCTTAAAGTCATCCATGGTTGTTGAGTGACTGCCCAAAGTTTTGGGTGTCCAGTGACAACTCTTAATATCTATTAAGGCCTAATGAGCAATTGGGTACAAGGAACTTTCAAAAACAGTCTTTATAACTGAACATTTTTGCACATTTACTTATATCATGTGTTAATTTTTTTATTTATATCAGACACCAGGAATTAAGAAGAAGGCACACAAATGTCCAGGTGCATAGCTAAAGCTACTCTGAGTACTTCAGTGTTTGATATTTCAAACACTATGGTGTGGTTATGGTGATGTTGGTTGAAAAAATGTGTGCCAGGCTTTGTAGAACTTGTTTTGTAATGGTATGCAACTTTGACGTGTAGTGTGAAAAACAAGAGTCAAGCCACATTTTTGATCTATAAAAATAAACTAAAAATGTGTTGACAAATATCCACATTCAGGGATGTGAAGGGAACAACAGAATTATTGGTTAGACAGCCAACTTTGTTCAATTTGATATTTATTTCTACAGTTATGCAGGTTTTTCAAACACCACATGCCTTAAACAGTTTTGTGTTGAAATATGTGCTTGAATTGTCTATTAACTGTCAAATATTTCAAATTAAGGAAGAATTATTTTTAACATATGCTATCTTTAAAAATACTTTTGCATTGATTGTAGTTTCTCAGTTTTATTATTTTTTTTAATTATAGGTCGTGTTCCAAGAGCAGTGGCTTCTACAAACCAGCATCTACTAGCATCTGATGATGTGGTCAGCTGTTGTTTGGACTTAGGCGTGCCCAGCATTTCTTTCCGCATCAATGGCCAGCCTGTTCAGGGCATGTTTGAGAACTTTAATACTGAAGGCTTATTTTTTCCTGTAGTCAGCTTTTCTGCAGGGGTGAAGTAAGTAAACATAGGTTTACAGACTTTTTGTATAGTCTGTTATTGGATTATTGCCATATATATATACATATGTCCAGTGCCAATTCCCAATTCAGGACTGGACACTTTTTTTACTTGATAATATGAATGGCATCTCCATCTTACGTTGTAGGGTTCGCTTCCTTCTTGGTGGCCGTCATGGTGAGTTCAAGTTTCTGCCACCTGCTGGTTATGCGCCATGCTATGAGGCCTTACTTCCAAAGGAGAAGATGAGAGTGGAACCTGTGAAAGAGTACAAGAGGGATTTTGATGGAGTTCGGGACTTGCTGGGCACTACACATTTCCTTTCACAAGCTTCTTTTATCCCATGCCCAATAGACACCAGCCAGGTATGTCACATAAAGAGTAAACAAGAAACAATTTAATTACTGGTTATTATTCAAATATTAAAGGTAAAATTAATTCATCATAAATGCTTCATCGTAAAGACCAATAGTGTAGATTACTTTTTAAACACAAAATGGTTAAGGCCATGAGTCACATGCAAACAACGGTAATTTGGACCATATGTGACCAGTCATGGATAGAATTACAAAAGGTTGATCCAAATGTAAAAAGCGAAAGTCTGTATTCTACTTGACCCTCAATTTTTTTGTTCCTTAGATTGTCTTACCTCCTCATCTTGAAAAGATCAGAGACAAATTGGCTGAAAATATTCATGAACTTTGGGGCATGAACAAAATTGAGCTTGGATGGATTTATGGCAAGGTAACGTTTTCAAGGGTGTTTTTTTCCCTATTTTTAAGTTGTCACCAACTTGTGAGCTTAGTTAGTAAGGGAATAACACAAGGACTTATGTGAGGGTTACAGCTGTTTCCCTTCAGTAATGGCTTGTACATTCTCAGGAACCAATAAATTAATTCATAGATTTTACAGATGCTTTTACAGTGTGGAAAAGGGATTATACCAGGTTTCCAAGAATTTGGGACAAATACTCATAGCGTAGAAACCTTATACTGACATTTAATGGAAACTATTGCAAGAAGCTTAGCTCCTGCAATTTTCCACTCCAAAGTGCTACATTTGTAAAGATGTGTTTTAAAAGAAGTGTTGCACACCACATTCCTGCCTAAAGACCAGTGCATTCTTTATTCGATAAAATAGACGTAAAGCACAAGCAAAATACGGTGTAAAAATCTGGCCAAGTCGATAAACTAGTATAGAAACACCATACACATAGCTAGGAAAATTGCATAATAAATATGTAAGTTGCAACTTATGTGCTATTTACATACAGGCTTAGCTCAAGTTTTCCATGTGTAGTGTTGCATGGCCTGTGCAAAATTGTCATAGTGTCTTTCAGAAGTTGCACTTACATTGGCATTATGAGAACAATTTAGGGGAAAATATGGCTGATTTCACTCATGTTTTTAGCTCTCTAGTAAATGAGGCACCAAGTGCTGATTTTAATTTTATATTAAACATGCTAATTCTTAGCTTCATTAGTGGACCACAGTACTCATACTGTCAATATCACTAAATATCAATTTAACCAAGTTCTGTTCAGTACAACTCATTTATATCTAATAGGAAATATTTTCCTGATTTTAGGTTCGAGATGATAATAAACGGCAGCATCCCTGCTTGGTAGAGTTCTCCAAACTTCCAGAGACTGAGAAGAATTACAATTTACAGATGTCTACTGAAACACTTAAGTAAGTTGTAACAAGCTGCTACCCTGTGGTTTTAGCTGTAGAGAAGCTGGGTAATAGTAATATGAATTACTGACTGCACCACCGAAATAAGGGTACCCTTTGTAAGTTTTAATTTGTTTTGCATTATTTAGTTAATACAGGGATCTGTTATCCAGAAAGTGCCGAATTACAGAAAGGCTGTCTCCCATAGATTCTGTTTTATCCAAATAATCCAGATTTTTAAAACCAATTTCCTTTTGCTCTGTAATACTAAAATAGTAGCTTTTACTTGATCCAAACAAAGATATAATTAATCTTACCGAAAGCCAGCCTTTTGGGTTTATTTAATGTTTACATGATTTTCTAGTAGACTTGGGTGGTTAGTGCACCCTTTGTCCAATAATAACTGGTATTGAATAGAAATGTTACAGGTAGTTACACCCAATAACAGAAAACATACTAAAGGCAGGGGATTAACTCCATAGGTGCCGTATAGAAACCTATGGGTCCCTACACTTAATTAAAGGAGAACTCAACCGCCTTTCTAGTAAAAACTCCTACCCCCTACCCACCATAGACCCCCCTCCCTGCTTCCCCCCACACAGGACTTCAGCTTTACTGACTGACAGACTGAAGCTTTGAGGATTACCAACCATATATTATTATTTTTATTTAAAGTATTTATAAAGTGTTTTTCTGTCTTCAGCCACTTCAAATGAGTTGATCTAGCCAAATAGGGTGTTACTTGCCAAAAGTGGTAATTATTTTATGGGTTGCTTGTCATAATTTTTAAGACAAAAACAGCTGCCCTTGTATATTTACACTTTAAAACCTATACCCTAGCAGCTTTATCCACTTTTGTTTAGCTTAATGTAAGTTGTAAACACAGCACCATTTTACTTGCTTTGTTTGCTCTTTGGTTGCCAAGTATGTTGTACCTGCACCTTCGCATTCCATTTTATATTTGAAAGACTAGACTATTCTTCATCTCCATCTATTGCTCCCCTCTCTAATGCCATCTACTAGAGATGATGCACCAATTAATAGTGATGGGCGAAACGGCAGCGTTTCGCTTCGCCGAAAAATTCGCGAATTTCCAGAGAAATTCGCAAATTTTTCGCCATTAGGCGAAACGAGTCGCACGTCGTTTCCGGCGCGTCGCGTCAAAAACGACGCGCGACTCGTTTTTGCGCGGCGAA
>CM044445.1:95422881-95441356 GCA_024363595.1 Xenopus borealis | reverse complement strand
GGCTGTGCAAAATAAATACTGTTTCTAATATACTTAGTTAGCCAAAAATGTAATGTATAAGGGAGGGAGGGCCACATTGGTCATAACTGTTGCTTTTGAATATGAGCAGCATGGTGAGGATCAATTGTAAACTCAATGAACAGTTATGTCCCATGTGGCCCTCCTTCAACTCCTTCAAGTCACAGACTGACTCAGAGTTAGAGAGCTGAAAAGCAGGAAGTAGTGTTCTGTTCTGTTAGACATCCAGTCACTCCAGCATTTATATGTTACATTTTTGTCTTTCTCACCCATCCCATTAAAAGCAAGAAACAATCACTTAGACCCTTCAATATTTCATCTTTACCTTGCTGAAATCATAGACCACTTTAATATGGAGCCAAGCTCTTTACTTGATCATGTTTCTTACAAATCTGACCCACGGTTTTTTTCTGACTAGTACTTACAGTCAACGTACTAAGTGCATTTATTCTAAGAATTTATTTCAAGATTAAACTCTGTGGTCTGGAACCAGAGGAATGTTTGGCATCTTTGGACATAAAGGATGCATGCTTACAGTACCACACACCCTACACCCTGGTCTAAAAATAAACTAGCAAGTGGACCTCTTCTTGGCTGGGTTCCAGTAGATCTGTGCAGAAGCAATTGCAAATGTGAAAGTGTGACGTGAGGATGTCTAATACAATCTCACACTGTTACATTTAAGTAAGAAACCTTGTATTAGTTTAGCAGTTTATATGTGAGAGTAGGTGAGTGAGTGTGAGTGAGATGAATATAATTAGTGGATGGATAGTTGTGAGAGTATACATCTTTATTATATAAATAAAGCTATGTTTGTGTGTACAGTATGTTCCTCAGTGATTGTGAATCAATGTGTGTATGAATGCAAGTATGTGTGTGTTTGGGGCTGTGCAGTTACTGCAAATGAGGGTTTGTATTACAGTGTATTTGCAGCTATTGGGCAACCCTTTTGAAATAAAAAATAACAAAATGGTATAAAGGTGATACCTTTGTGTATTTTGCAGTGTATTTGCAGCCAATGTAGTTAGTGATGTTAGTTAGAGATGTTGGTTATATGATGTGAATAAATATAGGTATTTGAGTCAAACTGCAAAGATGTAAAGTTTTATATGTGTAAGGACAAAGGTAACAGATTATGCTTGTGGGAGGAAGTAAGTGTGTAAAGTTACCTGTGGCTAGTACACATCCTAGGAAGCAAAAACAGGGTTTGTTGTCCTAGAGTAAGGTCACACATCAGTCAAATGTTAGACAATACTGTATATATATTTTTATATTTTTATTTCGACCTGTAAAGTGCAATGCAATTTTTTTCAGATTGTTTTTTTTTCTTTTTTTCTTTTTTTTGCACCCAGACAAGTTGATCTTTATGTTTATATTATATGACAAAAAAAATTAAATAAATAAATAAAGAAATAATATATGACAACACATGGAACGCTCTGGCACATTATGTCATGGCATTTATTTATATGAAAACAGGTGTAATAGTTTGTTGGAATACAGGTATGGCACCTATTATCCAGAATGTTCTGAAACTGGGGGTTTCTGGATAAGGAGCTATTTCCGTAATTTGGATCTCCATATCTTAAATCTACAAAAAAAATCAATAAACCCAATAAAAATGTTTTGCCTCTGTTAAAGGAGAATTCAACCCCCCTTGATGTTAAGTTCCCATCTGCCCCTCTCTGTTGGCCCCCCCTCCCTGCCTCTGCCCTGCACAGTCCTACCCCTGAATTCTTCTCCCTCCAGAAATAGCGACCGGAAATGCAGAGTGAGCACAGCGGAGCTCACAGCCGCCATCTTCTTATCTTTGTAAATGGAGCTGCGTTTTGGCACATGCGCCAAAAGAGACGGGATGTCCTGAAGAGGAAAAGAAATGCACGAAGATTACCGAAGATAAGAAGATGGCGGCTGTGAGCTTTTTTTTATGATGTAGATAGTGGTATTCTGAGACAATTTGGATGAGGTTTTAATTTTTTATCATTTATGGTTTTAGATTTATTTAGCTTTTTATTCATCAGCTCTCCAGTTTCAGCAGTCTGGTTAGTAGGCACCAAATGACCCTAACAACCATGCATTCATTTGAAAAAGAGACTAGAATATGAATAGGAGATGCCATGAATAGAAAGAAGAGTAAAAAAATGTACCAATAACAATTAATTTGTAGCCTTACAGAGCATTTGTTTTCAGTTGAGGTCAGTGACCCCAAAAGAAAGAGTCAGAAAGAAAATGGCCAATAATTAAAAAGCTATTAAAAATAAATAATGAAGGCCAAAAGGTTGCTTGGAATATACCATGCTGAACACCCCTTTAATGATGTCCCTTTTTACTGTTCACCTCTAAATTAACTATTAGTATGCTATAGAATGTTCTATTCCTAGCAGCTTTGCCATTTGTTGTGATTATTTCTTTATTATTTTTGAATTATTTGCCTTACTCTTCTACATCTTTTCAGCTTTCAAATGGAGGTCAGTAAAACTATTGGAGGTCACTGTTTTTGTGACTTTGTATTCCTTAACTTTCTATTCAGTCCTATTCTACTCTCTCATTCAAAACAATCAGATAGCTGCTAAAACTTCCAGACTGGAAAACTGCTGAACAAAAAGCTAAATACATGAAAAACCACAAAAAATAAAAACAATACCAAATTGTCTCAAAATACCTTTGTCTATGACGTCATAACTTGTTAATTTAAAGATGAACAGGCCCTTTAGAAAGGTCATGAAGCTGAAATAGTACTCTTAGTAAGGAGTTTGCATTAATTTATTTATTTGTTTAGCTGTTTTATCATGAATCATCTTTACCGAGAACCACTTCTTGAGGAATAGGGTTGACAGAATATACAGGCAGAATGAGACATCTTGATGCAACCTAGACATTTTACAGTTGTAAACAAGGAAAATCTTTTTCAAACCCACCACAAATTTCCACCATGTTGGATATCAGGTCTAGTTACTGATGCTATTGCTTGTTTACTGTTTATGTTAACAATAATAATATGTGAATATCGATGTAATATAAATATCCTACTAACAACTATAATCTTTTTTTCTTCTTAGAACTTTGCTGGCCCTAGGATGTCTCATTGTTCATTCAAATCAAACAGCAGAAGAAAATCTGAAGAAAGTTAAACTTCCCAAAAAGTATGTAGATACCTGCTAAATTTTAATCGAGCGAGTAATGTTATTATAAAGCAAAGACATGAAACATTAAAGACAACATGTGACCAGCACATACACCCAAAAAAAAAAAAAAATAAATAAATATATATATATATATACACACATACATATGTATTTGTAGGCCTAGTGATCTTACTAAATCGATAGAACCGAAAATTGCTTTCCATTTTTTATTTTTTAGGGTTTTTCCTAAATTGAAGTTTAAATTTTAATGTTCCTGTCTCTGGTGTTTCAGTCTGGCAGCTCAGTGATCCAGGGGCAGATTCTGAGGTGTTACAATTTGCTACATTAGTTGATACATTTCTCAGCAGCTTCTGTGGCGTATTTGCAACTATTCTATCAATTATGACAGCTGCCTTTAATGAAACTCAAGGATTTTGCCCAGCAAGGACAAAGAATAGAAATACATCAGCTAATGTAAAATGTCTCAACTAATGGTTTACGGAGTCAGCGACCCCCCTCCAAGAGTACTGTAGCTTTAGAAAAACATAAAAAAAGTGAAAAATTAAGGTTTAGACTTAATGAAGGTATTAGAAAAACAGTCACACATAAATAATAGGGAGTAACTGCAAAAAGTCTTTATTTCTGGTGAACTAAATGTAAACAACCAAACTACAAAAGTGTTGGAAGGGGAACAACCCCTTCAATACCCTTAATCCAAATAATAAATAAAAGCTTTTAAAAAAAAAATACCCTTTATCATATCTATCTAATATAAGTAATTCAAAAACAACTGGACTTTCTGAGTAATCATTGATATGCTGAGGACTTCCCACACCAGTCAGTTGAACTGAATAACCTGCTTAGGTGAGTAGTTGCTCAGCAAGTCTAGTTGTTTTGGAATTATGAAAATGAATGAAAATCTTCATAGTCATATCTTAAAGAGATACTGACACCTGAACTTAAACTATTTTTTACATATATTATAATATTGGCTTTGAAAGCTACTTCTAATGTTGCCATAAAGTATTTGCATGAAGCATTTACATTACCTGTCTGATCCCCCATGTTCCTGTATGAGGGGGCTGCCATATTTGTGCAGCAGGAGACTGTTGGCATTAGAAACTGTAACTAACAGGCTGAGATGGGACAGCCAGGTTGGCAAAATCAGAGTGTCAGAGAGTCAGGCTTAAGAAATTCAACTAACAATTATATACAAAAACAAACCTCTCGGCAAAAAATTATCAACATGGCCTATAGGTAACATGTAATGTACATTCATATGTTAAAATTCATGTCAGTACCACTTTAATCCTATCGCTTTTCTGAAGCCACACCTTACTGGTTAACTGAGTATAATATAGCCACTGATACAGTATTCTCAGATGAACTGCAATTGTTCAATTTTGTCATAAAAATGGAAATTTAGCTTCTAGTTGAATTTGCTTTGTGATTGCTGGGGCCACTGAACGTCACAATTAGGGTTTCACTTTGGAGACTGGAAATATAGACAACTAGCTGATCTTCCATCTGCAGAAATTACAAGTTAAAACTGAAGTTGAGGACTGCTTAATTCTGTGCTTTGAAGGACCACATGAGCTGAAAGTTTTACTTTGCTGCAGTGCTATATTTGCTTTACATTCATCTATGAAATATTAATTGGAAAGCAGCTGCCTTTTAATTTAATAACGTTAAAGTGGACCTGTCACCAGACACAAAAAGCTGTATAATAAAAGACCTTTTCAAATTAAACATGAAATCCAATTTCTGTTTTTTATTAAAGCATTCATAACTGTTAGCTCATTTAAAAAACTCAGCTGTCAATCACGCAATATGTTGGCGCTATAAAAATACATGTTGTTAATAATAATCAAATATTGTCTGCCCCTCCTCAATGCCTTACTTTTACTTTCCATTCAGCACTTCCTAGATGTCACCTCACTCCCAACATTCTCTTCACCATTTAATTATGTAGCCAGTGCATGCATGGACATCTGGTGCCCCATTCTGGTGCACAAACCAGATTCTGAGATGATGCAAAGCTTGCCTTAATAACAGTTTCCACAAAATGGCTCCTGCCCACTTGCTATAATTATGAATTCCCAACTGAAGGAACAAAGATTCAAATAATTTCTATAGTGTAATGAACATTCATTTTGCTTGACTAATGTGATAAAATAGGATTTAGAATTTTTTTTTTGGGTGACAGGTCGCCTTTAAACCATAAGGTATCTTGTGTATTATTGCAGTATTATGCAGACCTATCGGAATGTCCTATAGGTTATTGGAACTGCCCTAATTTAATATTAAAATGCTAGCAATATTGTGTTTCAGCTACATGATGTCCAATGGCTACAAACCTGCCCCATTGGACCTTTCTGATGTGAAACTATTACCTGCACAAGAAGTTTTAGTTGATAAACTTGCAGAGAATGCACACAATGTATGGGCAAAAGATAGGATAAAGCAAGGATGGACCTATGGCATTCAGCAGGTGAGCAACACTATATAGGCAGAATTTATTGTTCTGTTTCATACTTCTTAAGAAATTGTCTCTTTGATAAATTCTGCTTTCATTCTCCTTGAATTACTTAAAGGACAAGGAAAGTCTAAAATAGAATAAGGCCGTAAATGCTGTATTTTGTATACTAAACATAAACACGAACTTACTGCACCACAAGCCTAATCAAACAAATGATTTATGCTTTCAAAGTTGGCCACAGGGGGCTGCCATCTTGTAACTTTGTTATACATCTTTGCAAGACTAAGGGGGGAGTTCACAAACGTGTCGGTAAAATAAGTAACCCAGAAGTACAAACGGCAAATTCACAAAGGCAGATGTTACCATCTCTGAATGTCTCGTAAGTCCGACAATTTTCTAAAATGTCGTATATCTTGTCATCGTACAGACGACATTTTAAAGACATTTTAAAGACATTTTAAAAGACATTTTGACAGACATTTTCATTTTGGAGAGTCTAATGTGTCAGAAAAATTGTCGGCAAAAATTCAAAAAAATGTCAGGGAAAGACGCGCCGAAAAAACCACGCCCACTTTTCACTACACTATTTCAAAAGTGTCAAATATGTCGGAAAATTGGTGGGGAAATGCTCTGTGAATTTGTCATCTGTTGCTACGACATTTTAAAAACATTTTAAATACATTTTAAAGACATTTTTCCTTCCCGACACTTTTGTGAATTCCCCCCCCTAAGACTGTGCACATTTTCAGTGTGGCCTGGGCTGCTTAGGGATCTACAGGGAAACAAAGCTGTTTGAGTTCTACATGGCTGGGAAGTAAGGCGGGGCTCCCCCTGCTGTTCATAAGTATGATTGTTTCCCTGCACAGCAGTTAGAGACCGTCTGACAATTCCTATCCACAGCAGTAAATGAAGGGAGAATTTCATTGCATACAGTCAGGTTTCTTATAAAAGACATTATTTAATTAAAGTATATTGGAGATAGATTTCTTTTTCATTAAAGAAAGTAAAAATGGGATTTAATCTTTTTGCCTTTACATGCCCTTTAACATTTTACTCAGGGAAAAAGCAACATTTGTTTCTTGATAAATTATTTTTAAAAAGGTGTCCATTGTAACAGCATATGAACTTATTTTCTTCAGGATTTGAAAAATAAACGAAACCCCCGCTTGGTGCCATATGCTTTACTAGATGAACGAACTAAGAAATCAAATCGAGATAGCCTGCGTGAAGCAGTAAGAACATTTATTGGCTATGGATACAACATCGAGCCACCAGACCAAGAAATTAGTACGTGCCCTGTTACCTTTCTCTTTACCGACCTGTGATATAATTACAATAATTAAGGTAGACCATGGAAATGATGGCCTCGATTTGTGGGCAGGCCACAAAGGCCATAAAGTAGCAGAACCAGTGATGGAACAGTGCACAAAGTAATAGTGCCATTGGGGAAAAACAGGTTGGTGCAAGGGGAGGAGTAGCAGGGGGGGGGTGCATGTGGTGGGGTGTTTTTAAAGCAAAGCAACAGGCCAAAGAAAAAACAAGCCATGACAAAAGTAATAGTGAATGATGGTGAATGACCGTCCTTCCCCTCATGGCTTTTCATCCTTCACCTATATCAAAATCCTTAATACCATGTATTTTTAAACTGAAATGCAAAATATAGGGGTTTTCCAGTCTTTGCTCCCATTATACATTTATAATTTATCACAGAAATTTTCTTTTAAGTTTCGACTTTTTTAATGTTTCCCCCAAAAAGCAGTTTTATTTTTAAATTCAACTGCAATTTGATAAAGAGATATCTGTCAAAATCCTTGCAGGAGCGAGACATACAGCATTTAATGAAAAGAGGCGTTTCATTATCACGATTTTCAATAAGTTAATTAAGCAGTTACCATTCCTTTGTTTTTCTTAGTTCTTACCTTGCCCTGTGGGGCCTCAGCACTTGGAATGGGTAATGTGTTTTACTGTATAAATATTCTTATGTAATCTTCTCCATTTTTTCTCCAAATTCTGCTTATCTTTTGGTCAACATATTCCAGCCACCCAATCTTTGGTCTTCTCTTTTTTGCTCTGTTCTTCAGTGAGCCTGCAAATATTTTTCCTAGCTTGTTTGGTAGCTTTCTCAAACATGCCCCAGCCATTAGCTCTTTTAATTTCTTTAGCCAATTCTGGTTTATTAAACTGTTGGCCCTAAAACTCCATACTGTGTCTTGATATAGGATATTTATTTCCCAAATGTTTAGGGAATTCTCATCAAATATTATAAGGGCCAATGTCTCTGCACCATATTTTAGTTATAGAATCCTCCACCATAGAAATATGGGATACTAATAAGGATCTTAACTTTTGAAAGACATAATATTTAATGGCTGCTTTTAACCATTGTTTCAGCTTTTTCTTATTTTTTATGATTCAAGGTGCTTGAAGTCTTAAACTCTCTTGAAGTTGGAATGTTGAGGTTGCTAAAAAAAAAACTATGTTCATCACTATTCGTAAATCTTATTCTTTGTCTTCTTTTCTTTCTTTAAATATTTTTATGGACATCAGGTCAAATTCCAAGGGGATATTTTATCCCCTGTGTTACAGACTAAAAATATTCTGTGGGGTATTCAACATTCTGTCATAATGACATAAAGTTTATTTTTTCTAATTCTGTCATATCATTTGCCTGCTTGAAGTCATTGAACAACTGATATAGGGTTTCACTTACCAAAGATATTTATTTTAAATATTTGATCAAGAGTTGATCTGCCAAGTCTTCAATGCTCTCTTCTTTATTCCAGATAAGCTTTTTTTTAATCTTTTTAAATGACATTTAACATTTACACCCTCAAGTTAAGGGTATGGAAGGTCTAAATGTTGAAGACAGGCTAGTCTATCTGGTTGGGATTGTTGACAGTGTATTAAGGAAAATATGATTTTCTTATATAAAAGTAGTTCTTCCAAAGAAAACAAGCATTTGTCTTGAAATTAGAGTAAAAGTGTTTTTTAATCGTATCTAAAGTGTAACCATGTATTTTTATGTAAGATGGAACAGGGAAATTCATATCAGTGGAGGGTGGGGGTGATTAAAAGGGCTGATTTTCTGTCAGCCAGAATAAATAAAAGTGGATATATAATTGGTTACTATGCATTACTGTGCTGAGGGAATTCCCAGTGTCATTTTATGTTGCAGAATGACTTTCCTCATGGAATGGAATGTTTATGGTAAAGTCCGCCCATATGCAAGGCCTAAGTGTTTTCCCATCTGATGAAATTTGCAATCAATACGTGGCATAAAATCCCTTGTGTTTGTATTTGCAGCTGACCAAATGACAGAGCGGGTCAGCATCGACAAGATTCGCTTTTTCAGAGTGGAGAAGACATATGCAGTAGAATCTGGCAAGTGGTATTTTGAGTTTGAAGTTGTGACCGGAGGTGACATGCGTGTAGGATGGGCCAGACCTGGCTGTAGACCTGATATTGAACTGGGTGCAGATGACCAGGCATTTGTATTTGAGGGAAGCAGGGTGAGTACTGCAGCTTCATATTAAAAAGAAAAAAATGGGGCATAAGTGGCACCTTCCTACCAGTGAACCATTAAGCAAAGAAAAAAGCATATCCACTTGTACTAAAAAAAAAGTATTTGTGTTTATTAAGTGTAGTTCAGCTTGGCACTATTTCACACCATATACAACATTTCAGGGAACTGTGTAACCCAGGTGTCCTGAGGAAGGGATTGGGTAACACACCTCCTTGAAATGTTGCATATGGTGTGAAATGGTGTCAAGCTGAAGTACCTGGAATAAACACAACAACATTTTTAACCGTAAGTGGATATGTTTTTTTTTTTAAGTACTGCAGCTACTATTTAAACCTTGTAGTAATAACATATCATATTATAAATTTAGCCAATATGGGGCAGATTTATTAAGGGTCGAATAGTAAATTTGAATTTGGGAATCATTTTGTGGTGTAAAAATTTACACATTCGAATTCCAATCCCTCAATTTGATGTAAGATTTATCATACCTTGACCAGTTCTAATTCAAATATTCACCACCTAAAACCTGCTTAATTAATTTACAAGTTAATGCGAGAGGTCTGTTGAACAATTTGAATATGTTAATTGCCTTCCTGACATTTAAGTTTTTTTTGGTGGGAAAACTCGATTCGAATTTTCGGGTCAAGACTATTCAATCAAATAATATTATTAAATAACCTCCCATTCTAATTGTGAGTATACTGGAATTTATTAGAGTAAAAAAAATTCACATAATCTCAAAATTTGCCGATTTATATTATATTAGTTTATACATTTAGATCACAAATCCCATACCTGTAGAGTGAAATATCAGAATAAGCCTGCATTGAGGCAGAGCTAATATAATCCACACAGCTTTTTCTAAATTTTCATGACATAACATTTATTTTATCATGTCTATGCAGGCTCAGTGTTGGAACATGGGCAGCTCCTACTTTGGTCGCAGTTGGCAGCCTGGAGATGTTGTGGGTTGTATGATTAACCTGGATGACAAATCAATGATCTTCACCCTAAATGGAGAGCTGCTCATAACAAATCAAGGGTCTGAGTTGGCATTTGCTGACTTTGAAATTGAAAATGGTAAGTAATCTTCCCAAAGGTATGTGGACTGTGCCACAGTGTATAAGAGAACTTCTAACCCTTTCCGCCACATTATTCTGTAGAGTATAATAATGTAAAAATTACTGTAAATACACAATTGCTGTTCATGATCTTTGCAAAAAACCATGAAATGTGGGCAAAAATCTTATATAAGAAAATAGGAGCTAGATGCTAAAGATGTTTAAACTTAAAAATAAAATATTTATACTCTGTAGTTTGGAATTTATAATGGAATAATTCGCAGTTTACATTGCATTGTCCCCAATATGAAATTACCGTTTAGTGTTACGTCTCCCTCAAGTTTCTTTTTTCCCGGCCCAGTTTGGTTGCACAGCAGTGGCTTGTGTTTGGATCGAATTAAAGTAATGAAAAGATGGGATGTATATAGGGTATTTTTCTGAAGGCTTCTTAGATCATTTTAGGGCTGAACATGACCAATTAGTGGTGCTGTTTGGCATTTCCCGTATATATCAATGGGACACATTAGGGGCAGATGCCATTTATATTATTTGCATGAATATAAGTTTTTTTTTTCAGCATGTAGAATTCACAGTGAGGCTAAATATAGCAATGACTATATATTGTGTGTCTATTTGTTACACCATTTCCCCCCTTTTGCGCCTGCATATTATCTTCAACTTAAAGTTTAAATAAGGCAAAGAGAACAAATTCAATTTCCCTTTACCCTTTCTGTCTTTGTTTCTGTTAATTTAAAAAAAAAAAATCATTTTTTTAACTTGCCAAGTAGCTTGTTGTTCAGCTGGGCCCTCATTCAAGTGTCTAAAAAGTCAGCTAGCTATGCTCTTATTGTATATACTGTATGATTGGCAAAAACCCTCCCATTTGAAATGCATTGTCAAATAAAGAACAATAGCTTTTTGCATCTTTTAACTAAAATCACCATTAAAAACTTGGCATGCATCCAATGCCATAAGCCCCACACAATAGAGATTTGATTCCAGTGAAGTTAGACATAATAGCATTAAGAAACTTAGGCCATCAAGTTTTATAGTCAATAGTAAATTGTGCACAACATTGGTTTTGACACAAGCTATAATTGTCTTTATATGGATTGTTTTACTATTGAGTACTATTCTCATAACAACCACTAGGAGTATGGGAGCATTTTTAGCAGGTGTATAATTGTTAGCTTCCCATTGTTCTGATGATAGGCTGCTAGATGGAATTGGAGGGGGGTGATACAACTCCAACTTGCAGTGCAGCAGTAAAGAGTAATGAGGGCAGACGATATTTGATTGACAGCTGAGATTTTTAAATGAGTTTACAACACCCATGAATGCTTTAATAAAAAATAGAAATTGGATTTCATATTTAGTTTGAAAAGGTCTTTTACAACCCCTTTCATTTCTACTATCAATTCCATTTAATGACTATCCAAAAAATGTCTCTTAATATCTTCTTTTACTTAATTATTTACTTTTTATTGCCCTAGAATAATTTGACTTTTCCAGAGTCCCATCAGTTTTAAATTAAGTATGCAGTACCCGCTAGCTTAGGAATGTAAGATTAGTAGTTTAGCTGGATGCTATAAGTAGAACTTACTAAGCATTTATCAGATCTAAGAGTAAAAGTGGCTTACGCCGCCAACAGACAGCAATTTATTTAGGAGGAGGGGTCCTGTAACTATGTTCACATGGAAGGACAATAATTTATTTTTTAATTAGTAAATGGATATCATAGATTTAGTCAAGGCATGCAGCAAACCATTCACTAAAGATGCTGTCACTGGTATGCCTTTTACACTCGGATTACAATAAATGAGCTATGAGCTGTGCCCAAGAACCTTAAGCTCCTCTACATATCATCTTCTTCTAACAGACAGCTTTAAAACAGGTGTGTAAAGAACTGATTGGCTTCAAAAGTTCCAGACACATTCCATGCTTACATATTACAGAATTCTATAAGAATGTCTGCTTGCTGCCTTTGGTTTTAGATGACCTTTAACAACATTTTCGGTTTTATCAAAGAAAACAAATACTGTCAATATTGTTATCAAGAGTTACACATCTTAGCAGAGGATAAAAGAATGATTTAGAGTCACTTCCTAGAACCGGCTGTATCTCTAACCAGCTGTGTATGTTGGAAAAGCTGCATTACTCGTTTTACATAACAAGGTTTTTGTCTGCAGATACACATTTGTAAACCAGAAAAAATCCTGATAGTAAACAGATTTACTTTCATTTTGCTTATAATTAATCCTTTGTTTTTCTTTACTTCTGGTTTTAACAAGGTTTTTTTTTTTTAAGGCTTTGTTCCCGTCTGCTCCCTTGGATTGTCCCAAATTGGTCGTATGAACCTGGGGAAGGATGCCAGCACGTTCAAGTACTACACAATGTGTGGCCTGCAGGAAGGCTTCCAGCCCTTTGCTGTCAATATGAACAGAGATGTTGTCATGTGGTTTAGCAAACGCTTACCCACATTTGTCAATGTGCCAAAAGATCATCCTCATATTGAGGTAAACGTGCTCTTTTATGCATTGTTGAATATAGCACTTGTATATGTATAGCATTAATGGGCACTAAGCCATCACAGATGTTTCCATTGATATCTTCGTTTATAAACCCAAGGAATGTTTGGGTACTACAGCACTATTACTGACCTCATCACAAGGACCATAACTTGTGTCTTAGATTTTTTTTTGATCAAAAGTAATTTTTACCTGTAGCATGGCAGTAAATCAATAGAGTGAATTAATAAGGGCAGCAACCAGAAAAAAATAATTGCTCCATGATTCTTTTACTATCTGCAATATATTACTCATCATGAAAGGTATTAAATTGATACAGAAAGAAGCAATAGGTAAGGACACAAGATGCTCAAACCTGGAAAGAAGCTATATAGATCTGCCTGCAATATCAGACGAACAATAGTACATCCTTCTTTCCCTACTTGCCACTAACCATTCAGATCAAACAAAGTAGTAAAAAAAACAGATCCGCCGATGTTCTGCCCCACAACAATTGTAGGAAAGTTTTTGTCCGACAAAACTGACAGTGGCAGATATGATCGGCAGCTGACAGAAATCCTCTGCTCTGTCCATTCGACTGAACGTACGATCGCCATAGCAAGATAAATGTCGGGACACTTCACACATGATCTGAAAATTGTACAAATTGAGGATTGTATGATCAGATCTTCGCATCTATAGCCAGCTTTATCCAGTCCCATATCTGGCATACTTTGAGGGAAGGCCGTGTTGAATGTTTTGTAGCACTGCACCACAGTTTGTAGAATGGGTCAGCTTTGACCCTTTCTGCCACTGTCTTTTGTTAGAAATTACCCTCTAATTGCTGTGTACAGAATATATTGTGTCCTGTTTTACATAAAATTTATGTTCTAGCTAGAGAAGTTTCACATATGGACTGCTTATAATTTTTATGACTAACTAAAGCTAGTACCATACTGTAGACATGAAGAGTGGCATCACTAGGTATCATTAAGAAGGAATTGTTCTTTGTCCCCTTTGAAAATTAACTTTTGTGTTCTAGATCTGGTGAGCTTCACCAATTAACAAATCTGTTTTTCATCATAGGTAACAAGGATAGATGGGACTGTAGAAAGTCCTCCATGCCTGAAAGTCACTCACAAAACCTTCGGAACTCAGAACAGTAATGACGATATGATCTATTGTCGTCTAAGCATGCCTGTGGAGTTCCACTCTGCCTTTAATACTGAAGAAAACTTCTTGAAACGGTATGGGTTTTTTTTTGTTTTTTTTTTTAAGTTGTCATCTTTGCTTGTATCCACCACACAATGCTGTTTCTAAGGAGAACACTTAAGGCTCAATCTCAATGAGATGTCATAGATTTAATTTGTTTTTCAAAAGAAAAATATACATCTCTACATCTACTCTTAAATGATATCTATTACTTTAATGATAAAACTATAACCATTACTTTTCAAGTACAACATGAATGCCTAACTTACATGGTTAAATTTCACTTTAGGAATATTGATATTAAAAATAATGCAGGTATGGAATGCCTCTATTAAATAGGCAGAATGTTTGGGCCAGTGGTGTTTCTGTAATTTGGGCTGCTATTCATAAACTCTACTGATATAACTATACATGAATGAAAGGTACAAATGTTTAGAACCACTTACCAATCATTGCTTATTAGATCACTTCTTTAAATGGCAAGGTAATTTTACAGTAATACTGAGGTTTATGACCCCTGTCTGTTACTTGGTTAAGTGATGGAATTGCAAAACTTGGATTAAGTTGGATTTCTTTTTTATTTTGTGCCATGTGATTCTTTATACAATCTAAATTTTTGTTACCCTAGCCAATAATACTTATACTGATAAATTTGCCCTTAAAGTGTCAGATTCCTCCCAAAGGGATTACCATTGCCATGGGGCATGTGCAATCACCAAATATATATGAGAGAATGAGAGAGAATGTTTAATGTTCACTTTTAGATATCTGTTCTGGTTACAAAGGTTAAGTTCCACTGTCAAATTATATATAATTGCCATGTCAAACAAGACATGAAAATGGCAAGGTTTATGCAGTTCTTTACTGAGTTATTGTGCAAGATGGACATTTGTAATTGGAGTTTACAAAAATAGTGTGTTGCATGTAAGTGGGAGTTGACAAGGGCTGACTTATGAATCATACTTGTTTGGAAATACTCACTGCACATTGAACAGCTATGTACGGCATACTTTGTTTTTGTTCATGGATGTTTCAATATGTGTGTATTCTACATACTACCTGATGTTTTTGGTTCAGAGGGTCCGGACTTCTTGATGTTGGAACTTGTAGTTTATCACAAGTAGTAAAATGTTGTACTAAAGAAAATTTTCTTTTTCTAGAAACCAGCTTCAAGAAGCATCTTCACACACCACAATGGTAAGTATTTTAGTAATTGTTTTATTATTTTATTTTACATGACATTCTAGTGTATATATTTTGAGCCACATGCCTCTTGTATTCCTAAAGATACGCCAGAATATTGTTGAGGATAAAAAATATGTTTTATGGCTTTTTCCTCTAAATTGAGGTATTGGTAACATTTTATGTCTAAGTAGAAGTTGAATGATGCATCTAATGTTTTTCCTTTTCACTGCAGACATATTACTACTCAGTCAGAATATTTGCTGGACAAGATCCTTCATCTGTGTGGGTGGGATGGGTAACCCCAGATTACCACTTTTACAGAGAAAAATTTGACTTGTCCAAGAACTGTACGGTGACTGTGACTTTAGGAGATGAACGAGGCAGAGTACATGAAAGGCAAGTATTTGCTTGCTACCGTAGAGAGACTTGATTGTGTCATATTTCCAATATATTCAGTCTTATGTTTATTCCTTGTATTTTACACTGTTTTTGATATTTAACATTTTCAGTTACTTAAAGTAAGTTGCTTTTGCACCTTTGCTCTTTTCAGTGTTAAGCGAAGCAACTGCTACATGGTGTGGGGAGGCGACTTGTCTGCTGGCTCACAAAGATCCAGTCGTAGCAGTGTGGACATTGATATTGGGTGTCTTGTTGATTTAGCTACTGGACTGCTGTCATTCACAGCCAATGGAAAAGATCTTGGGACATGCTACCAGGTATTTACCTTAAACCAGACATTGTAGAATAATTTACATATGACTAGTTCCCTGTACCATTTGACATTTATTGTTCTCATTTTTAAAGCCAGTTGCATTAGATAATGATCTCCATTCTAATGAGTCTATATTTAACTTGATAGGTTGAACCAAACACAAAGCTCTTTCCAGCTGTCTTCCTGCAGCCAACCAGCACAAATCTCATCCAATTTGAGCTTGGCAGGTTAAAGGTATTGTTTAATTTTGCCTGTTTTTCATATATATCAGTAGCAAAACAGGACCATTTACTGAAAATTCCACCAAGCAGAGGATCCTTGTCCCACCAAGTCTACAGTATAACCAAAGATTCTGCATGTCAAAATTACAAACAATTTAGGTTTTAAATCATTGTATCCTAAAAGGTCATTGAACCTGTGAATCTGACAAAGAAAGCCCTTCGTGTATTTTAAGGTTCCGTATAAATATAGGCAGCGTCAATTTCTTCTGAATGAAGGATGGTAAACCAGATAGAGGAAAGGTACTTAATAGTAACCACTACATGGTATACAGTTTTTTTTTTCTTAAGAAAATATCAGGGGCTGAATGATCAAAATCAAATGCATTTTACTGAGTGATAATGGCACAATGCATGGAATTCATGCATTGTCAGCCACATATATCATCTTGTATCCCACTTCTCTATAAATGGAAATGCCCCTAGAGAAAAACACTTAATGTGTTAGTGCATGCACGTTTAGCCGATTTCTAACCACTTTAACAGACAAATGTCAGGGGGGCTGATTTGGGGTGCTCTTGTACCATCTAAAAGCACAGTAGACAAAATGCCTGTTATATGCCCCACAGGCTGTAGGCAATAATATCTATTCCATCTACTAGACACTGGTGGTAGGCTTAGTTGTTTAGTATGTATGTATATTTTTATTCGTATAGCGTTCCTTGAGTGTTCCTTGAGGGCAAAGCACTGTGCATCAGAACAATAAATTAGTAGAACAAACAGGGGTCATTGCTAGTGATGGTCGAATCTATCCCGTTTTGGCGAAAAATTTGCGACATTTTTGGCGCATCGCGTCATTTTGCCACGCGTCGATTGTGTTGTGCGTCGCGGCATGTTCAGTGCTCGTCTGTTTTTTTTTTTCACGCCAGTGAATTTTTGCTGCCGTTCTGTGAATTTATTCGGCGGCGAATCGCGGGAATTTGCATCGAATTCGCACCTGGCGAATAAATCCACCCTTCACTAGTCGTTGCAATAAATACAAATAAGTACAAAAATACAATACACATAAATATAAACTATAGTTACAATACAGATTAGGTGTTTAATGTCAAGGAGACAAAATGAAGGAGATCCATGCCCCGTAGAACTTACAGTCTAAATGGGAGGGCAACTTACTGACACAAATTGAATATTAAGTGCTGTAGGTTACAGTGGGTGACACTGCCATATAAGTGCCAGTTCCCAGTTCAGGTGTTATGCAAGTACTCCAACAGGTAGTTGAGTTTAGTTCTGAAGACACTGAGAGAGGATTCTCTACAGAAAAATTCAGAAATGGCATTCCAAATTTAAGGAGCAGCAAGACAGAAGGGTTTGATGTGGGAAACAATAGTAGTAGTTGGTAGTGCAACCAAGTGGTTGCTCTGAGATTTGGCAAGAGACATATAGAGAGATAAGATGAGGTGTAGTTTGTTGCAGAGGAGGAAAGGGCTTTGAAAGTTATGAGCTGGAGTTTGTAAGCTATTCTTTGTTTTATGGGAAGTCATTATAAGGACTTCAGCAGGGGTAGGCCCTGTACCCTTTTGGATGAGAGGAGGATAATTCTAGCAGCAGTATTTAATGCAGACTGTAGAGGAGAAAGATGGGAGTTAGGGTGGCCAATTATTAGAAGGTTACAGTAATCTAGTAGGGATAGGATGAGAGCATGCATGAGCTTCTTGGATATAGAAGGCATGGACTTTGGCCATATTGTGTAAGAAAAAGTGACCGGTTTTGACAGTGGTGTTAATATGATTAGATAATTATTAATTATCAGGGTTAATGAGAATGGCATCATTAGAGATAGTAAATGGGGGAGGAGGGCCAGGCTTAGGTGGAAAGATGATTAGTTCAGTTTTTGTTAGGTTGAGTTTGAGGTGGTGCTAGTTCATCCAGGTGGATATTGCTAGGAGGCATTTAGAGATCTGGGCCTCGGTAGCTGTTAATGAAGGGGTAAGTAACTGTATTTGGGTATCATCAGCATACAGATAATTAAAGTCAAGTGAGCAAATTAAATCTCCCAAAGAGTGTAGGAGAATAACAACGGGCCAAGTTCAGAGACTTGTGGCACCCCTAAATTAAGTGGAACAGGAGATGAGACTAAGGATAGAGAAGTGGCCTTTGGCTTCGGCAACCTGAATATCCTTTTTATTTAGTAATTTGGCTGATTGGACAGGTCAGGCATGGCCTTTTTAAGAATAGACTTTACTCAGGCCTGTTTGAAATGAGAAGGTTCCATAAGCCAGGGAAGAATTAAAGATCTGATTAAGTGCTCAGCAGCACAGCATTTGAGCAGAGAAGAAGGCATAGGGTCAAGAGAGCAAGTGAGTGAGTACAAGAGAAAGGAAGACACTGCAGCACCTCTTGTTTGAAGATGTGAACAATTTATTGCAATTGGT
>CM044445.1:95404378-95415045 GCA_024363595.1 Xenopus borealis | reverse complement strand
GGTATGTTTTGTTTATGTCTTGAGAAAGGTCCAGACTGGACCGAAACGTTGACAAATAAATGTAAATCACATCTTGAACTAGCACCCAGGCTATCTATAAGAGTTTAAGGATGTGCGTTCCATTGGACTATGTGTGTATATACATATATATATATATATATATATATATATAGCGAGAGAGAGAGATAGATATTTATAAATCAAAATAATGTAATTTTGGTGTATTTCAGATAAAAGTGCAAGAGAAATTCTGTATGATACTACTTTATGCTGATATAAATGATTAAGCTGCTTTCTGTTTTGTTGTTGTATATAGGTATTCCACTTGATGAAGAGGAAGAAGAAGAAGAGGATACATCATGGACAGGAAGGCTGAGAACATTGCTGTATAAAATCAAAGGCCGGCCTAAAACAGAAGAAAATGATCCAGATGAAGAGGAAGAAAAATCCCCCAGTAAGTATTGTAGAACAACTTGGAAATGTAATAGCAAACATTTGTATGCATACTTGAAAGATTTTTTACTGTGCTAAAAAAAATAATATTTAATTGGCTAAGGTCTTCCTTGTACATGTATCCCATTAGATGTGATTTTAATTAGGAGTCGGTCTGTGTTGACCTTGCATCTGATCTGACCTGGTGGTCAATCTTCTCCTGGGCCCTGCATGTCTCATTTACCCTACTGTAGCCACACTTGTATACAGGAGAGCTCAGTTTCTAGACATCTCTAGAACTCTTTCCTGATTGGTGCTTTTGAATGAATTTGGCATATACCAGTTACAGGAAGTTACCCATCCACCCTAAGGCTTTTACATGTCTCCTTCCAGTCTGACCAGCTCCTTCCTGACTAACTGATTATGAGTATCTACAGGGATCAAATCAACACTGGTTATAGTGATCCAGTGTGTTAATCTTGTGTAAGCCCCATAAATCACACACCATGGTGGCTGATAGGCTTGGTGACTTGTTTCTGGGCTGACTATTTTTTAAAGACACATGAGACTTCAGGTTAATCCAACTAGCCTCTGCTAATATCCAAAAGTAAACTCAAGTAAAAAAAACACAGCGGCTTATTAGTGACATTAAGCTCCACTGAAATCAGGCTTCTCAGAGTGTGAGCAGTGGTCAGCTCCCAACACTAAATTTAAGCTCAACGCAAGGAATCAAATTTCAGCAGCACCAGACATTCAGGGAGAGAATCTAGCCGCTTGTTTATAGTTGTTAGGGAGATACTAACACCTGTTGGTACCCCATAGTGTATGCAGAGAGATGAATAAGACACCGCATGCTTGCTTTACAAATTTAACTGCATGATTTAGATGCGCACAATTATTTTCTTTTTCTTTCTGGTGTGTGTACTAATCTGAAAAGAATGCAATTTGATATCAATGCCTCAACTGCCTTTCCCTTACTAGGGTTCTTTATAGTTGTACATTTTCCTCATCACAGCTGCCAGCATTATAAATGATTGACGTATGGAAAACGCATCTGTTTTTCCAGCTCTTCTGCATACACTACTTTGATTTCAAAATACATGCATCTTGTTAGTTGAACTGTGGGTCACCTAAGTAAATGAGAGCTCATCTTTCCATTAACCTTGCACCTAGACTCTGACCTGAATGATATATAGCAAAAGAAATGCATTCTGCAGTTCAAATTATATCCATGAAATCATGGCCCTGAGGGAGAACAATTTAGCTGGTTTAAAGGGATTCTTTTTGTTACATTAAAGATCTGGTTTCATAAATTAAATTTTCTCCAAGTCATCTTGGGGGACACAGGGACAGTGGGTATAGTTGGTATCACTAGGAGGCAGGACACAACCTTAATAAAGAAACTGACTCCTCTTCCACTGGCTATACCCCCAGCAAGTGGAGCTTAGGTCAGTTTGAGTTGTGTCCTCAGGAGGTTAGGACTTCTACAAATTTTTGCTCAGCTTTTGGCTTGCATTTGGGGTTGTTTGTCTTTTTACACTGCGTAAAGACTCCGTAGCACCCTACAATGTGGGGAGACCCTCTGCATCAGGGACAGGTAAGCTGGATCAGGGGCTTCCTGGGCCATTTCTTCTCTTTTTCTCTCCCTCCCCCCCTCCCCTAGCTGTGGAACATTTGGGGAGCACTCCCTCCACTGTACTATGAATGGGAGCTGTCATTGTATTTCTACCCGAAAAGGGTATTTTGGGGGGGGGGGGAGATAATGGGGCATGCCTAGTTCCCTGGCACCCCCCTTTTAAATAGTACATTGCGCATATAGGAGCGCTCAGTGTTTTTTATGCCCTTATGGTTGTCTGCCGCATGGTGTCTGAATGCCATCAGTTATTTGCATGCAACGAAAATTTGCACCAAAATTCTTGTTATATCCGTTCTGCCGCACAAAGCTTACAGCCACCCCTCTTGCGCTCTACAAAAACTCACGCAATGTTCGTTCAGCTGCACAAAACTTCTCGACCGACATTTTAGTTGGCGTGCGAGATGAAATCGTGCGAAAAACTGATGGCGGCCATCTTATCTGCGCTCCCATTGAACTGCACACACAGAAGCGCTAGGGCAGAAAGCACTACAGTGCGCAGATTCTCCTCTCATACCTACGGGTTGAGAAAACTGCAGGGCACTTCCAGGAAGATACTGTCTCCTTCCTGGTGATACCTACAGGCTAGTGGCAGACATTATCACTGAGGGCAACATGCCTCCCCACACTAGCACACCAAACATGGTACCATGTCTGCGGGGCCCAGTGACAGCCCTTTTTCTACGGCCACCGTTCATCTGAAATAAAATACTTGGCCTGTGCCAAATGCCGCAAACGTTTGCCCGCTGGGCATAACTATCCTTTATGTAGCAAGTGCAAGCCGCTCAGACTAGTTTCAGAGCCCCCAGAGTCTCTCCCTCTGGTGAACCAGGCCCCTCAGGGTGACCACTTGGCCTCCAGCAGGGAAACATCTACACAGAAGGCAGGCAATGCCAGAGTGGGCATCCCAATTGGCTAAGGGGAAAACATAATTAGCACAGTCCCTGGACAAGTTGCTAGCCCGCTAAGACAACCCTAATCCAAGACCCTCCTGATGATGACCGCCACCTCTCTGAGGGCAAATTTTCCTCTGGATCAGAGAACAAAGAGGAATCCTACCTACATTCCCCTGATGCGGAAACACTGATTACTCAGTACTGGAGACCCTGCATCTCCAAGAGACACAGGCATCGACTTTGCCTGCGCACAGTAAATCTGCACCTGTATTCCCTTCTCATTCTCAGCTATATCATACAGCAAGAATGGGACAAGCCAAAGAAACGCTTTCAACCTAATCTCAAAGCTATATCCATTCCAAGATTCCTAGATCCACGAGGTCGTTACTCGAGGCTACCACATGGAGTTCGTCTTGCTTCCCCCACACAGATTTTTCATGTCACGACTTCAATAGGAGTCAACCAAGCACATAACCTTCTAGAGGTCATTTCCAGCCTGCTTCTTGCAGAAATTATCACCCCCGTTCCTCTGGCCGAACTCCAGGGATACTACTCCAACCTATTGTGGTACAAGAGCTCAACAAATTGATTCGCACACAAAGGTTCAAGATGGAATCTCTAAGATCAGTCATCGCACAGGACAATTCCTAATGTCACTCTACATAAAAGGACGCCTACCTGCATGTTCCACTCTTCCCTCCACATCAGAAATATTTCCAGTTCACCAGCCTCCCCTTCGGCCTCACATCAGCTCTCCGGGTCTTTACACAAATTATGGCGGCATCGACAGCAGAGATTTTCAAGCAAGGATCTCCATCACTCCTTACCTGGACGACCCCCTAATCAGGCCCAGTCTCTTCAAGAGGCTCAACAGTCACTCCAAATATCCATGGATAAGTTCAGGGAAATGGGTTAGGTCCTGACTCTAGACAAGTCTTCTCTAGTACTCGGCCAATCCATGAACTTCCTAGGCATGAGTTTCGACACGCAAATGCGAAAAATCTCGCTAACGCCAGAAAAAGTGCTCCATCTCCAAGATCTAGTACGATCCCTACAGAAACCACATCATACATTGAAATTCTGCATGAAGGTGTTGGGAGTCATGGTCCCCTTTTTCAGTTTCATCTCAGAGACCTTCAATTGAACATACTCAACATATGGACCCAGAGATCCTTCCTGCAGGAGGTCCTGCTGTCCCCACAAATGAGGTCTCTCTTCGCTGGTGGCTAAAATCGACTCACCTCAATTGGGGAAGATGCCTAGGGAAATCCCTAGGGCGCATCCTCACTACAGACACAAGTCTCTTAGTTGGGGATCTATTCTAGAGGGCAGATAAGCGCAGACGCCTGAGTGAAAAGCATCTCCAAATCAATATACTCAAAATACGAGCAATTCACCTAGCACCGATTCATTGGCAGCAGGACCTGAAGGGCCAACCAGTGAAAGTGCAATTGGACAACTCCACAGCGGTGGCTTACATCAACCACCAGGGAGGAACAAAGAACAAAGCAGCCTTAAAGGAATTGTTCAGTATAAAAATAAAAACTGGGTAAATAGATAGGCAGTGCAAAATAAAAAATGTTTTTAATATAGTTGGTTAGCCAAAAATGTAATGTATTAAGGCTGGAGTTTCTGGATGTCTAATATAATAGCCAGAACTTCCTGCTTTTTCAGCTCTCTTGGACTGGTTACCCTGGTGACCAGGCAGTAACCAATTAGTGACTTGAGGAAGGGCCACACGGACCATAACTGTTGCTTTTGAATCTGAGCTGAATGCTGAGGATCAATTGCAGATTCATTGAACAGTTATGTCCTATGTGGCCCCCCTTCAAGTCGCTGACTAACTTAAAGTTAGAGCTGAAAAGCAGGAAGTTGGATTTTGACTATTATATTAGACATCCGGTCACTCTAGCCCAAGCCCGGACTGGCAATCTGTGGGTTCTGGCAAATGCCAGAGGGGCTGCTATAAGCTGCCATAGAAATTCAGTATTTAGGGGGCTGTTTGGGCCTCTGTGTACCTGAAATGCCAGGGCCTATTGTAATTCTCAGTCCGGACCTGCTCTAGCCATTTTTACACTGAACTATTCCTTTAAACAAGATCAGGCTCATCCTCAGGTGGGTAGAGACTCATCAAGTTCAACTGTCTGCCATCTACATCCCAGGCCTACTGAACTGGGAGGCAGACTTCCTAAGCCAACAGTCCATAGACCCTGGCGAGTGGTCGCTAAACAACACAGCCTGTTGGTGACCAGGCAAAACAGCCTGGTACAGACATCCACTGGCCCTAAACATAGACTCCCTGACCACCACCTGGGACTTCTGACTAGAGTACGCTTCCCACCTCTAGCTCTCATTCCCAGGGCAATCAGGAAGCTACAACGTGCGCGTGCCACTCTAATTCTGATTGAACCGAGGTGGCCTTGAAAGGCTTGGTTCATAGACCTACTAAACCTCTTAGTGGCAGAACCGCAGACTCTGCCTACACTTCCAGACCTTCTCACTCAGGGACCCATGCACCATCCAAACCCAAAAACCCTAACTCTGACGGTGTGGCCCTTAAGACAAAAAGGTTTTTGCAGGGCCGTGGCACACACAATGTGTGCAGCCAGAAACCCGGTCTCAGCCAGGGCCTACCATAGAGTTTGGTCCACCGACCAACAATGGTGTTCCAGACACAAATCCAGTTCAAGCCATTCTTCATTCCAAATATCCTGGAATTACTACAAGAAAGGCTCTCCATGGGCATGTCACTCGGCTCCCTCAATTCACAGCTTTCCAAAGAAGACTAGCAGTGATTCTGGATGTCCGGTCTTTCATCCAAGGAGCAGCACATGTCGCTCCTCCCCACCTGGGGCCACTCTAGTACTCCAGGCACTACAACGTCCACCTTCTGAACCTCTTGTATCAATAGCTCTGCAGTGGCTCACCTGGAAGACCATTTTCCTTCTAGCCACTTCCTCAGTGAGACAAGAGTCGGAGTGCTCCATCTTGCAGATTTACTTTCCTCATCTTCACCATGATTGAGCGGTCCTTTGCACTATCCCTTCCCTTCTACTGAAGGTCATTTCTGTACCATTTGAACCATCTATCTCTTTGTCCTACACCAGCTATACAAACCTTCGTCCAGCGGTCTGGTGATAGGTACTTTTTCTTGTTAAAGGGGTGCAAGCAAAATAATGTGTTCACCTTCACATCTTGTTACTCGAAATCCATAGAGAATTGCAACACTCCCAAATCATAATAAACCCGCCTTTACAGCTGTGCCAATGTAAAGTGCAATAAAGGTGGTTTTATTATAGGATTCCTGCACCAGCTAACCAAAAAGAGAGGGCTCTGCACACTCTGGATCCAGTCAGTGCCCTGCATACAGTCCAAGATATTCTCTATTAGTTTCTCCTTCGGGACAGCACCAAGGCACCATGGCCACCAAACAGGCTATATCACTTGGCTTAAGAAAGCTAGTCAAAGAGCATACACAGCACAGGGTCAGGAACCACCCCCAAGCAGAGTTACAGCTCACTTCACTAGAGGCGTGAGTACATCCTGGGCGTTCCGAAGTCTCCGCAGAACAACTGTGTAAAGCAGCAACGTGGATGCCTTGCGGCCTCTGACACCTGCTTTAGCAGAAAGGTGCTTCAGGCCGCGATGGTTACTTCAACATAGGGCTCTTCCCACCCAAGCCTGCAGGGGACGGCTTTGGTACGTCCCCACTGTCCCTGTGTCCCCCAAGATGACTTGGAGAAAAGGAGATTTTGTTTACTCTTCAGTTTTCTCTTCAGTCACTTGGGGGGGACAGGGCTTCCCTCCCTGGATAGAGGCCTTCACTTCTGTCAGACATGATGCTGTTATGTTTAAAGTTTAATTTAAGGTTATTATAGGTGAGTACACAAAATCTCATTTTTTCTTTGAATTCCAGTGGTTTTGTCTATTCTTCTTCACCCAACCCATTCTCTGTTTCCACCTTAGACAGTATATTGAAGGTGACCCAAATAAATTGGTGTTGTGAGGCCCAGATTTGTTGAGAGGCCACCTAGGCCGGGGCCTAGGGTGGCAGGATTTTAGGGGGAGGCATGCTGCCCAACCACACCCACATTGGTTCAGAAATTTTAATTTCTCATGTGCTAATTCCCATTGCTCTGTCTCGATGATGAAAATTTTAACAAATAAAAGGGAGTGGACAGGGGCGACAAAAGACAGCGGGCATAGGGGCATAATGGTATACCTATAGAAATTTCTTATTCTTTGTTTGACTCCCATATTCAGTGTCTCATTTACATTATTAGAATTGACCTCTCTTACCTTTTTAAGACAAAAGTGCATTACACTCTACCATCAGTTTAGAAGATATGTGCACAGCAAAAAGCTATTAATTATTCAGCTTAGAGTCTGTGCCCCAAAGGTCAACTATATACTTCCAAGCAAGTTGCTCAGAATGCCTTTTGCAACTGACTTCTTTTTCTTTCGGTCTTCATGATATCAGCAGTGTAAAACTACTGCAGGTGCCCCTTTCCTCCCCTTTCCTCATGTTCTCTCCAGCCAATTGTCCACAAGACAATATTGATGCAGGAAGCATCTCTTGATGTTTATCTGTTCAGTCCTATCTCTCTTGATGCTTCTCTGCTTGGCTCCCATCACAATGATTAAAAGAATTTTGTGGAATGCCAATGTAGTTGATAATTTATATGTATTTCATCTCTCCTTTTCTTGGACAGCAGTATGTACATGTACATAGAGTACAGAAGCAGCAGGCTCTGAATGGCAGTCTGTAAACTGAAATGTATGCTGTCATAGACAGTTAATCTATATTGGGTTTGTGTGTGGCTGTTTGGGCCCTTATGAACTTTAAATTCCAGACCTTATTTTGCATATCAGTCCAGACATGCACACATTCAAGGCTGCCATTGGTTTGTGAACTCAAAAAAGCCAGCTAACTGGCCCAATCTGTATGGGTGCACCCAAATCTCCCCATCTCTTCTAAGCTTCAAAAGATAAACATGCAGGCTTTAAAAGACAATCTGTGAGGCAAAGAAGCTCTGGACACTTCAGATAACTGGTTTATAACTTCACAAGATGGTCTTTATTTTGCAAATTTGATAGTGTCACAGTAAAGTATTTTAAAGTTCATTGTACAGTCTTTTAAACACTGCCTCCTTTTATCTTACTTAATTAACATCATAAAGTAGTGTTATGTGTAAGGATGTTCAAATAGCTTCATAATCATCCAATTGGGTCATTAATTTTTTGAGAGAGATGACAAAATACTGACATCTTGTGGTGTATGCTGAAAGCTTCAAGCCTACAAGAGAATACAATAGAACCCCCATTTTAAATTTTTCAGGGGACCAGGGAAAAATTTTGTAAAATCCGGGAAAATGTAAAATCAGGGAAATGTGTTAAAGTTACTTTTTCTTCAAGTACTGAAAATATATAAGCACAAGAGTCTGTTTTACTTTGAGATACAATATTTACTGTGTTAATAACAAGCGTTAAGCATTGCAGTGTTAAAGGGATACTGTCATGGGAAAACGTGTTTTGTTTTCAAAACGCATTTTTCTTTTCTTCTAGCCACACTGAAGGAGCTTATTTCACAAACTATGGTGCGCTGGGCTCAAGAGGATCACATTCAAGATCCAGAACTTGTACGCATAATGTTTAGCCTTCTCCGACGGCAGTACGATAGCATTGGAGAGCTGCTAAGCGCTATGCGGAAAACTTATACCATCAGTGCTGCTTCTGTTGAGGACACCATCAACCTATTGGCATCACTTGGCCAAATACGATCACTACTAAGTGTTCGGATGGGTAAAGAAGAGGAGATGCTCATGATTGATGGATTGGGGTAAGGCATTCCAATATACTAAATGCATAATCACATTAGGAATTTTCTCTGTACGGCACACTGTACGCTTGTTTTTTATTATTAAAAACTAAGTTTAAAGTGTTAGCTGCCAACTTCAATTGCAAACTGAATTTGTAAACACATTCTTGTCTGAAAATGTACATTAACCCTAACTGCTTTTGAATTGAAATAATGACAAAGTGACAATCTTACTTTATTGTTATTCATAAAACAAATAAACAAAGATATGATAAAGTGTTAGCTGCTGGCTGCCGACAGTCTCAGTATTTATCTTCTTCTTCTTCTGTTTTAATATATTAAGAGACATCATGAACAACAAAGTCTTCTATCAACATCCAAACTTGATGCGTGTGTTGGGGATGCATGAGACAGTTATGGAAGTCATGGTTAATGTGCTTGGTGGAGATAAATCGCAGGTAATCGGCTTCTTACTGCCTCTCACTTTAAAAGCCATAGGCAGAACATTTTTAGTGGCAAGTCATACAAAAATCTAAAACTTGTGATGTTTCATGGTACTGTAGCTAAAAATATTTTAGACCGTTTTTTCCAGTTGATGAGTACTAATAATTAACAATAACCTGTGAGCTTCGCATGTCCTAGTTTTCAAGATAACTGTTTCTATTTCCAGCAAATTGCATTTCCCAAAATGGTGGCAAGCTGCTGCCGATTTCTCTGCTACTTCTGCAGGATCAGCCGACAGAACCAAAAGGCCATGTTTGAACATCTTGGTTACTTATTGGAAAACAGCAGCGTTGGACTGGGTATGTTCTTAAATTGTTCTAAAATGTATAGAGGTTCTACTCTACTGATTCAGATTCCATTTATGTAAGCATCCCAGAACATTTCATAGAAGCCCAGGAACCTTCCCTTCGATATTGGACAGAGCTTATTTATAGTTACTTGCAAATATAATTAATTCTTAAATGAACACACAACTATGCTCCATATTAGCCTTTGCATAATTATCACGTAAGTAGTGTAATATGTTATAACTTTGCAACATAGTAGATGAAGTTGAAAAAGAAACATCTTCATTACAATCAACTTTTTTTGTAAGTAAAACCTGCTTAACTACTAGTTGATTCAGAGGAAGGAAGAGAAAAACCCCTCTGCAGCCTCTTCAATTTTCCACAGTGGAAGGAAATTTAACAATTCCGTATTGACTCCCTTTGACCTGTCAGTGGATCAGCATTGTAGTAGAGTTCGTTTCTGTAACTTGGTATTTTTAAATTTTCTAAAAAAACACCCAACTCTTTTTCGAAACAGTCTAATTGTATCTGTTGTTATTTATAGTGCTCTGAATGTTTATGGTACAGATTTGGGATTTATAATCCGAAATTTCCAGATGGACTTTGTGGAAGATGTTCTTCCTGTAATGTGGAGCTTTCTGATATATCCCATACCAGTAGTTCCAGTAGCTGTATCATATCATATAATTTGGTTTGTGTGCTCTGTAAACTTGGATGTATTTTTCCTTTGCAGCTTCTCCCTCAATGAGAGGTTCCACACCTTTGGATGTTGCTGCAGCATCTGTCATGGACAACAATGAGCTTGCCTTGGCTTTACAAGAACCAGATTTAGAGAAGGTGACGGTTAAGACTTGTCTGACTTAGGGGTTATTTATCAAAGGCAGAGTTGTTTTTTCATGGAAAATTCGAGTTTTCAAGGGTATTTTTTTGTTAAAAATTACATTTTCAGGTTAAAAAAAATAATAATTTATCAAGTTTTTTTTCAAGATTTATTATACCCAGAATCTGGAAATAGCTTGAATCCAAAAATACACCAGATAAAACCTGTTGAGGTCATGTAGAAGTCAATGGCAGAGGTCCCTTGAACCATTTGAAGA
>CM044445.1:95387615-95401467 GCA_024363595.1 Xenopus borealis | reverse complement strand
GCATTTGCCCGGGGGGGGAGGGGTGGAGGCTCTACACAGGGGGGAGGGATATTTCCACATATGGGGTTGAATTAGAAAATGGACTTATTAAAGGTCCATTTTCGATCGATAAAAAAATAATTTAAAAATACTTTGAGGGTCAAATTCCGAAGTTTTCAAGTTTAGAAAATTCGGACCTTACTAAATCTGCCACTAATTGTGAATAAAGATGTCAATTTCAGAGCAAAATGAAAAAAAACTCTTTCTTGAAACTATGGTAATGGAAACCATCATTTTTACATTGTTCAGTGAATTTTTTATCTTTTAACATTAAACAAGTCCCAGTGTATATTTTATTGAAGACTTTTTTGTCTGTTGACAGGTTGTAACTTACTTAGCCGGATGTGGGCTACAAAGTTGTCTGATGCTAATAGCCAAGGGCTACCCAGACATTGGATGGAATCCTATAGAAGGGGAGCGTTACCTCTCATTTCTGCGCTTTGCTGTCTTTGTTAATGGTAAGTTCAGAAACCAAGGTCTATTTTCAATAGTAATAGTTAAATTAGGAGCATATTTGACGTTTAAAAGACAGTCCATGTATGTATATGGTTAAGAGAGTCCTGTAATATTTTTACTTTCTCCATACTCACAATAGAAGTGTAATGACCATAATCACCATATTTCTGCTCTTGTGGTTTAACTAAGTAGCAGGTGCTTGTGTAAGACTGTAAACACTAATAAAAACTGGGTTAATACATAGATATATATATAATCAACAATGAAAGGGTTACGGCACTCACGAAAAATGTTATTCAGATGCCTGGGTGCACTCCTAGTAAAGCAAAGTGTAGTCCAAGGGAAGCAGGTCGCACTCACAGGGCTTATAAGCAAACAAAAAAATTTATTGCAGGCACAAAAAATAACTGACGTTTCGGCTGTGACACCAGCCTTTCTCAAAGTGTTTAAACAAGTGAAACAACAGTCAATTTAAACATACTGTGGCGGGAAAACAGTGCTGCGTAGGGTCGTGACGTGTGTGTTGTGTTCAGATTGTTTACGGATAATAAAGAAACAAAGAATCAAAATCAAAGGACTAAAACCAGGCAGAGACAATATACTAAGAACCGTGTCAAAAAGAGCTAAAGTTCAAGAATATGTGTCACCCCACTCAAGAGATGTGAAGGCTAGTTCTTGTCATTAAAACATGAACCCGTGATACAGAGAAAATAAAAAAAGAAAGAGTACTCGGCTTCCGGTGTTTGAACTCTGCGGTTACTTTTCTTTTTTTATTTTCTCTGTATCACGGGTTCATGTTTTAAAAGGAATGATCAATCGATAAAGGTACGATATCTGTTTTTGTTCCCCTAATAATTTTTTTTTATGCTAGTTTTTTTTTCAATAAAGTTTTATATTTTACAAACTGAACTCATAATAGCTATAAATTAAATAACTATTTTGCCACTAGGTGGAAACATCAGGCAAATTGTTCCAAAAAAGGGATTTCTGCAAAGACACAAGGCACAATTGAAATCATCATTGTAAACATTATTGCTACTTCCCCTAGATAAACTACAGTACCATGGAGACTATTGCTTCCATACATTTCCCAAGGTCAGAATCAGATTTGCAGGAGTTTGACTAGAAAATATGAGAGACCCAGCTGTTGTTTTTACAGTCACCCAAACCTAGAGTCCTGCAGCGGGTCGGGTACCCGCGGGTTACCCGCTGTACCCTGCGGGTTGCTTCTAGAATATCTGGGTGCAGAAGCGGGCCGGTGGTTTTGCAGGTTGGCGGGTTGAGGGTCGGGTCGAGGATCCTGGCTATATCGATTTTTACTCCTTTTTCTCAGCATTTCTACTACTGATGATGTCACATCCGGTTTACAATGACAGCATGTTGTGTTTGGTAGCCGAGGATAAGGAGAGTATAACAGTGCTTTATTAACAGGTCATGCAGCCATTACATAACAGCAGTAAGTCTTACTTTCACTTTCAAGTTGTACAGAAAGTCCTATGTATGCACAGTGCCACCTGCAGGCCATTTGTATAAACACCACATATTCCCCCTATAGTAGGAAAGCATTTGGACAAATAGATAAACAGTAACAATTAAACCGTATGTATCTTAAAGCAATATATACATTCTTTACATGACATAGTCCTTGGTCCATGCAGGTAGTTTCCTGATACTCTCAGTATGCCTTATAGGTTCACTTTCCTCTGCCCTATTGCAGTTGGCATCAGGAGTAGGAAAATGTCCTTCATCAAACGGAACATCTCCAAAGTCATATCTAGCAGGAGCAAGACTACTTGCATTCCATATGCGTCCATCAGACAGTTCATATGTGTATGGTCCTCGCTGGCGTCTCACTTCAAGTGGTGTAGTAAATTTAGATTGTCCTTGTTTCAGTATTCCTGGTTTCTTAATTCTGACTAAAGATCCAGGCTGAAAGTGCACTTCTCTTGCACCACGTTTTCTGTCAGTATAAGCCTTGCATTTGGCTTGGTGATGTTTCACAATGTCAGCAGTAGATGATTTTGTAGGAATAGTCTTTGGTGGAAGTTTGACATCTGCAACATGTAACTTAGTGCGCATCTGTCTTCCATGTAATAATTCAGCTGGAGATGATTGGGTTGTTGCATGGCATGTTGCTCTACCAGTTTCTTTAGTTCCTGTGAGACAGTCTCCCTTATAGAGTAGGGCAAGCGCCTCAATTTCTGGCGCACTGGTTTTACATCTGGTCTTTGTGTACAAAGTTCTTTGCACAACCCAGTGATGTGTTGCTTTGTGGTGAAATTGTAGACACTGGGTGTGTGGCAGGTACTGGTGCTATAGTAATGAGACCATCAACTAATTGTAGGTTTAATGCAGCAAAGAGATCCCTTCCAAGTATAGCAGTACCTTTATTCACAATGTAAAAGTCACATTTTGCAGTATTTGATTTAAATTGTACAGTCACTGCAATCAACCAAGCACAGGGATTGGATCCTTTAAGTAACTGACCAGTCTCAGGGCAGGTGCACCAAGTTTATCTTTTGCAAAGTATTTCAAGAAACTATCCTTTGGTAGTATAGAAACCGCTGAACCTGTATCAAGCATCAGGTTAATGGAGTGTCCCTTGTCAGCAGAAGCAGTACTGACATTGACAGTGCATATAAACTTGTCTGGAAGAAATGTACCAGATTTATCCACACTTAATACTGTAACATTTGTAGTAGTGAGTTCATGAACATCATTAACAGAACTACGGCATACCCCAGAAAAGTGACCTGGTTTCAAACATTTGCGGCACTGTATAGCTTTGGCAGGGCATTTAGTATAGTTTGCAAGGTGTTGTGTTGAACCACAGCGAAAGCAGTATTTTTTATTTGCATTTGCTGCACGGTTTTGCAGTGAATCCCTTTCCTTTGCATTGTATTTTTCCTGTGCCTGCACATTATTAGGCCACAGTTTTAAATTCACAGTCTATACATTCCCAGCAGTTCCCTGACTGAGAGTTTTAGCCTCTGCCACAGCTGTTTCAATTTGGCTAGCAACTGTAATAGCCTTTGCAAGGGTTAAATTTTGCTCTAGGAGCAGTCTCTCTCTAATGCGTGGTGAGTTTGTTTTTTCCACTATTTGGTCTCTTAGCATTTCATCTGTTAGATTCCCAAACTCACAGGTAACAACCAGCTCCTTCAAAGCTGCTACAAAATGTTCTGTGGATTCACCATTACGCTGTCCCTCTGCTCCCAGGCAGTGAATAAGTAAAGCACGCTTTCTAGCTGCAGAAATCTCCCCTTGGTCAGCAGCAATAATGTAATTATCAAACATATGCATCCAAGCAGTAAAAGGTATGGTAGGCTCACCAGGGTTTGGTAGAAAAGGTGCAGGCTGCTGCAGAGGTAGAAAAGACATCCTTGTCGCCATTTGTTGTGTTTGGTAGCCGAGGATAAGGAGAGTATAACAGTGCTTTATTAACAGGTCATGCAGCCATTACATAACAGCAGTAAGTCTTACTTTCACTTTCAAGTTGTACAGAAAGTCCTATGTATGCACAATGCCACCTGCAGGCCATTTGTATAAACACCACACAGCACTTCCTGTTTTACTCCTTTTTTTCTGATCGCGGCTACTTCCGATGATGTCACTTCCTGTTTACAATGACAGCGCTTCCTGATTCTTGATGGTCATCGGGTCGCGGGTCTGGGTTGCGGATCTTGGGTTGTGGGTACAGGTCGGGTCGTGGGTTCAAGCGGGTAAGAATGCGGGACTCTATCCCAACCTACCTCAAGCAAAGCAATTGCAGCTTATCTTTTGTAATAAGTCTATTTATCTACTATATACATGATTACTTTTTATTTTAAATGCAGTCTGTAGTTTAGACTTCTATGATGAGGGCTCATTTAATGAGGCCAGGTGCATTTGCTATGTGTGCTTATGGGTGAAAAATTGCAGTACATACTGTACTTGCTTCTGACACTGGTGCAGGGTTACGGTTAACTCCTCTCCAGTTTGGGCATTTGAATGATCAGTTGGCAACTCCACGCAGAGTGGCTGTGCTCTTGTGCAGGTTTTGGCTTTACTAACACATTTATTGCAAGGCACAGTTGGCACAAACTAACAAAATGCTCCAATTACGCATGAGCCAATATGCCGGTCTCCCAGTCAGCTTACCAAAGTTGTTGAAGATGGCTGCATGAACCTGCACCAAGGAGTAAGTATAAAGTATGGAGCATTTCCCCAGGGAAGTAGTTAGGCTGGGAGGAGGAGGGAGGGGGGTCTACGTGGGGTGGGGGTACAGGTTTTTTTTTTGGGTTGAATTCTCCATTAAGGCTACTAAAGGCATTTAAATAAATGTAATGATTGCTTGCCACCAGTATGGATTAATGCAGTTGTAAGGATCAAATACAAGGTACTGTTTTATTATAGTAAAAAGTAATTTTAAAACATATTTTGCTTCAAATGAACTCTTTGGCAGATGGCCTGCTTGTAATTGGGAGTTTTCTGGTTATTGGATTTCTCATACCTCTAGTGCAGAATATAACTACTGTATGTATTACAATATTTTTTGTTATTTTATTCCATCAACTGCCAGACTGGCAACTAAATAAATGAAAACTATCTTCTGTCCTACATAAGGAGACAGCCTCAATCTGAAAGGTTAAAACATTGAATAATTACTGAAATTAATTATTCTAGCAGGAATAGGGGAACTGCAGAAAGGGCAACTAAGTCACCACAGAGGATTAATGTATGCATCTATGACATTCACAAAGATAGGCCATGACTTTTATTAGAGATTATTTTCAGTAATAGAGCAAGTTTCCAAATTGTATGTTGTATTTTGCTGGGTATTATTAATGTTATTATTATTAACGTGTATTTATATAACGACACCATATTTTGCAGCGCTGTAAAGTAAGTGTGTTTATACAACTAAATCACATGAATTATATATATATATATGGAGTTAGAAAGGAAACTCTCATTACTATAGTTATTACTTGAGTAGAATAGAATGTTTGGGATGATTAAAATTTCCTCAGGGAATGGAGCAAATTATGTTTTTGTTGTTTAAGACACAGAACAACAACAAATAGTTAAAATATATAACACAGGACTATATCACACTGATGTCAGTCCCAACCAAAACTCAACATCATCTCACCCCTCCGGTTATCCCTTCACACAGATGCATGAGCTGTCGTTGTTCTGCATTTTCTTTTTCTTTTATTTGTAACAGGCGTCTGTCACAAGGGAGTAACATCTGAAGCAGAAAGACACTGAACCCCTCTAGGGAGTGGTAACCAAGCATTGCTTTGTGTCACTTGTTTTCCAGGTGAGAGTGTTGAAGAGAATGCCAGTGTGGTGGTAAAGCTCCTTATTCGACGTCCTGAGTGTTTTGGGCCATCCTTGAGAGGAGAAGGGGGAAATGGTTTGTTGTCGGCGATGCAGGAAGCTATTAACATCTCTGAGAACCCTGCTCTGGACCTTCCTTCTCAGGGGTATCAGAGGGAAGTGTAAGTGTGTTTTTCCTACTAGTGATCTTTTAACTTGCACATCTTGCCCACTGTGAATGTTATGAAAGTAGGCTATTTTCCATTAAAATATTTGAGGGCTGGATCTGCAGTCATCTTTGTTCTGAAACAGATCAATTATAATTGCGTTCTCTCTAGAGCAAGCAGTTAATCATTGATCTCAAAAATTTGCATACTGTGTGCACTCATCTATTCCTCATTGAGCTGGCAAAATGTGCTTCAGAAGCCCAGCACTCTCTGACTGGTGAGTAAGGACAAACTTGCTTGCTCTACAACTCAGTCACAAATGTAAAAGAGAATGCTTCTTGTGTGACCTACAGCTATGGGGATGTCTTAGGAATGTTGTTTTCTCTCACCAGCATATGGACCTTTTTCCAGGGGTGCCAAGAAATAGTTGGGAAAAGCAATGTCTTTACAATTGATAAAGCATCACTGAACCTTTTTAAGCACCAAAACAACCATCACTAATTGTAAGCCTTTATGTCAGGGTTCATATATATAAAACAAACAAGGGAAAGTTGATCTCACCACTAATTTAAAAAAAAATTAAGCAATGAGGTTGTGACCACAAAATTCATATAGACAAATGCAAGAGATCCTCTGCACTCAACCCATTATCAATATATTAAGGACATTGAGACATTTTGTGCCTTAAACTACTAAAAATGCCTTCCCCTTTAAACAAAACAGGGATTGTTTGTTGTTGCAATATATTTAAGCTGGCCAACTATCTCCGATATGGCCAGTCCAACACTCAAATTTCATCTGATTCATTAAGAATTCATTTGCTACCCCGTAACAGGGCCTTATATGCTGACTGTCATTTGAGCTGAAAGTTAATATTGTAATATAGTTGATACTGTTAGCTTGAAACTGCATATTTGATTCATTATGTTAACAGAACATCATAGAATATTACTGTCTACTTCAATTCACGTAACTGTTCTGTATGACAGTCTGAATAAAAACAAGTTTTAAAAAAAAAGAATTAATTTGCTTAATTTTATATATACTATATATACTATGATTATATATATATATATATATATATATATATCCAGAACGATGAAAGCACTCACAGCTCATATCATGGAGGTTACTTAAAAGGTAATTCTTTATTTTATGCTCGCATCAACGCGTTTCAACCCACAGGGGGTCGTCATCAGGATGACGACCCCCTGTGGGTTGAAACGCGTTGATGCGAGCATAAAATAAAGAATTACCTTTTAAGTAACCTCCATGATATGAGCTGTGAGTGCTTTCATCGTTCTGGATATGCCATACACCTATGGTTAGCACCCAGCCTTGTTAATGAATGGTGAGTGCCGTTGGACTTTGCTTTATATATATATATATATATATATAGTGAATAAAATACCCCCTCTTGTAAATTGTAAGGATATTATAAGTTACCGAGAAGTTTTATGACCTTATAAAAATATGAGGCTGAAGGGTACTTTGTTTATTATAATACAAGTTTCAGAGAGTCATGTGACTGAAATGACATCAGAACTCACTGTTTATAACTGATGATATCAGAACTCGCCATTTATAAGGATATAATTTACAAGACATTCATGGCTTTTGTGTATTATATATATGTATGTGTCGTTGCAAAGTGAGATTCCATATATGTGCTTCACCACTGTAACTTTTCCAATCTTTACTCACATTTAAAATCTGTATTCAAGTACATGGATGCAAGTGTTCAATGGCGTTAAGCTGTCACAAAAAGCTATACAAATGGAGGACTGAGCAAGAAAACATCCCTTTTCAATGGTTTGTTATTTATACTAATTGCTTAATGTTATTTTAGGGTCGAGGAAGATGAAGAAGAAGAGATTGTACACATGGGAAATGCTATAATGTCATTTTATTCTGCACTCATTGACCTTCTTGGACGTTGCGCACCAGAAACCCATGTAAGTGATTAATATTAGACCAGACGTGGGGGAAATGAGGGCATGCACATAACAATGCAGCAAATTTAGTGTAGAAAATAATACTGAAGAAGTTATGCAGGATCTTGATTTCACAATGTTAATTTCCAGGTAAAGGTCCTCATCAGGACTGGACTGGGATTCAAAATAGGCCCTGCCATTACTGCTACAAAGAGGCCCAAACAGCCCCCACCAGCCCACTCAATAGTCACTTTCTATGGCAACTTACAGCAGCCCATCAGGCATTTGCCAGAACCCACAGATTGCCAGTGTGGGCCTGGTCCTCATTAACTATTAAAGGTGTATCTCTGTCACAATCTATAAACACATTATCAGTAAAAGTATTTGCCTGATGCTTTTACATTACCTTTCTTGTACCCATGTTTCTCTATGAAGGGGCTGCCATATTTGTGCAGCAGGAGTCCGTTAGCATTAGAAATAAACTATAACTGACAGGCTGAGATGGGACAGACAGGTTGGCAAAACACTCTGGTTAAGGAACTTCAAGTAACAATTACTTACAAAACCAGAACTATCTGTGAAAAATGATGACCTACAGGTAACTTTAAATGTAGATTAATATTTTGAAATGTGGCATCATCATGTTCTGTTTATATGGAGCCAACATAAACTTAGTATACACACACACTTTGTAGCATAAGTATTCCAATACAGGTATGGGATCCAATATCCAGAAATCCAATATCCAGAAGCTCAGAATTACGTAATGGCCATCTCTCGACTCCAAATAATCCAAATTTTTAAAAATGATTTCCTTTTTCTTTATAATAAAAAACAGTGCCTTGTACTTGATCCAAACTAAGATACAAATGATCTTTATTGGAAGCAAAACCAGCCTATTGAATTTATTTAATGTTTAGAGGATTTTCTAGTAGACTTAAGGCATGATGCCCAAATTACAGAAAGGGGGAAAAAGCCCAGGTCCTAAGCATTTTGGATAACAGGTCCCATACATGTACAAGGACTGCAATTTTCCATTTCACAGCAGTCTAATTGGCAGCCTTCTATGTACTAATATCACCTTCATGTGCATTAAGTGTCTGCTTCGTATTGTGCCTACAGCTGATCGAGGCTGGAAAAGGGGAAGCTATTCGAATTCGGTCTATCCTTCGCTCACTTGTTCCCACTGAGGACTTGGTTGGAATAATTAGTATTCCATTAAAACTTCCTGCATTTAACAAAGGTAAAATCTGTAATCATTGGTCACATGTCCTTTTCCTGTATTGTTTTTGTTGCTGCTGCTACATCTAATTTTATTATGGTGCTTCTATGAAGAAAACCAGCAGTGAATGCTTGTACTGTAGCTCCCATTTATCACCTTAAATTAATGAAGCAATATCACTACATATACACTTAGATTGATATATTTTCTTCTAATGAGTTTTTAAAGACCTAGAGATGAAATACATTTTAATTTATTTACAGATGGCTCAGTGTTTGAACCCGACATGGCAGCCAGCTTCTGCCCAGACCACAAAGCCCCAATGGTGCTTTTTCTGGATCGTGTTTATGGCATTAAGGACCAAAGCTTTCTCCTGCATTTGCTGGAGGTTGCCTTCTTACCTGATCTTAGAGCATCAGCTTCTCTTGACACTGTAAGTATACTGTATGTTGTGTAAAACCTGGTGTACCTAACTTTTGGCTTCAGTATTTGTATGTCCCTCTATCTGCAACTTTTCATGAATTGATATGCAGTTGTTAATTATCATTTTCAACAAATGACAAAACTAATAATAAATATTAAGCCCTTTGACATTTTACCTGGTAATATTATGTTATTCTAAAATTACTTTTATAACCAATGCAAAATCTTTCTTTAAAAGATATTCCATGGGTTCATTTACATATGACAGGACAGGTTGCATAGTGTAAAAATTAGACCACCATGTTTTTTTTACTTACTTTGCACCCTGCAGTGTCTGTGGAAGAAGCAGGTCAGGGCTGGTTGCATCTGTCAGAGCTGTATTTCTAAGGGCTAGGGCAGACAGGGGGATTCGGGGGCAATTTGTCGCCTGGTGACTTCTCGCACCCACTTGTAGCCCCCGAATCTCCCCGTCTGGCCTTAGCCTTAGGGGTGGCCTGGGGGAGATATTGTCAACACCCCCACCTGTTGCCTAACTTGCACATCATTTAGGCACAAGTTAGGGTGAATCTGCCCCATTTCACCAAAAAAAATTGCGAAACAGCAAAAAATTTGCAAAATGCATTGAAGTCAATGATCGTCAAAATAACTTTGACACACGACAATTTTGATGTCAAAGACAATTTTTATATGCATAACTATTTCAACCAAATTTATTAATATCAATGAGCGTCCAAATAATTTTGACACACGTTCGACAATTTTTGCCAGGACTGGTGAATAAATTTGCCCATCACTAGTGACTGGCACAGGGTGCGTACCATCTGCCTTTTGGCTTGTAGGAAGGACAGGAGTTCATATATATTGCTTAATGAATGATAAAGGCATGTCATTTTATCCCGATGTTAGCCAGCAGAGAGAGCTCAGTTCCTTAGTGATCTTATTCTTGGTAGAGGTTTTCCATAGTCAGTGATACATTTTCAGATAAAACTCAAATGACTGCAGTACTTTTGTTCGTGACAAATAGACTTGATAGCCCTTCACACCTAAATGAAGATGTATCTACTTGGGAGGGTTTACAGCAAAGGTCTGATTTAGGTCAGAGTGGGTTAATTGTATGAAAAGAAGAAAAAAGAACCCTGCCCAAGACTCAATAAACACAGTGAACTAGAAGGGAGGTTTGGCACTAGACACCTTGCTCACACTAAAAAACCTTAATTAGTTGGTTGAGTAATAAATAAATCATTACATAAATCAATTTGATAATACTATGAAAAAACTGAGTGTATAAGAATTTATTGGCATCCTACCCCCTTAATTAATAAAATATTTGATCAATATATAAAGGTCTAAGTATAAAATGCAAGTGCTATTAAATTGATATAGTGCTGAAAATTAGAATAAATACCCAAGTAGCATTAGATTGACTTTTAAGGATTGAATAATTGGTTTTTAAACTCACATATATTTATGGTCATTTTTTATCAACTCAATCTAACGCTACTTGGGTATTTATTCTAATTGTTCCTGCCTTTGCTTTGTGGTGTCCCAGATTTTAGCAAATCTATTTATGGTCATTTTTTATCAACTCAGAGAAATGGGAAAAAAATAGAAGGTGGAGTTGTCCCGTAAACTTTCTACCTATTTGATTGCTAAAATCTGGGACACCATAAAGCAAAGGCAGGACAGGAAAACCGGGACTGTGGCCTTGGTATTTTAACTTGCCCTATTCAGATGAAAGAGCTGAATAACCCTGATTAGCCACAAATCCAAGGCCCCTTAGAATGGAAGGAAGAGTTTCAATAAGGAAAGAAACCGCCAATGCGTTTTGCTGTATAGCTTCCTGGACACGCTTTGAGAAAGCTATACAGCAAAACACGGCATTTGCTTTCTTTTGTTTTACTTATATTATTTTTAACTTCGCTATTTGAAGCAATTGAGAGATTTGGTGGGTGAGTGGTAACCGCTTGTGAAATCCTTATTTCTTTCCTTATTGATTTTAGCAATAAAATAGGTAGAAGGTTTACGGGACAACTCCACCTTCTATTTTTTCCTATTTCTCTGACTTTTAAGGATTGGATAATTGGTTTTTAAGATGGCCATAGACGTAAAGATTTTTGAAAGATCCAATGGTTATCGTGAGACCACGATTGTCTCAAAACAATAGTTTAAATGTCCGATGTGTCCATCAACTAAAAAGACCATTTCAGGTGATATTGCCAGCAAAACTGAAGGATCGCAGCCTGTTGGCCCTGCAAACATAGGTAGATTGCATGGGGACCGATAAAGATTTTCTAACCTGGCCGATCAATCATCAGACCGATGTCGGACGAAAAATCGTAAGATGTACGATCGTTTGTATCCCACTAACCGCACTATAATTTGACAGATTGGTCGGACTTCCCTAAAATCAGTCCTTCGGCAGGGAAAGATCGTTGCGTCTATGGGGAGCTTTAAACTCATATCTATTTATAGTAATTTTTTATCAACTCAGTCTAACGCTACTTGGGTATTTATTCTAATTTTCAGCACTATATCAATTTAATAGCACTTGCACTTTATACTTAAACCTTTATATATTGATCAAATATTTGATTAACTGGGGGGGGGGGTTGGACGCCAATTCATTCTTATACACTATGTTTTTTCATAGTATTATCAAATTGATTTAATGAATTTTGTAATGAATTTTCTTTTTCAATGAATTAATGGTGGAAACCCTAATTGTTCTAGTCACATCACCAGATTATGTAATGATTTATTTATTACCCAGCCAACTAATTAAGGTTGTTTAGTGTGAGCAAGGTGTCTAGTACCAAACCTCTTTTTGTTCACTGTGTTTATTTGGTCTTGGGCAGGGTTATTTTTTGTTCTTATTCATACAGTACATTTGTTGCCCTGTTTCTTTGTATCACTGAATACATCATAAATGCAGACAGCACATACACCTTGATGTTTGTGCATACAGTTTAATTTCTTATAATTTTTTGCTTAAAATAAAATGACTGTATTCACAGTAATTACAGAAAGCGGGACATTCCAGTGTGGGATGCTGTACTCATTACACAAGGGATTTCCATACCCCCAGGTCCATACTAGCTGTACTAAATTAAAAGCAACATGCTCACAGAAAATAAATATTGTATGCACTGTACTTTCATTAAGGAGAGTAGTCTAAATGATACCGTGATGTTATTATTCATATTTACATTTAATTTCTTAGGCTTCTCTGAGTGTGACTGAAATGGCTCTTGCTTTGAACCGCTACATCTGCTCAGCAGTGCTGCCCTTGCTCACTCGATGTGCACCCCTTTTCTCTGGAACTGAACATTATGCTGCGCTCATTGATTCAACCCTACATACAATCTATAGGTTGTCAAAGGGGCGTTCTTTAACAAAGGCTCAGAGAGACACCATTGAAGAGTGTCTGTTGTCTATTTGCCAGTAAGCGTTTTATTTTTTTAACCAATATCTACAGTTAAGCAGCCATTATGGATAAATGTTCTGGAACACGCCGCACATTGTTGTTAGAACATTCTGCAGCATACCCTTGTTCAAGGCTTTCCTGTTACATCCCATGTATATTTTCAGGTGATGATGAGGATAACTACAATGCATTATTCTCTGATTTGTCCTAATCGCCCACACATTTGTATGGCTGGCTTATGTTCTACATATTCACATAAATAAGTAGCAGTAGATGTCAGGGTTGCATCTGTGGTTGCTAAGGAAGGTCTCCAGTATGTCCTTATCAAGCATTTCAAAGTTAAGTCTCAGTTTTTATAAGAAGCTGTATATCTGCAGGTAGATTTTCTCAATGCTGATGTGTCCTACGTAAGAGCATGTGCAGATTTTAAGAAAGGAAATACTCTTGTGCTACAACCTTCACTGGATTGCCTACATTTCTGTGTAGTCCAGTGAAGGATGCAATACAATTGCTGGTAGATCACGTCTGATCCTTTAGAATTCTTAATCATAAACTAAGGTGTGTATATTTATTTTAACACAGATAATATTATCTGCCTGATTTCACAAATCTTTTATTTTCAGTCATATGAGGCCTTCCATGCTCCAGCAGCTCCTGCGGCGCCTCGTTTTTGATGTTCCCTTACTCAATGAGTACTGCAAAATGCCACTGAAGGTAGTTCATAATAAGCCTAAAATATGATTTCTAAAAATGATTGTGTGCTTTAGGAATCCCTGAAAAAAGCCATATGACTATGCAAGCTAATAAGACTAGGGACTGATGTATTTAATATATGTGTGTCTGTCAAGTAAGTTGTCTGTGTATATATATGTGTATATATATG
>CM044445.1:95314721-95387605 GCA_024363595.1 Xenopus borealis | reverse complement strand
TTACTTAAGGACCCTTAGGTGTCCAATATGGAGGGAAACTGCCTGAGTAAACTACACCCAAATCTCAGGGTTGCTACATTAGGGATGCACTGAATCCACTATTTTGGATTTGGCAAACCCCCCAAATCCTTCACGACAGATTTGGCCGAATTCTGAACCTAACCAAATTCTAATGCAGCTGTCTATATAGTTACGCCACTGTATGGGATGTATTATCCCAAATTCTTGGATCCTCCATACTATTGTTATGCCACTGGTATGGATTTATACAGGTCATTGTTCTATAATTCAGGAGAATTTTTTTTTTATTTGAATTATTTGCTTAAAATGCACTGTTAGGGAGATGTTTTTCACATAGTTTGGACCTTCCTGGCTATTGAGTTTCCAGATAAGTGATCCCATAACCTGTATTGTATTATTATATGTGTGCATTCAAAGATAAAATATTGTAGGAAATGAAAATGCCTGTAAAGAGTTACAGGTAAACAGGTACAAGTACAAGAAATATAACAGGGGAATGTTTTGACTTTACAGCTTTTGACAAACCATTATGAGCAATGCTGGAAATATTACTGCCTCCCTTCTGGATGGGGAAGTTATGGATTAGCCTCCGAGGAAGAATTGCACTTGACAGAGAAGCTATTCTGGGGAATATTCGATTCTTTATCTAACAAGGTAATTTCATTCTCTGATGTAACAAATGTGCTAAATATGATAGATGATAATTGGTTTTACTCATTTCCTTGATATTTTTATAGGGCTATGATCAATCCAATGTTTCTTCATTATTGTGGTTAACTCATTTGTATGTTTATTTTCACAGGCTTCATAAGATGCCACCATTCTATATTACTTAGCTCTGCTTTACATACATTGCCTTATTTAATGAATCAACATGATGGCCCTGAGCCAAGCAGTCACTGCTTATATTTATTAGAGGCATCACCATATTTAATTGCATGTGTAGTGTTTGCAGGGAATGCTTTGTGATGATTGATCAAGAGCAGCTATTTTAATCTTACCTTGGAGTGGCAGTATGATTTCAAATATGTTTTTTGCCACATTTTCCCCTCAAATTTAAATCTCATAGTGTTGCAAAGCATGTATGTCTTACTGATAATGCCATTAGCTGTAGCTTTAGGTCCTGAAACCTGGACTGAAGTGCAAACTGCTTGAGCAACATGGGGTGCCCTTTTGTGCCACTTGGTGCTATTGCATTTATGTCAGTGGTCAAAAGATCTTGAGTAGGTGGGTGTTATTTCCTGGGCTCTCATCTATCCTATACTATGTCCTTCTGCACAACCACACAACAGACTAAACTAGCACATTGACTCCTAATAGTTAGGAGCAAACCTTTGGGAATAGCATTGGAGTATATACAGTTTCATGTCCATGTTAGAGCTTTGCACTGGCATTAAATGAGCCCTTATATGTCTCAATACCTATAAAATGTCTATACCACACGCCATCTTAATTTGCCAAACTATATAAACTACCGCTAATGCAAGCCCTGGCCCATTTTCTAATCTGAATATATTATTGTCCTGGTAAAGTTGGGACAGTTGGTAGATGTTTTTATAGAAGTCTTTTGTGAGTCATATTCTCTTATTAAGCTTTGCCATGTAGCTTTTATGTAGAGGATCAAATATTTGACAGACCACAATTATTCCATAATTATATACCTTTGTGTTTGCTGTGCTGCATAAAAATGCATCTCAGTTATTACCATTAATGATAATTAATGAAAGATAATTACAATACTCTACTGGTACATTCTTTTAAAGTCTATTTAGAGATACCTTCTTTATTCAAGTTCATCATTCAGTGTTTCAAAGATATGTGCAGAACATTTTATACAGTTGTGCTCATAAGTTTACATACCCTGGCAGAATTATTACTTAACCATTTTTCAGAGAATATGAAGGATAACACAAAGACTTTTTTCTTTCACTCATGGTTAGTGGTTGTCTGAAGCCTCAAACCTTCAGGCACAAAGTCATTAGTGAATTGAACTTTTTGGCCACAACCATAAATGCTACATTTGGAGAGGAGTCAACAAGGCCTATGATGAAAGGAACACCATTCCTACTGTGAAACATGGTGGTGGATCGCTGATGTTTTGGGGATGTGTGAGCTACAAAGGCACAGGAAATTTGGTCAGAATTGATGGCAAAATAAATGCAGTAAGTTATCAAAAAATACTGGAGGAAAATTTGCACTCATCAGCCCAGAAGCTGTGCATGGGACGTACTTGGACATTCCAACATGACAATCATCCAAAACACAAGGCCAAGTCATTGGCTACAGCAAAATAAAGTGAAGGTTCTGGAGTGGCCATCTCAGTCTCCTGACCTCAATATCATTGAGCCACTCTGGATAGACCTCAAACATGCAGTTCATGCAAGACAGCCCAAGAATTTACGGGAACTGGAGGCTTTTTGGCAGGAACAATTGACAGCTACCACAAAAGACTTCAAACTGTCATTGATGTTAAAGGGGGCAATACACGGTATTAAGAACTGGGGCATGTAAATTTTTGATCAGGGTCATTTGGGTGGTTTATGTAGTGATTATGATTTAAAAAGAGTAAACACAATTGCTTCAGCCAACCACTAACCATGAGTGAAAGAAAAGTTTTTATGTTATCATTCGTATTCTCTGAAAATTGGTTAAGAAATTATAAATTCTGCCAGGGTATGTAAACTTATGAGCACAACTGTATCTCTCTGGCATTCAGATGAAAGTACTCACCACAAGAACTTTAATCGAGGAGAGTTTTAAACTCCATCTTGACTTGCAAAAATAGGTTATCCCTGCATTCATGTAGAGTTTTCTGATGCCATTGGTGCATTTGTTGTTTCTCATCTATAATTCTTTATCTGTTTTATATATTAGCAGCATTAGCAGGCTTTTACACAGAAAGATTCTAATATAAAATGAGTTGAAGGGATAATTAGACAGTTAGAACTAATGTGTCTGCCTTATCCCCTGGACCCAGTCTTCGGTGTGTAGGGTTGGAGGGGATCTAAATATTACTCGAGTCAGACTGCAGGTCTCATACAGAGACACACACAGCCTGCAGCCTTTCCAATCATTGGTAAAAGAAACACTAAAGCTTGTGAATCCAATGGCCCATGCATATTTTTTGCATTTATAGTAAGTTTGTCTTTGATAGTTCATTTACTATCTGACAAAACAATGATGATGATGGGCTAAAATAGACTGACAGAATCCCTGCAAACAATACCATTTATATTCACTTTTGTGATGTTTCATTTTGTTGCTCAGATCGTAGTTCTTGTTTACTTGATCTTGTGCCTTTGAGTTGTTTCTTGGCATAACCCGTTGACTGGAGATAATGAAATCATTATTTAAGCTGTTCTTCCATTTATACAAAAAAAAAAAAATATATATATATATATATATATATATATATTGTATACTCTGTAAAGTCAAAGCACCAATATAGCCACTTTCAGCAAACCCTTGGGTAAACTGCTTATTAGTGAAGTGTTATGTTTTCCACAAGTATTTTACAGTACCTAATACGTGATAACTTCTAAATTGGTGTACACCAAATGACTTGTGAAAGAATTGCATATTGCATTGTGCTTGGTGGTACAAAAGCATGGTGTGATGTATGTCCACTAGCCTGTTTTTAATGACTTACCATAAGTATAATAGTCATTTTGTTTGTTATTGCATTTTGACGACCTTATTTATTCAGTTATAAATTACTACAGCTGCTTCCCCAATTAAAAAATTAAATGTCAACTACTAAATAGCCCCCTCATAATGTCTTTCCCCTCTGGAATTTGCACCAGTCCCTTATAACCTCTCCACAAGTTAAATTGTAAAGGAACAGTAACATAAAAAAATGAAAGTGTTTGACAGTAATTAACAATTTACTGTTGCCCTGCACTGGTAATACTGGTGTGTTTGCACCAGAAACACTATTAAAGTTTATATAAACAAACTGATGTGTAGCCATGGGGACAGCCATTAAAAGCTGGAAACAAGGAGAAAAGGCACAGGTTACATATCAGATAACAGATAATCTATCCAATACAATGGTGTTTTATCTGTTATCTGCTGTGTAACCTGTGCCTTTTTCCAGCATGAATGGCTGTTCCCATGGCTACACAGCATCTTTGTTTATTAAAAATATAGTAGTGTTTCTGACGCAAATACACAAATTAAGCAGTTTCATTACCTGTAGCTTCTCCAGAGGTTCTGTGCATCTTTTACTTAGAACTGTTTCCTTAGTTAATTGTACCAGCCTTTATAACCTGAATACCATGTGACAGTAGTTCTTGCCCAGGTGCATAAGCTTGCAGTTATTGCCGTTAACATGTTTGTCAATTTGTTGCTCACTCCACCAATTTATTTAAATTTTACATCAAAGTAGAAACATTCTGCAAACAGTTCTAGTTTTAGTGCAAAACAGAGACAGTATATACAATGCCATCCTCCAGGTCATTAATGAAACAAATAAATTAAAAAGCAAAGATACTCCGTACTCTGCTTTGTGTTTTCATGTCGAAATATTAAACTGCCTGTCTATATATTGTATGTATTTGTTGTTTTTGTCTCCGTGATACCTTCTTGTCTCATAGTAAAGAAATACTCTATGGGGAATGTTATTGCCTCATAGAGTATTTGCTAGAATTGATGCTAAAAGCCTGTGTTTTTAATGACTTGCAAAGTGTTCTGTTTGAATGGATTTTGCTTGTTATGTTTTACTAAAAATGATTGATGTGCTGCTGTTGGCTTGATGTTACTACCACTAACGATTTGCATGTTTTTCTGTGGGACTCTCCAACCAGTTCCTATCTCTCCTGCAGAAGTATGATGCTGAGCTCTTCCGAATGTCCATGCCATGTCTCAGTGCCATCGCTGGTGCTTTGCCACCAGATTATGTTGATACCAGAATTAAAGCAACTCCAGAGAAACAAATGTCTGTGGATGCCGAGGGAAATTTTGATCCAAAACCAATTAATACTGCAAAGTGAGTCATGGTAGTTTTTAAAGTACTCATTACATATCAATATATATATATATATATATATATATAGTGAATAAAGTACCATAAAGGCCGAGTGTTTTTATACAGGTCATGGAACTCCGAGGTAACTTCTAATATCCTCATATTTTGCAAACAGGGGTACTTTATTTATTATAATACACAAGTTTCAGTGAGTCATGTGACAGAAATGACATCAGAACTCGCCGTTTATAACTGATGACATCAGAACTCACCGTTTATAAGGATATAATTTGCAAGATATTTACAGCTTTTGTGTAGTTTATATATATATATATATATATATATATATATATATATATATATATATATATATATATATATATATATATATATATATATATATATATATATATATATATATATATAGTGTAGCCAGGGCGCTGGTAGTCAAGGAAAGCTGGGCTGCCTATGGCTACTTGTATTTTCACATTAAACATATAAAAATACATACATTTGACAATTATGCTTAAAGGGGTTGTTTGTGTTATAGCATAGACAATTTTAAGCAACTTTTCATTTAAACACCAAATGCTCTGAAAGACTGAAATATATATTTTTACTTTTTATTACTAATCTTTCTGTTCAAGTCTCTCCTATTCATATTCCAGACCCTCATTTAAACTAAACCCTAAAAATGAATATGGTTAAAAATGCCATATATTACATACTGAACTTATTGCACCAGCCTAAAGTTGTAGCATCTCAATAGCAGCAATGATCCAGGACTTCAAACTTGTCACAGGGGGTCACCATGTTGGAAAGTGTCTGTGACACTCACATGCTCAGTGGGCTCTGAGCAGCTATTGAGAAGCTAAGTTTAGGGGTTGTCACAAATTATCAAGCAGAAAATGAGGTTTTTCTGTAATATAAACTGATGCTACAGTGCTGATTAATATAGTCTGATGCTAGTTGCAATGGCTTCTGTGCTGCCATGTAGTAATTATCTGTTTTAATGACTAATCAGCCTTAAATTGTGATATTTCCATTCTATGTATATTGTGAGTGGGTCCCTAAGCTCAGTAAGTGACAGCAGCACAGAGCATGTGAATCAGTGAATCAGCAGAAAAGAAGATGGGGAGCTACTGGGGCATCTACTGGGGAGACACAGATCGTTACTGCTAAAGGGCTGTGGTTGCCTTGGGCTGGTAAAGAAGCCAAAAACATAATGTACAACATTTCTAGCTACTTAGTAGCTAGTACTTAGTTAGACTTTAGTTTTCCTTTAAATCAATACATGGTTGCTAGGATTATTTGGATCCTAGCAGCCAGGTAGCTGAAATTGCAAACTGGAGAGCTGCTGAATAAAAAGCTAAATAACACAAAAGCCACAAATAATAAAAAATGAAAACCAATTGCAAATGTTTTAGAATATCACCCTCTGTCATACAAGTTAATTAAAAGGTGAACAACCCCTTTAAAGGGGTTGTTCACCTTTGAGTTAACTTTTAGTATGATGTAGAGAGTGATATTCTGAGACAATTTGCTATTGGTTTTCATTTTTTATTGTTTGTGGTTTTATAGTTATTTAGCTTTTTATTCAGCAGCTCTCTAGTTTGCAGTGTCAGCAATTTGGTTTCTAAGGTACAAATTACCCTAGCAACCCTGCATTGATTTGAATAAGAGACTGGAATATGAATAGGAGATGGACTGAATAGAATAACTAATAAAAAGTGGCAATAACAATACATTTGTAGCCTTACAGAGCATTTGTTTTTAGATGGTGTCAGTGACCCCCATTTGAAAGCTGCAAAGAATCAGAAGAAAATTGCAAATCATTAAAAAACTATGAAAAATAAATAATGAAGACCAATTGAAAAGTTTCTTGAAGGTAAACCACCCCTTTAAAGGTGTGTTCACAATTTGTTTTTTGCAGATTTATTTATTTTGTAAAAGGTATAATGCACTAGTTAAGCATCTGGAATAAAGGGCTAGCTACAGTATAACAATATCTATAATATAATACACAAAAGCTATGAATATCTTGTAAATTATATCCTTATAAATGGTGAGTACTGATGTCATCACTTATAAACGGTGAGAAGCAGGGCCGTGCCAGACCTGATGGGCGCCCCAGGCAACCCACCCGACCCCATTGCCCCTCCGCCGTGCCACAAGTGCAAGCATGTGCGTCTACGTGAGGGCACATATGCGCGCCTACAAGAGCATACGCATGCGCGCTGAACTGCGTGTCACCCCCTCCCCTCTCGCCACAACTCACCCAAGGCGCGATCCAAATGTCGGATTTTGAAGTCTGGACTGGGGGTAGGCAGCAGTGAGGTACGTGCCTGGCGCCCCACAAACTTTGCGCCCTAGGCAGGTGCCTACGCTGCCTACCCCTAGTTCCGGCCCTGGTGAGAAGTGATGTCAGTTTTGTCACATGACTCACTGAAACTTGTGTATTATAAAAAAGAAAGTACCCCATATGCAAAATATGAGGATATTAGAAGTTACCTCGGAGTTCCATGGCCTGTAAATGGTCATGAAACACCTCAGTAACTTATAATATCCTTATAATTTACAAAAGAGTGTACTTTATTCACTATATCAACACTGCATCATCATTAGAGTACAGAAAAACTGAATCTAAACAAGCCACAGTCACATTGCTGCCATTATTTAAATGCAATCCTATAGTTGTCTATGCTTAACAGAGCAGGAAAGAGTTTTCATGTTGTTTTCAATATTTCACTTAATGCTAATTTAAAGACAAACAATACCAATGTCAGTGTTGTAAACTCAAACAAGCTGCCCAGGCTTCATTTTAATATCACTGTGAACAGCCCAACAAGTGATGTGATTTCCTAGTCGTCTCACTCAGAATGTGGCCCAATAACGTTTTAAAACAGCAATGCCAATATATCACTTAGACTCTTGACATTATTACTGCATGATTCTGCAAAGACTGTTACGTTAAGCAAGAATATGTAGAATCTAAAGCATTAAATAAATCGTATACTTTGTACAATTTAGGTGACTCTTAAGACTATGTTTAAATAAACTGTATTAAATTCAGATATATTGCTAATGTTATTATTTTAATATGCTTTATTTTTCAGGTTTACTCAATTTCTTATTTTTGTTTTTTAGCTTGACACTACCCGAAAAACTTGAATATATTGTAAACAAAAATGCCGAACATTCACATGATAAATGGGCCTATGACAAGGTAGCCATTCTGTTTTCAGCTGCATTTTTTTAAACATGTAATACATACAATATTGTAGAATAACCAGGCTCATGGCATGGGAAGGAATGGCCACTAATAATATTGGAGAGCCAGGGTGTGCGGGCTGAATAATTGAAACTGCACACTAATAATATTGAACATTCTTGCAGTTTTTGCCATATTGGTTGTAAGAATGAACAGAAAAAGAGATATGTTAACTGACATTTTAAAATTCTCGGAGATCGTGTCAGTCATATAGTGCTATAGTCACTGCAGTCATTAAGCACCTTTTCTGAGAGCTGTTATATTCTTTAAAGTGTATTCATTTGTGTATACACATAAAAGATTAAATTTAAACATCCTTGGATGAAATGATAAGCTGTTTACTGTAAGCTATTTTTTTTTATAAAATAAGTTGACTTTTCTTTACTTTAATAGCAACAAACAAATCTAAAGTGAGCTTAGACTGAGATTGGTTATCTCCATCCTTCAGTATATATAGAAGTCCAATTACTGTGCTGATCTTTGACTTTACTTCTACTATAAAGAATAACTTTTGATTCACTTTTTATGTTGTACCCTTCCATGTTGTGCTAGGGCACATATTTGTAATTTACAAAGTTTTCTGAAACAATGACTTTATTTTTTTTTTGTTCCTCATTAAACAAAAGTGTGAATGAACTCAGTGGAGTACAGCAGTTGTGGGGAGGGTTTAATCAACAGATTAGTGAAAGTTGGCAGGTCATATCAAAGAAAGTTGGAAAAGAATACACAGCCAGTACTCATGAATGAAGACTTTTTACAGTAATGAATGAATTAAAGAGGGACTGGGTTTTTTTTTTTTATAAATGATTAAGAAAATGATAATTAGTAATGCAAACTTTAAAAGTTAATATGCAGCATATATTATCTAAATAAGACCATAAGACACACAAATCATAGGGGGTTTCTAGTATAAGTACAGTAATTCTAAATAATTGAAGACGTTTCACTACTCATCTGAGCAGCTTCTTCAGTTCAACTGACTGGCGTGGCATATAAACTCTAACACTAATCCAATCATAATAACAATTGTAACTCTTCAGAGAGGTGACATCTGAACGTCTTCAATGATTACTCAGCAAGCCCAGTTGTTGTAGAATTACTTATACTAGATTTACCATGACCTGGATGAAGGAAAGTCTTCATAGTCATAGGTAGAGTTTTTGAGGTCTTTTATACCTTGAATTAACTCAGAACTCAAATGTTTTCTGATTTAAGAAAAAATTCAAATGGAAAAAATCAGGAATTTATCAAGAAAAAAACTTGATTTGCTTGAATTAATCAAGTTTCCACAAAAAAAAAACTTAAACATCATGAAGGCTACAGACATCTTCAGGTGGTTCAAGGGATCTCTGTTACATATTCAAGCTATTTCTAGGTTCAGGGTGTAATAAATCTCAAAACATTCAAGGTTTTTTTTAACCCCGAAATTTTAGTTTTTACTGAAAAATTCAATTGAAAACATTTTTCAGGTAAAAAAATCACCATTACCCCGTATTGTCATTTAAGGGTAATGCTTCCAAATGTTTTATTTAAAAAAAATCATCCCTGCAAATATAGATCATATTCAGAAGTCATTTTTTTTTTTAAAAAAAAAGGCATTTAGCTGTAACAGTATAAATAATATTTCGTAGCAGCAGGAAATAGATTTGCTTCAGGCAAGAATCATGTCAAGTAAAATTTCACCATCAAGCAATGTCATGGCTCTTGGACAGTATGCTGTAATAATTGCTTTCTACACAAGTGATTCAGCTTTATCCCTGCCTATTCAGATCCACAGTGGTTGGAAATATGGACTTTCCCTTGATGAGAACATGAAAACTCACCCACTGTTGCGACCATTCAAGACACTGTCAGAAAAGGTATGTAGGATGGATTTTTCATTCCGTCCTCTTTCTCTTTCTTTACATTCTTAGTGGATTAAAAGATCTAGTTTATTAATCACTGAAAAATATATTGAAATAATCTGTTCATATATTACATAAGGTATTCTCATACCATGGGTAGGGATCCCCAATAGGTCATCATGGGAAAGAGTGAAACATGTTCAGACTGATGAAAAAAAATTTTTTTTATGAAATATTTTCAATTAAAAAATGATTAGGTTTGCATTGCATTTAATTATTTGTTTTTTTAAACAGTTTTACAGTGTGACTAAAATGAAATTTTCAGTGAATTACATATCATTCTTGTTGAGCATAGAATATGTTAGGGATTGTAAATGTTTACATTTTTAAAGGCCAGTGACAATAATAACTGATTACTTAATTTTGGTTATATTTGCAAATACAGGTATGTGACCTGTTACATATAATGCTAGGGTCCTGGAATTTTTCGGATAACAGATCTTTCCATAAGTTGGATCTTCATACCTTAACTACTAAAAAGTAGTGTAACTATTACATAAACCAAATAGACTGGTTTAGCTTCCAATAATGATTAATTATATCTTAGTTTGTATCAAGTACAAGGTACTGTTTTATTACAGATCATGGATCCAATACCTGTACTTTGTGTATCCATGCTTTTGAAAATAAATCACAAAGTCTCAGAAGCATATACCTGGCAAAGTGACATGTTGTGTATCCGTGCTTTTAACACTAAACTGTATTTGTTTGAATTCATTTGTCAGATTTGCCTCTTTAAAGGAATTGTTTGGTATAAAAATAAAAACTAGGTAAATAGATTGTAATAGTGCAAAATAAAAAAGGTTTTCAATATGGCTAGTTAGCCAAAAATGGAATGCATAAAGGCTGGAGTGACTGGATGTCTAACCTAACAGAACAGAACACTACTTCTTGCTCTTCTGCTCTCTTGGTTTACACTGACTGGTTACCCTGGTTACTAGGCAGTAACCAATCAGTGACTTGAGGGAGGGCCACATGGGTCATAATTGTTGCTTTTGAATCTGAGCTGAATGCTGAGGATCAATTGCAAACTCACTGAACGGTTATGTCCTACGTGGCGCCCCTTCAAGTCGCTGACTAACTCAGATTTAGAGCGCTTAAAAGCAGGAAGCTGTGTTGTATTCTGTTATGTTACACATCCAGTCACTCCAGCCTTTATACATTACATTTTTGGCTAACTAACTATATTAGAAACATTTTTTATTTCGCTCTGCCTATCTATCTATTTACCCAGTTTTTATTTTTACCCTGAACTGTTCCTTTAACACTAGTGTGGTTGCCCAGACATCTGTTTGTTATGAGTTAATGCCCCTTGTCTAGAATAAATGTACCAGCTTTATCCACACTGAATACTGTAACATTTGTAGTAGTTAATGAACATCTTTAGCAGAACTACGGCAGACCTACCTTTGTGTATTTGCGGCACTGTACAGCTTTTTCAGGACATGCAGCATAGCTTGCAATGTGTTGTGTTGAACCACAGCGGAAGCAGTATTTGTTTTATTTGTATTTGCTGCATGGTTTTGCAGTGAATCCCTTTCCATAGCACTGTATTTTTCCTGTGGATTCGCCATTACGCTGTCCAAGTTGGGGAAATTTTTGTCTTTCAACAACCACATTTACTCTTGGCACGAAAATGTTCTATAGCAGTAAGAGCAGTTTCATAAGTTTCATCAGGTGATGGTAATGTATAGAATATACGCTGTCCCTCTGCTCCCAGGCAGTGAATAAGTAAAGCACTCTTTCTAGCAGCATGGTTGGCTCACCATGGTTTGATAGCCAAGGATGAGCAGAGTGATGAGCAGAGTAGAACAGGGCTTTATTAGCAGGTTCATGCAGCCATTACACAACAGTAACATAAACTCTATCTTCTTAACTAGTATAGACAGTACTGCGTATACACAACATAACTCATGTGCACAGTGACCTCTGCAGGCCATATATATAAATACTACACAATGCACCTTTGCACAACACATGCTGCTACTACTTCTGACTGTGGCTAGGGTTGCCACCTGACCGGTATTTTACCGGCCTGGGCGGTATTTTTGATGGTTGATACCAATGTTATAAATAGGAAAAAAAGATAAATATATAGGAAGGTCGGTATTTTTTTCAAGAAAAGGTGGGAACCCTAACTGTGGCTTGTGTTTGTTCTCTATATATGAAGGGGGTGGACAGTTAAGTCTACTCCCACAAATACAATGTTGTATGCCTTCAGCAGTACTGTATTATTATGTAGGCATGTAGTTGCCCATCTGTCCCCTTATATGTGGGTCATTAAGATGCACAAGTTAGGTAGCGGCAAACTACACAAGCCCCCTGATGCTGCACTGTGTACCATACACAAAATGCACCATGCATCCATTTCCGTAGAAGTATTTTGTGAATGAGCACTAAACCCCTTTGTGCTGCTGATCCTTAATGACTTTCTGCCTTGCTGAACTGTACAGCACATACAGTATATGGGATATTACACAAAGAAACTATTTTTTTTTTTTTACAGAATCCTTGTTTGTTCTCTTCTCTTATTTCAGTTAGAAAAAGAAAGAGAGACACTTCCATTGCAAAATTACCAGCCTACATATGGGTTACTATAATAACTATTCTTGATATTTAATAGGAGAAAGAAATTTACCGCTGGCCTGTAAGAGAGTCTGTGAAAACGATGTTATCAATGGGATGGAGCGTGGAACGGACCAAAGAAGGAGAAGCTTTGGCATTGCATCGTGAAAATGAGAAGATGCGCAGCATATCACAGTCCAGCCAGGTAGTTAATAGTCATGTGTATATATGAACAGCATGTACCTCATCCAGTGTCGGACTGGCCCACCGGAATACCAGGAAAACTCCCGGTGGGCCAAGGTGTCAGTGGGCCCTCATGCTGCTAAACTTTTGGCCTATTTCATGGCCATTTCCTATTTCAATGAGAACAAAGAGGCCAAATAGATGGAATCATTGATTATACTATGTAAAGAAAACAAACTAGGAGAACAGTGATTGATTGAGGAGATGAAGAATATTAGTACTGAGAGTGGGCCCCTGGTCTAAGGTTTTATGGTGGGCCCCTGGTCTAAGGGTTTTTGGGTGGGCCCCTGGTGTCCCAGTCCGACACTGACCTCATCAGCCAGGGAAATAACAGCTGGCATGTGCAAAAACAAAATGTATCCTGGACAGTCAAGGAGAGAAGTATATGGATTTCTTGAACAGTGTCATTTGTAATAGTGAGCAAATATATACTTTGACTTAAGCCTTATACCTTGTTAATGTTACTTGTAAGTTGTACGCCTGTGTACATACTCACTATGATGACAGTGCACACAATTTTGGAGCACACAAACATTTGGAATGCAGGTGTGTAATATTACACTCAAGATTCTGCATAATTGCTGTACACACAGCCTACACGTAATTTGCTTGGTGATAAAAGCATGGATCATTTTTTTAAATTTACTTTTGAAAGTATTGAGATTTACTGTTTTATTACATCTTGATTAATTGATCCTATTCTGTATTTTGCAGGGAAATGGCTATAACCCTGCTCCACAGGATCTGAGCAATGTTGTCCTTTCCAGGGAGCTGCAGGTTTGTTTTTCTGATGGTTTAAACCCAATTATAATCATTTCAACTGACCAAGAAGATAATCTCAGGGTCCTGTGTATCTGCAGGACATTCATATTCAGAATATTGTCTTTCTGTGGGTGATATGCCAAAATCATTTTTGAAACTGACAGAACTGTATCTCTGTTTCAGAATTACTTTGTCTGTGTGAGATAAATGTTAGTATTTTTCCCTAATATGGCTACACTGTGTGTAATGTTTTCAGGCAGAGATTAAATCTTTTAGCAAGGAATGTTTCTCATGTTGTGAAATATTTGTCAAGGTTTTATCAAATTAGGTGGAAACAGTAAGATGAATTTTATCTAGTGGGAATTTTAATCTTGTGTGAACCAGAACACATTAACATAGATCTGAGACAGTGTTCCAGTTAACCTCATTTCAGTGATACTCTTCTTTAGCATTTGTAGAGTTAACACTTTCAAAATCAACACTGAATTAAGATGAAACTGATCTTCACAAAACCTTTAGCTGTGATTATATATTCTGGTTCTATGCAGGGGATGGTTGAAGTGATGGCAGAAAACTACCACAACATTTGGGCTAAGAAAAAGAAGATGGAACTGGAAAGCAAAGGTTAAAGGCACATGTTTGACATTTTAAATTAAAATTAAAGCCAATTTTAACATCCTCATAATTCAGCCTGTCTGCACAAAACTTAGACGTCATGATCTATATGTTTGATGTATTATATCTATTACCTGGAAAGCTTGGGGCCTGTAATTTTCTGAATTAAACTGGATTAATAAATTGGATTGACATTTCCTAACTCTACTAAAAAAATATTTAACATTCAAAAATAGAATTGTGTTGCCACAACATAAATTTATACAGCTTAGCTGCCATCAAGTACAAGGCACTGTTTTATTATTATAGTGAAAAGGAACTTTGTCCAAAATAACTCTAAACCCAAAATACAGTTTGATTCCTTGCAAACAGTGATATGTATGCTTGTTTGCATAAGAAGCTTGAGTTATGCCCAAAATGAGTTATCTGAACACCAGAATGTGAAGCTAATTCACTACCACGGCAGTGTTCAGTTATGCATTTCCAGATTCTGGCACTTGAAGCTTTATATAGTGGGTGGTGTATAGATTTTTAAGAAACCAAAGGAAAATGTCCCAGAATCCAAAGTTAGGATGAGGTTGCATTACACTGTTAGTTTGAGGGGGATTGGGAACTTGCCCCAAAGAGCACAGAGACAGACTTATGGATTCTTATCAATCTGTGGAATCTGGTATGTCTGTGTAAAAAAAAAAAAATTATATTTATTTATGGAAGATCAGATGGTGTTTCTACTCCTTTTTAGATAGGCCCAATTTTTCTGCTCCTTTTTTTACATAAGCCCAACTATATGAGCCTATGTCTAAAAGGGGGTATTTTTCTAGTTGAAGCAAAATACCTAGGTTATTTACAATGTCTAACATCATACATTTGTTCAAGTTGTGTGGACCCTTACATGTGCATTTGTGAATGCTAATTTTCAACTCCCTTCAGGTGGAGGAAGCCATCCGTTACTGGTGCCTTATGATACCTTAACTGCAAAGGAAAAGGCTCGAGATCGTGAGAAAGCTCAGGAGCTGTTCAAATTCCTTCAAGTAAATGGCTATGCCATATCCAGGTAGTGAAATATTTATTTAATTAGTAATGAGTGGTTCTTTTCAGTATGTGTATTCTTGTGCCATTCTCTGGACTAATGTTGTGTTCTGTTTTGTGCTTATAATTAGAGGACTGAAAGATATGGAGCTTGATGCATCTTCCATGGAAAAAAGATTTGCCTTTAAGTTTCTCAAAAAAGTCATTCATTATGTGGACTCTGCACAGGAGTTTATTGCGCACTTAGGTGAACTATACTACTATTAAGAGTTTGTTTCCAAGTCTGTCTTGCATTTTATTACTTAAACAGAATGTTTTTATAATAAAAATTATTATAGTATAATATAGTATGTTTTGGATAGGAATGTTCCACTATACTTTGCAGATAGGTGATGGCTAATGGCATGTAGGCCAAGGGGGTATTTTAGGTGTTGCACATGCAGGCACTATGAAGCACTCTAGTGAAAAATCTAATATGGCAGCTGAGAATGGGTGAGCACAAACACAGATAAATGTACCTGAGTGTTTTTATAATCACAAAGGGGCATGAAAACAAGAGGCTAGTACCATAGTAGCTGAGGTTGAAAAACTTATATATTTCTAGCTAGCTGACCTAGAGGAAGATGAAATAGCCCATATGAAGCCTCTCCAATAGCTATTTCCTTCTGACTCATGTTCCTGGATGAACTTTGTAGATTGCAGTATTCTTGTATTTTCTCACTTTCTAAGAAGGCATCCAACTCCTTGAAGCTTCCTAATGTATCTAACAATACAACCTCCTCAGGAAGAGAATTTCACAACTTCACATCTCACTGTAAAAAATCCTTTTCACACCCTAACATGAAATTTCCTTTTGTTTAATCTAAGTATGCCTTTTTGCCCTCAAAGATTTACTAATGAATAAATCATCAAATAGCTCATTGTATGCCCCCCAATATATGTATGCATTATTACTATATCCTCCCTTAAGCACCTCTTCTCCAGTGAAAGATAGTGGTGTGGTGCAGACTGACTTAAACATAATAAAAATGTACACAATTGTGGGACTGTAGTTAAATTAATCCCATGGTCAATTCTAGGGGAAATTTTTTGATGGCCAAATATTGTTCTGTAAAATGAAGGATAATAGAATCACCAAAAATAATTTTGTCTTCTGCACAACACATCTGCTTTCTTTAGATAATTTAGGTTTACTAAAAAAACATAATAAAAATGTACACAATTGTGGTACTATAGTTAAATTAATCCCATGGTCAATTCTAGGGGAAATTCTTTGATGGCCAAATATTGTTCTGTAAAATGAAGGATAATAGAATTACCAAAAATAATTGTGTCTTCTGCACAACACATCTGCTTTCTTTAGATAATTTAGGTTTACTAAAAAAAATGTGTTTTAACGGTTCATGACCAATAGAAAATGCATACATTATACCTGCCTCATCCAGTTCCACATATGGAAGGAATGTTTAGTTATCAAATCAGCAGACTAAGGAGATCATAGAGCATCACACCAAGATATACACAAAAACATTTTTGTTTTTTTGTCTGTACCTGATTTTTATGTATGGCTGAGACAAATCCCATAAGTAATAAATGTTAACATGTTTACCCAGCGGCAGTAACCCACAGCAACCAACAAGATGCTAGCTTGTAGACAGGATACCAGTAAATGCTTTTTTGTGATTGGTTGCTATAGGCGAGTATATGTATAGGTATACTTAATTGCACAAAGAGAAAATACAAATAATGTTGATTTTAGTTATATACCCAAACTTTTTTTGAGAAAATAATCCAAATACAAAGATAATATGCACATTTTCTGATTTAATTTTCCTGTTTGCTACTTTCTAAACAGAGGCTGTTGTCGGCAGTGGTAAATCTGAGAAGTCACCTCATGAGCAAGAGATTAAATTTTTTGCTAAAGTAAGTGTATAACATTATACAGCAGAGCTACTGTCTATTCACCAGACACACTTTCGGGATGATTTACTTTTTAATATTGATCAAGGTAGCTGCGCCTCATCTGCTAATCCAGGGGGTAGTAGGTTTATGACGGGTATACTAGTCCATTTTATGCCAGAATATTCTACTTATATATGGCTCAAATGGGCTAATAGGTTTCTTATGATGGCCTTCTAAAAGATTCTGTAAAGTCACTCTCATTACATTTTTCAGTCTGGGTAGTGGAAATACAATGTGTTTGTGGAAAGGTATGACTTTCCTAGAAGTTCCCCTGATCTGTTTTTGCTTATTGCATACTTTTACCAGACCACAATCTTTAGAAAAAATAATTTTGATTGTATGGCCTGATGTTATTGGGGGGAATGGCCAAGACTATGAAAGACTGGAAAAAAAGACAGAGAGCAGGAAAAAGGGCTGTGGAATTTTCTCATAGCCTTTAAAGTGAAGGAGAAGAAAAACATTTGTCTGATAAAAGCATTTCATTGTTAAAATCCCCAGTTAACCTCGGTTGTGCTTGATGTATTGCCTTGATTACTTTGTACCTCAAAAAAGCAGCAGCTGAATGATATTCTCTGCAGTAATAATGAGTGCAATTCATCATTCACAGTTCTAGCCTAAGGTTTAGAATTGACTCTCTAAAAACTCCACTAAGTGCCCAGTAGAGAAGCTTTTCATGGAACATTAGAGTAAAGGAAATAACTGTCTCACAAACCAAGTCATAGTTGATAATGACCTCCCTTTTATGTTTCAGGTTCTGCTTCCCCTTGTTGATCAGTACTTTAAGAACCACTGTCTGTATTTTCTTTCCTCACCAACAAAAACTTTGAGTAGTAGTGGTTATGCCTCTAACAAAGAGAAAGAAATGGTTGCAAGGTATGTATTAGAAGCATGTGCATTTAAAGGAAAACCATACCCTGAACAATATATACTGGATCTCTATATCTCTATTGCATAAAACAGCATAAACCCAGCTTCTTTTGAATAAACCACTTGCACAAAAATATACTTTTTTAGTAGTATTGATATTTGGGTAATCCTAAATAGTAAATTGCTATTTTAAGAACTGTCACCCTCTGGGACCATACGATTCATAGGGCACTCAAACAAGCCAAAAACACACATACATGTTAGGTCACATTTTTTCTGGTGGTATAGTCCTGGAGTTACATACACCTGACTTACATACAACTTGCATGTATAAACAGGGGCTATTAAAGTAAAACACTGTGGTGGACTTTTATTAGCATTTAGTTTTAATAAGCCACCTGCCCCAATCCCCTTTGGTGCGTTTTGTCTACTGCAGAGCTTGGAAAGGTAAAAAAAAAATACTATGTTAGGACAGACAGTCTAAGTTGCATTTAATAAGTAAATGTTTATGTTTTAACTCACATACAAATTCAACTTAAGAATAAACATACAGACCCTATCTCATAAGTAACTGCATGTGCCTCTGGGGACTGCCTGTAGTAAAGTACAAGGTCCTTTTTGCATTGGTAATACCCCAGTGCATTTCCTTACTCACATTAATCACAGTCATCATTAGAACTTAAATCAGGTGTTTAAAAAATTTCAATTGGAAACCCTGACTATATAATATTTTCTTTGTGTTTTTTATACGTGTTGATGAATATAATTGCATTTAACTGTACATATAATTTTTATCTGTTTATCAGCCACATGAATGCATCATTGGAGTGGTGTATATTCTGAAAGGGTATATGTATGTACCCACTCCCCTCTAAACAAAAAAAAAAAAGCAAAATGACAAATGCAATCTGGCACCAATTAACAGATATGTGTTTTTGCAGAACATTTTCCATCAGACTGTTTAGTTTTGACTCTTTTTGAAACATGTTTAGACAAGGTAATCTATACTAATGCACATTTCAGGTTCTGTCAGTTTTTCTCTTTGACTGGTCCTCTCCAGGACTCTCGTTTCCTCCTCGTTAAGCCACTCCAGGAACAGATGGTTACAAGGCCATTGCTAGACACACATGAAATCTTAGACACATACTGTATGACGCAGCATGGAATTAATATGGAATACTGCCATTGGATTGAAGAGAAATTGTAACCCTTCTGGAGTTCACAAAAATACTTAATTTATGGTTCTGCACTGGTTTTATTTTATAAATGGATTTATTTTCATCAACCACACTGTTCACTACAATTTTTGTCATAACAGCAATTTAGCATCTGCAGTGCATTTGGCATGATTTGATGATTTTTGTTAAATAACTGGAGACCGTTCATGTTCAGCTGTGACAAGTTTCTGGGATAGCTGCATTGTCATCAGCTGCAAGATAACTGCATAATGTGTTTGTACTCTCAGCCCTGTAATAGGCTTGATGCTTAAAATTCTACCAAACAGGTGCACTCTGGAACACAATAAATGTAATATTGGACACTGGAAATCATATTCCATATGCCAAGCAAGCAGTCCAGTATTCATCAAGATCTATTCTAAATATGAAAATGTACTTTTCAACATTTCAGTTCTCTTTAGAACTTTAGTCAAGTGCTCTTGTATCTATTTCTTCTGAGCTGTGTGCTGTTTTTAATATGTGAATGGGAGTGGTTGAATAAAACGTTTTCATGATCAACTTTTACATGAAACATCTCTTAAATATGAGAATGCACTTTTTAAAAACAGCACACAGTTACTTTTTAAGATTCAGTCAAGTTATTTTCCAACTGAACCATAAAAACACTTGTCTATATAATGGGTATTTTGGCCAATAAAATTGTAGTGCCTTTGAATTATAGTTTGGGATAATGTTGGTCGTTGAGGGGCTCACTATACAGATGAACACATTCTTTAATGTCCTTTTGTATTAAATTAGTGTAAAATCTTTGTTTTATTGCACTATTATTATAAATGGCTGTGTAAATTCTGGGCATAATATAAATAAACAATGTTCTAGTTTAACAGCATTGAATAATATCATTTAAAAACAGTTACTACTAGTTGCCTCAATAATGCTATTCACTTGTGTTCTGCACATCTTTGCACTTTAATATGATAATGATATGTTACCAGTTTTACTTGAATAGTATTCTTTGTATCTTTCTTTCCTAATCTGCTCCATTTTTTTCTTTTCTTCTGCCTCCCTCTGTACTCATTATCCTCCACTTCAGTCTATTCTGCAAACTGGCAGCTCTTGTCAGACATAGAATTTCTCTCTTTGGTAAGTCGCAGTAGTTTGCGTCAAATGCAATGTTTCTAGGCAGGGCCCATTCTGTTCAAATAAATGCAATTATGTTTACCTGTATCTGCCCTCCTCTCGATTTTAGCATAGGGTAGTTTTGTGGTTTAAAAATATACATTACTCACTATACATGATGAATATTATACTTGCTCTATCAATTTGGCTTCTTATTTTCAGTAACTTTGCTTTGTTTAGTAAACATATATAACATGCTATGGTAGATATTTGCAATAGTCTGACACTGAAGGGGTCATTTATGAATGTAAGTGCAGTGTGCAAATTAAATTTCAAAGAAAAGTGCCACGTTTTCCCACCATAATACAGTGTTTTCCCCCATAAATCCAAGTTGCATCTGCCAGAAATGCAGGCGGCCCATCAAACTGGATACAATTGCACTTATATTTTGATGCAAATCAGGTGCAAGCTGTGTCTAGCATTTTCAAAATGGTTCCACAAATGAGTCCAGGTCCACAGTGGCAATAGCTCCAGGGCTCCCCAACATCAGTAGGAGACATTTTTCATCATTCAGACGAGACGGAAATACTGGCAATTATGTGGAAATGCACAGACAGTGGTCCAATGTGTGCAATGACAAGAAGATGCTGTCAATGTATACTGAAGATACGGTGTAAAGCAACAGATTGGTTTTTTTTTTTATTTGTGCCAATAGAGAATTCACTGTATATAATACTAGGCTAATCGTTATTTGCACTGATCAGTAGGCTTGCTGTATAGTTAATTATCTTATAAATAATGTATCATTTAGTCTATCTTATGTGAGTTCCTATTTATTACCTAATGAATCTTGCCAAATCAGTGATAATTCTCATGCCTGCGATGGGTCATAGAACAATCATTTTCAAACTGTGTGAGATCTGAGCTCATTTTCTCTTGAATGCAGGAAGTGATTCTGCCACAATGGTGAGCTGCCTACACATTCTTGCTCAGACGCTGGACACACGGTAAATTTCACCATCGTATTCTTCAAAATATCACCCTGAATCCTGAGCACTATTATTAACTAAAAAGATTTGTAAAACTTGCAATATTTTCCTACCTTCACAGTACAGTCATGAAATCTGGATCTGAGCTGGTAAAGGCAGGAGTTCGGGCATTTTTTGAAAATGCTGCTGAAGATTTGGAGAAAACATTGGAAAATCTGAAACTGGGAAAGTTTACTCACTCGAGGACTCAAATGAAGGGAGTCTCCCAGAACATTAACTACACCACTGTGGCACTTTTGCCCATCCTAACATCAATCTTTGAGCATGTAGCTCGCCACCAGTTTGGGGTTGATTTATTGTGTAAGTCCATTGTATGTTTTTTATTTACATTATGCAAGTGCTGGTTTCTGATCCATCAATGATTTTTCTGTTCTGCTTATTTACAGTACATGCTCTAGAATGCTGTAAATTACCTGAACTTAGACCAACTCACAATATACATGTTTAATATAAAGGTCGCTGTACTAGTCTAATCAGTTATTAATTCAGATTCACATTCTGTATCAGAATTTAATAATTAGCCCTGTAACATCAACTTATACGACAGATGGACCTTATTCCATTGACCACTAAGCGTAGCTTCTCAGCAGTGCCTCAGATCCTACTGAATCTGTTCAGCATTTCTGACACTCAAATGATGACCTAACAATATCCAAGATGGACAATTATTAAGGCCTGGCTCATTATTGCTTTACGGCAGATGAGCCTCTGGGCAAGTAGAGTAAATTAAGTATATAACACGCACAATCTCTAGCTATATACATTTTAAGGCTTTAGTTTTCGTAGTTAGAAGTAAACAAGTAATTTGTTTAAAGGAGACATTTAGGATAAATTAAACCACCCTAATTTTGCAGGCAATAATGTATACTATATGGTGCTGGTTTTGCTTTTGACCACAAATTTATATTTTCTTTAAAAATGACCCCTTTATTGGAGCTTCCTATAGATCTGCTACAGTTGCTGTCGTGTTTCAAATAATGAGCGGTGGGTGCATCCTAATAGCACAGTAGGAGGGGAATAGCCAATCACAGCCTTGCAGTCACGCAAGCAAATACAGTATTCAGTCCCCTATCAAGTCAGCCTAGCTGCTGATTGGTTCTTATCCTACAGTGCAGTGTGCGGAGTGCTGCCAGCTCTGAATTTTTCAATAGAGTAACCAGAAACACAACTTTTTAAAGCACATTCCTTCCATATCTAAGAGAGTTTAATGCACTGGCACATTCTTGTTCTTTTACATAATATGTCTCCTTTAATAAAGTGCAATTAGGATATGACTCTATTGGGTTCTGTTGATTTATAAAAACCCAACATATCTTCAGAGAATCCATGCATGTTTCTGATTCTTCCAGATTCAGACTCTCCTTACCCCTACCCAAGAAGACATTCAAAAAATACATACATAATTTTATACATCAATATACAGTGGTGTGAAAAACTATTTGCCCCCTTCCTGATTTCTTATTCTTTTGCATGTTTGTCACACTTAAATGTTTCTGCTCATCAAAAACCGTTAACTATTAGTCAAAGATAACATAATTGAACACAAAATGCAGTTTTAAAATGAAGGTTTACGTTATTAAGGGAGAAAAAAAACTCCAAATCTACATGGGCCTGTGTGAAAAAGTGATTGCCCCCTTGTTAAAAATAACTAAGAACAAAAGTAATTGAGATCTATCAGTCTGGTAAAGGTTATAAAGCCATTTCTAAAGCTTTGGGACTCCAGCGAACCACAGTGAGAGCCATTATCCACAAATGGCAAAAACATGGAACAGTGGTGAACCTTCCCAGGAGTGGCCGGCTGACCAAAATTACCCCAAGAGCACAGAGACAACTCATCCGAGAGGCCACAAAAGACCCCAGGACAACATCTAAAGAACTGCAGGCCTCACTTGCCTCAATTAAGGTCAGTGTTCACGACTCCACCATAAGAAAGAGACTGGGCAAAAACGGCCTGCATGGCAGATTTCCAAGGCGCAAACCACTTTTAAGCAAAAAGAACATTAAGACTCGTCTCAATTTTGCTAAAAAAACATCTCAATGATTGCCAAGACTTTTGGGAAAATACCTTGTGGACCTACGAGACAAAAGTTGAACTTTTTGGAAGGTGCGCGTCCCGTTACATCTGGCGTAAAAGTAACACAGCATTTCAGAAAAAGAACATCATACCAACAGTAAAATATGGTGGTGGTAGTGTGATGGTCTGGGGTTGTTTTGCTGCTTCAGGACCTGGAAGGCTTGCTGTGATAGATGGAACCATGAATTCTACTGTCTACCAAAAAATCCTGAAGGAGAATGTCCGGCCATCTGTTCGTCAACTCAAGCTGAAGCGATCTTGGGTGCTGCAGCAGGACAATGACCCAAAACACACCAGCAAATCCACCTCTGAATGGCTGAAGAAAAACAAAATGAAGACTTTGGAGTGGCCTAGTCAAAGTCCTGACCTGAATCCTATTGAGATGTTGTGGCATGACCTTAAAAAGGCGGTTCATGCTAGAAAACCCTCAAATAAAGCTGAATTACAACAATTCTGCAAAGATGAGTGGGCCAAAATTCCTCCAGAGCGCTGTAAAAGACTCATTGCAAGTTATCGCAAATGCTTGATTGCAGTTATTGCTGCTAAGGGTGGCCCAACCAGTTATTAGTTTCAGGGGGCAATTACTTTTTCACACAGGTTTGGATTTTGTTTCTCCCTAATTAATAAAAACCCTCATTTAAAAACTGCATTTTGTGTTTACTTGTGTTTACTTGTGTTATCTTTGACTAATAGTTAAATGTGTTTGATGATCAGAAACATTTTGTGTGACAAACATGCAAAAGAATAAGAAATCAGGAAGGGGGCAAATAGTTTTTCACACCACTGTATTTCCCACAGTCCAGCAACATCCCATGTGTTACATTTGGTTACGCCTGTCACGTTGCATAGAGTTCAACTGCAGTGTGATAACATACATTTTACACTTTTCGAAGTACCAGTCTTATATATTAACACTTTTTCACACTAATTCTACCTCCTTGTCTTGTGCTCAATATGCCACACTTTCTAAAAAAATATCAGTGAAATGCATCAATGCAGTACTGTATTGAACAAAACAAGGGGACAACTAACCGTATGTCTTTTCCCTTTTAGTGGACGATGTGCAAGTTTCCTGCTACCGAATTTTGTGTAGTCTGTATGCCCTTGGTACAGGAAAGAACATTTATGTTGAAAGGTAAACTCTCTGATGCTAGACATTTTCTGTTATTTCAGTTTATTGATAAATTGCTCCTATTGGCCAATATCTAATACAATGGAAGGTCTATTCCTTCCATAATAACTAGTTTCTTTGTGCCAAAGTATTTAACTAACCCAATTTAGATTGGAGGAAACAAGTGTGTAATATTTGGATCTGCTGCACTTTTGGAATATACAACAATATCTGTCTGCTTTGCATACATTGCAACCTTCATTCACTGATAATATAGCTGGGGCTGTCCATCCCATTGAGGAATGCAGAGCAACTGAAGACATGTATATACTGTAAGTGCAACCAATAAAGTATACCTGCTTGAATGTGTTTTCCTGCAGATCACATCCAGTGTTTAGGTGAGGGGTGCAGCAGACACATGTTATTGGTTATAAATGCTCTGTTTGACCTGTATATAAAGTATTTGTTGAATGTGTGATCTAACACTTAACATTACATATTTGGCCACTGAATGTAGGCTGACAAAGGAGAACATCATGGAACTAGAAGTGCTTAATGTTGCTGAGAATAACAAAGAAGCTTTTAACTCATTTTGCCATTATAATAGAAAATAAGAAAAGCTTGACCCAGTAATAATATACAGCATATTGAGCTTTTGTGACATTAGAGCTGTAAAATTGTGACACTGTAGCAATGTCAATAGATTACTGTAAGTAGATGCAGATCTGATGAAGACTAGAAAGTGGACTGTCAGACTTGCTGACATGTAATTAACCTCTGCAACCTTTTGGGGGTGCCATTGAATAGCTAGGCACTGCATTGCAGTTTGGCTTAAAGCCTGTGCTCTTTCTCTTCTTCTGTTAGTCTCCTCTTGCTGTAAACAAAAGCAAAGAAAATAAAAGTATTTGTGGTGTGGTTTTCAGACAACAATGATGCATCTTTCTTTTTCTTTGTTATGGTTATTGTTGCTGAGTGACTGCACATTGAATTGGTTATGAATTGCCTTCCATATGACTGGGAAAAATGAAAAGAGAACTTAACATTAAAGAATACAATAGCTCACCATGAATGGAAATATCCAAGATACTGTACATGTTTTGGAGAATAATGAATATCCTGAATATAAATGGCATCAAACCACAATAAGAGGAGTTTCATACTATCATTAATATAACACTGATAATAGTCTATAAATAGGACAAAGCAGTAAGTGTCTGGGAACAGCAGGGATGCTTCATCTTTTTACAGTTCTCTCTAGCTCCTCAGAGTCACAAACGTTATCGAGGTGGTAGACACATGACTTCCAACTTTAATGTTTATTTATTGAGGTGAGCTGGCTATATACTGGGACAAACAATGTCTCAGGTGGCGACCTTGTGGCTGAGATCCAAAATTAAAAAGAAGCCAAGCATATAAATCTGTATAAATAAGCACACCACAAAACTATTGAGATGAGAGTAGGAAGTTCACAGATTTAACCCCCACATCCTCAGTTCAGACAGTCAGCATGTAACTAATGTGCTTCACTTGATTATCCCCCTCTATTAAGCTAAAATATAACTTTTAATAATATTACTTAAAAAACCAGCGTATCTCATGATTGCGCAACCGAATAAATCAAAAAACACCACACACCCCCAGCATGTAATAACGCTGTGCTGGACCGTGTCCATAAAATACACACACTTAAAAACGCACGGTGGACCAGTGGTTAAGTTTGTCCATTAAGTATCGGTCTAGCTCTATTTGTTAAATTGTAGTAAGACGGGTCGGTGTAACACCCATGATCATCTGCCACCCTCTCCCTGATTTTCCCAGGCAAACCTGCCTATGTACGTCGGGAGCGGTCCGAGCTATTCTCACCAAAGTCCACCTATGCTTAACCCTACTCGTTTAGGCGACTCATCGGCTTCTTCAGGGGCATAGGTGGCGCATGGTCCGGTTTAAAGGAAACCTGTCATGATTGAGTTAACACTAGGAAGGAAATAAAACTTTTAAAACAAACCACATACCCCTATTTATTATGCTCAAATCTCACTAATTCTCAATTTATAACTACTTTTCAAATGTGCATGAGACACTAACTGAAGCCCTGACTTTCCAGAAAGTCAGGAGAGCAAAGCATCATGGGTAGAATCAGTCCTGCAGACTCCTCTCACGATATCACCAGTTTGTGCAGTTGTTAGTGGCTGGAGTAGCCCACACAATCTGAATAGAACAATAGAAGGTGTTTCAGATAATTCCCATAGAATATCAAGTCCTGGTGTGACATGAGTTATATAGAGCTTGTCTATCACTGAGTATACTCTGACTAAGCATGAATGAGATTTGGCAGTTTGGCACAGCCCACACACGGAAAACAAAGGGGTGTTTAAACATGGCAGCGCCTATGAAGCACTTTTTACATGATGGATATTTTCTAATCCGTTTCAGATATAGACAAAAACAGCTGACTAAAGGGTTTAACTAAGGATGGAAAAGAAATATTTTACTCATGTCTCAAGGTGACAGGTCCTCTTTAAATCATCAACCATGTTGACCATTCGTATCATGTACTTCCTTTCCCGTGACGTCACTTCCGGGCTGTCACCTCTGCGGTTCATCGTGGATAGCGCTCCACTGCGCCTGCGCATTTTTCGTATTTCAGCCACAGGACTTATATTCACCTAGTTAAACACTATTGGGGGAAACCGTATTGTGATAAAAGTTTCACAATTGCATAGTATACTGGCTGGCTATAAACCCACACTTTAGTCAAATAACCATATATAAAGGTGGTTATTTTGGGGAGTGAAAGCTGATTGATTTTTACCCCACCAGACTACAGGGGGGTTATCAATATTATATTACAAAAATGGGGAAAAGGTAAAGCCCTCATTAAGGCCATTGGGGGATTTGCTATGCATGTGTGTTATTTTTTTATTTATTCGGTTGCACAATCATGAGATATGCTCGTTTTTTAAATAATATTATTAAAAGTTATATTTTAGCTTAATAGAGGGGGATAATCAAGTGAAGCACATTATTTACACGCTGACGGTCTGAACTGAGGATGTGGGGGTTAAATCTGTGAACTTCCTACTCTCATCTCAATAGTTTTGTGGTTTGTTTGTTACTTTGTTATCAACCTTGCAGACCAGACGACGTGGATACATTGTTGAAAGTGGATGCTTATTATAGTACTTTGTATAAATAAGCATCACAGATCTAGGTCCATCACTATGACTGTATGTTTGGTCTCTTTGTTCTATGAATGAAAGATGTAAATCTAATACACTACACTTTTTACTGCTGCCTTTCATGCTTTTTTAAAATCAAAAGCTGTAAGCAAAATAGTTTTTCTTCAATATTGTTATTCATTTTCTTTATGATAATATAGCTGTGTCATCACCTTTAGAGAAATTCTCAAAACGGCGAAAAATTCACGAAACGTTGCCACATCTCGTTTTGGCTGTGAATTTGCCCATCTTTAATCACCTTAAATTCTAGCACGTAGAATGTTTGTTTTTTATTTTTTTGAGTACTATAAATACCAGCACTTTTTGAAGGATTGGTATTTAGCTGAATCTGTTTATGAAGGTTTACACTGATCCAGGTCATGGTAGCTAGTAAAAGTAAATCTAGAACAACTGCTCTTGCTGATTAATCATTGAAGAGGTTTCACTACTCATCTGAGCAGCTTCTTCAGTTAAATGTACTGTAAGGGACATCCTCGGCAAATAAGACTCTTCCAATAATCCAAACACAATGCTGCAGTGAAACTATCCAAAGAGGTGACAAGTGAAACTCAAAGAGGTTTGAGTTGCATGACACAACATTCACAACCTCTCCGAGTTTCACTTGTCACCTCTTTGGTTTGGTTTATTGGAAGAGTTTGTATGCCGAGGATTTCCCTTACCAATCAGGTGAACTGAAGAAGCTGCTCGGATGAGTAGTGAAATGTCTTCAATGATTAATGAGCTCTGTTTCAGTTGCTCTAGATTTACAGGTATCATTTGGATCTTCCTACCTTCCGTCTACTTGAAAATCATGTAAACATTAAACAAACCCAATAATCCTTCCAATAAGGAGTAATCATATCTCATTTTGGATCAAGTACAAGCTACTGTTTTATTATTACAGAGAAAAAGGAAATAACTTTTAGAAATTTGGATAAAACTGAGTCTATGGGAGACTTCAATTCTGTAATTCTGAGCTTTCTGGATAATAGGTTTCCGGATAATGTATCCTTTACCTTTAATAGATATTTGCCGGAATCCTGAAGAGTCAGGATTCCGCCAAATCATGTAACCTCAAATCATGTAACATGACCGTTCTGGACTTTGTTCATAGATATTGAAATTTAAGTTTGAATATGCAAATCCGTGTTTGGATTTAGTTCTGTATCTGTAGAGGATTCTATGTATTTGTAACTTGTGTAAATGAAAGAAAAGTTTGGGCGGCAGGTGGAACAATATGTGTGGTAACAAGTTTAAATAAAATTTAGATAACAGCTTGCCAGAAAACAGACTTTATTGCTCTTGTCAGTTCCAGGACTAATTTTATAGACTATTTCCCTTGTATACCTCCATAATGTTTAAATATTTCAGCTGTCAGCCATTGGGTCCTATTTTACCTGAATACTCCAATCATTTCATCATCGTTCGTATCAAGCTTTGTTCCCCTCCCCAAAAAATTTCACACTCTGAATGAATATTATTCAGTCAGCTGCTTAAGTCCAGACTATACACTGGCAAAAGAAATTCTGTGTGGATAAATTGCTTGTCTGTCGAAATGTCACTTGTCTAAATGTTTTTTCTTGCTTTTATTGAGGCCGACATGTAGCAACTAAATTGCCTGTCAAAAAGAACAGACAGCAAGCTGTGAGATAGCCAATCAATGAAACATTGCAGCAGCTTAATTCAGGCAACAGCAAGGGAAGCCAGCAGGAACAGGACATAAATAAATACCTCACGCTGATTAATTGGGTTCTGTATCTCTATATCATTCAAGCCACATGTGCAAAATCAAATCATTTACTTCAGAGCAACTGCTTAGTTAAACAACAAAGTTAATTAAAGAATGAGTTAAACATAACTGCTAGTGTCCAGCGTTTAATGCATAAAGCTATTAGTTGTCGTGTAGATTATAACAGGAAAGGGGAAGTGATACAGCCAACAGGGGGTGAGAACATTTGTACTTGTTCAATGGCTGGCATAGGAACAAACCACTGTTGTGCTGCACACTCTTTTAAGCATACGGTCTATGCAGTAACCTTCATCTTGGACCTAGCCACATACAATTCTGCAATGTGCAAAGACTTATATCAGTGAATACATGCAATTAATGCTTTTGAATGCACTTATGGGATCCATTACCCAGAGACCGGTTTTCCAGAAAGCTCCGAATTATGGAATGCCAGTCTCCCGTAGACTCCATTTTATCCAAATAATCCACATTTTTAAAAATGATTTCCTTTTTCTCTGTAGTAATAATAAAACAGTAGCTTGTACTTGGTCTGTTCATCCTTACTGGAAGCAAAACCAGCCTATTGGGTTTATTTCATCTTTACATGTTTCTAGTAGACTTAGGGTCACACTTACTAAGGGTCGAAGTGAAAATTCAAATGAAAAAATTAGAATTTTTACATTTTTGGCTACGACTCTCGAATAGCCAAAAATTCGATTCGAATTGAAAAAATTCAAAAATTTTGAAGTACTGTCTCTTTGAAAAAATTTGAATTCAACACTTTAAACCTGCCGAATTGCTATTTTAGCCTATGGGGGACCCCCTGGAACCTTTAAGGAGTGTTTTTGAAAAATTTTGAAATTTGAAGGATTTATTTCCAAACGATTTGAACAATTGTTATTTGATCGAAAATGGACCTATTTGATCCATTTTCGATCGAAAATTCCCTTTAAAAAAATTTGATGGTCGAATTTATATATTTTTTTTTATGTCAAAATTTGACCCTTTGTAAATCTGCCCATAAAGGTATAAAGATCCAAATTATGGATAGATCTGTTATCCAGAAAACCACAGGTCTCGAGCATTCTGGATAACAGGTCCCATACCTGTACAAAGGGATTCTGTCATGATATTTATGATGTATTTTTTTATTTCTAAATTACACTGTTTACACTGCAAATAATTCACTCTACAATAAACAATTTCATTCTTGATCCATCAAGTGTATTTTTCTTTTAGTTGCAGCTGGGAAACTGACAATAGGTCTAGCCAAAGTCAAAGATTTCAAAATTAAATATAAAATTTTTTTGCTTTTTTAATATTGAATATATATATCATGATTTTTCCACTCTAAGGGGCAGATTTATTAAAGATTGGGTTGTGTATTACATGAAAATTCAAGTTTTCAAGGTTATTTTTGGTCAAAAATCAATTATTTGGGTTAAGCAAAACTAAATTTTTTGAGATTTATTATACCCCAGCCCTGGAAATAGCTTGAATCCAAATATACGTCATCTAAAACTCATTGAGGTCATGTAGGAGTCAATGGCAGCAGTACCTTGTACTATTTGAAGATTTTAATAGCATTCATCATGATTGAGGGTTATTTTTTGGAAAACTCCCTGAATTCAAGTGAGTGTCTTCACACCAAACTCAATGAAATAGTGTTTTCAGTTGTTAACCCCATAATTCGCTGATTCAAGTTTTTGGCATTCAAGTTTTTTCTTACATTAGAAACCATTCGAGTTGTGAGTTAATTCATTCTACTCTAAAATGTGCCCTTTGATATATAAACCCTAAATATAATTAATACAGGAGCACAGGTAATTAGCCTGGAATGTAGCAAGCGACATTGGTGAAAAAATACTTTTTATTCTTATTTTTGCACATTTCTATTTGTTAAATATTGCCAATAATGTATATTCCTTGTGTTCCTCTGCTTTGTTATACATATTCCAGACTCAGGTTTGTTTTTGCAAAATCTGCCAAATGCCATCCTGTAAATCCTTCACTAGTGCTTAATTACCACTAGTCTCCAACAATGCTGATGCACGAGAAATTATAGACTTAAAGCAGCTGCAACATAAAAGAAGGCATACATGCTTCAATCTCTGCTGTTCTGGAGTTTGTCCTATACATTACTATTCAGAACTGTTTGGAATCATTAAAGTGAGGAATTTAGGCTTCCAGGTGATTGCTTATATGCAGCTTAGTTCATACAGTAAGTTATTACAGTTTATATAAAGGAATTTACTGTGAGTAAGAAGGACGACTGCAGTGTTCAAAAATATTGCTGTCTCAAAAAGGATGAAGAAAGGCATTTTTGAAGAGATGTATTTAGCATGATATGGCCAACCAACTCTAGACTTACATTACATGGGGGTAAATGGGTGTTTAGATACTCTGAATTTTTTTTTTCTATTTGTTTCAAGTGTTTTAAATTGCTTGCTCCAACAGACAACGCCCAGCTCTGGGAGAGTGCCTGGCAGCCTTGGCAGGAGCCATTCCTGTGGCTTTCCTTGAGCCATCTCTCAATCACAACAATCCACTCACAGTTTTCAACACAAAGTCTCCCAGAGAGAGAGCCAGTACGTATCTGAAAAACAATCAGGCACATTGGGATGTTCAAAATTCCAAGTATGCCTTTTTTTTTGCACTTACACCTTCTTGTCATTACAGCTAGACAAAATATAATGTTAAACTTGTGAAAATGTTTGGCTACATAATTATATTCATGTTTCAGGGTTTAGTAATTAAAAAGAGTTTCTATAGGAATATACAAGGCTTGACTACACTTCAGTTTCATATAACTATACACTAGACATTTCTTTAAAATAGTATATTGCCTCATGCAAGGCATAGTGTATTAATTTTATGCAATACTATTAAGTGCTATCCTTGTTTTAAAACAATGCGTTACACCTAGGTGTAGTTTCAAGGCAAAATGAGAACTAATTATGGAAAGTGCTATTATGTCTCCTTAATTGTCTGGGTTTATGTCAAACTTTTCACAGTTTAAATGGCAAAGGTCAGATCTTTTGGTATCGGCAGAGCATATCTTATTCAAATTAAAACTACATTTGTGTTTAAATTGCTTTTTCATATTTACAAGTGACATACCATACTATTCAGTTTTAGGGATGCCAGATACTGTGGAGGAAATGTGTCCAGATATGCCACACTTGGAGGGCTTGATGAAAGAGATCAATGAGTTGGCAGAATCTGGAGCCAGGTATACAGAAATGCCACACGTGATTGAAGTTGTTTTACCCATGCTGTGTAACTACCTATCCTATTGGTGGGAGCGAGGAACTGAGAATGTACCAGAAAATGCTAGGCCTTGCTGTACACAGGTGACATCTGAGCACCTAAGTGTCATCCTTGGAAATATCCTCAAGATAATAAACAACAATCTTGGCATTGATGAAGCCTCGTGGATGAAGAGAATTGCAGGTAATTGCTTTTCTGAAAAACTCCAATAATTTAACACCTAAATAGTTCTAGAAATGTCAACAACTTATTCAGGACCATATCTGAAACAAAAATACAAAAGCTCTGTTTTTATAACAATTTTCTTTACACTTGATTTCTCACTTTGCTTCCATTTTTCACTAGTGATGGGCGAATCGTCGGTTTTTCCGCTTCGCCAAATTTTTAACGAATTTCTAAAGAAATTCCCGACAAGGCGAAAAAATTCCCGAAACGCCGGAATCCAGTATTTGGATGGCAGCAATGGGCGCTGGCGTCTAAAAACGTATGCCTGCATTCAAAAACGTATGCCCGCATCCAAAACGAGATGCTGGCGAATTTTCGGCCTGCGGCGAATCACAGGGATTCACCGTGAATTTGTCACGAATTCGCCCATCACTATTTTTCACACTTCATTTGATCCAGATACTGGTTAATATGTTTATTTTCTGTATTTTGCCTGTCTACGTGTTTGGTTTTAATAACAATAAAATTCTGATCAACCGTTATAACAGTGATACAAAGCAATTCAAGATTTTTCCATTTTATGTGTGAATTACACAATAATTTTTAGGTTGCAGTATAATAATATATTCATAATATTATAACGTTATCTAGGATACCATTAATCTGCTATATAATTAAGCTGTTACATGTTATATTTGTTTGCAGTTTATGCTCAACCAATCATTAGCAAAGCACAGCCAGATCTCCTAAAGAGTCACTTCATTCCCACATTGGAGAAACTCAAGAAGAAAGCAATAAAGATTGTGCTAGAGGAGGAACAACTGAAAGCAGACAGTAAAGCAGATACGCAGGAGGCAGAGCTACTCATTTTAGATGAATTTGCTGTTTTATGTAGAGATTTATACGCCTTCTATCCAATGCTGATCAGATATGTGGACAACAACAGGTACCAGAATGTTGAACCTCATCACCTGGATCAGTAATGATTAATTTAATTTACTTTCCATAATATCTGTTTTATTTTCTATATAACAGGTCAAACTGGCTCAAAAGGCCAGATATAGACTCAGATGAGCTGTTCAGAATGGTGGCCGAAGTTTTCATTCTTTGGTGTAAATCGCATGTAAGAAATTTGTATTTATAATCTTGAAGATGCAAGCATATCAATTCCATATTTCCGTGTGAATATGTACTTTAAAAGTGTCATTCTTGTTCTCTCTGTTGGGATGTTGCTGGCAAAAACATCTGAGTATTTCCTTTTTGCTTGCCTCAACATTTTAAGTGATTAAGCTCTCATTTTAGAGCCATATTAAGCAGATCTTGATAATACAAGCCATATGACAACTTTCACTCGTAAATAAATGTAAAAATAGAGAGGATTGGTATGGTCAAAGCCTTGTTTTCTAAGCTTGAGCTACAGGCCCTACTATGTTTTTGCCCTTGATGATATGTTAAAAAATGCCGGGATCTGTAGTCTGCAACATCTGGGGACTCAGCTTAAGAAACAGATTTAAATGAAGGCAAATAGAATAGGGATTCCTATTTCCTTTTAGGTTATTTCTATACACGTAAGGAAAAGAGGGAACCACTTTTGCAGATAATTTTATATAACTTATGTTTTAAACATTCTAGAATTTTAAAAGAGAAGAACAAAATTTTGTGATTCAGAATGAGATCAACAATCTGGCATTTTTAACTGGGAACACCAAGAGCAAGATGTCAAAGGTGAGTTTTCTCAAACCATTATAAAAAGTGAAGATCCAGAAGAAGACACTTCTGCATCAGGATTTTCTGCTTTTCATTTATTAGTTATAATATATTAACACATTTAGTTTATTGCCTCCATTTTAGCAAAATCGTGTATAATAGAATTACATGCTATGTTATCATTATAGTAGAGTAGAGTGTTTAAGGTAAAAAAAGGTCAACTTCACATAACATTTTAAGGTAAATTCACTAACAATGGGCATACAAACAGCCTTAAAAGAGGCAGTGGATAACTAATTAAACATTTGCACATAGATGTGTAGTTATTCATTGTTAATTGATTGCCAGAGTGGTATAGTTGAGTAGTTAGCTTCCCCTTTAAAGCTCAAACATAACTATTCTATGCCCCCCTTGGCATGTAATTTCAACAGGCTGCCCTGTTGAAATCACTGTGATCACTTCAGATGACAATCAAACTGTATGAACAGAAAAGCAACCTGTACAGATTATCCTTTTTTCTTTGGAGACCATTAGAACATATATTATGTCAAGCAAATAATGGGAAACCCCATGAAATGTATTTGCTGTCACATGCACCAATTGGTCTCTGTTCCTGGTAGCTCACCGCATATTACTGATTGCCTGTATATACTCAGAACCTTGTTGACTAATTCAGATGATCAATCTTTCATCACGGGCTATGATTGCTTTACTGATTTTGACTTACCATGGACAACCTTGTGGCCAGGGGAGCTATGCCTTGCCTTGTTTCTGCAAGTATCTACCCAAGGATGAAGTATCAAATTCCACAGCCCTGTATTCTGTATTAAATCCTTGTTTCTGGATTTGAAAGTTGCTTGCCTTCCTTGAGTATACCCTTGTACTAGTCTACAGGTCATCATAAACATAATTTTTTACCTCCTCTTGCTGCACCTAACCTGTTATAATTAAATGGAATGGGATGTTGGGTGCTTTCTGGGCTTCCCTTCAAGATCTGCAGGAATCGCTTCAATGTTTCAGCTTACCTTATATTAGGAGGATTTCCATGCCAGGGAAGTAACAACTAATGGCACCAAATTACTGACGTTTTCAAGAAATAGTAATTGCTGAAGATCATGTCAAGACAGACGTTACTGAGGAAGCATATACAATATGTAGGAGCTTTGAGTATGTGTACCTAACAATAAAACAGATTTCTGTAAACAAACTAAATGCAGTGCACACAAGGTCTGAAGGTCTAAAAGTTGAAGACAATTAAAGATTACCATTTATCTTCTGCTCTCTAATGTAAAATGTAGGAACTGAGAGGCCTTACCAAGCTCTCCCCAAATCATACATTTGATGTCTGCTGCCATCTATTCTGGAGAGAAAACATAAACAATGACATACTACCTGTTGAAAACAGAGGACGGTGTGATGTTTGTGCAGAGGTGACGAAAACTCCCATTACCACGTTAGCTACTTTCACTGGGTCTAAGAAGTTTCCTTCAATACAGCAACCCAATTTCGGTATTTAAAAAGCATGGTCACTTTTGCTAGAATGGCCCAAATTTCAAGGTTTTGATTGCAATTCTGGAGCCATGTCTGCTCACAAAGTAGTGCATGGAAATGCCGATAATCCTTGTCAGTTGCTAGCACTTACATCAAGACTAATTGGTCCTGCTTCTGCTGGAAACATTGGAGTTTAGAGATGACATTGAATGTTTTGAAGAAACAAGATTCCAAGGAACTGAAACACATTTTCAGAAGTGCAAAGAAAACAAGCCTGTTATGTATATATACAATAAAGGAGCTTTTTCCTTTTTTTCTGGCAAAATTATATTTGATATTTTTATATAAGGTGGAATTTAGGGCAGAAAAAATTTAGAGACAGACTGAATACAATTGCTGCTAGTCCATAGGCAATTATCAAGACTTGCATTGAGAAAACCACACATTTAAGAACTGTGTTTGTTTGCGCATTTCCAGCATCAAACAAGGTACTAAGTATGTTTACCCTTCTTGAATCCTTCGTTCTGTCCTGTCATTAATGAAATTGCTCACAAGAAGATGGGCCTGTATTGAGGAATTGGAATGAAGAAATATTTTCCATTTATTTCCATTTATTTTTTCCATTTATTTATTTATTTTGTTCTTAAAGGAACCTTAAACATAACCACTGATATTTTTTTTATACTTTGTATTGTAAAATGAAAATTTACTCTATGAATCTATATTGATATTTTTGTTTGTGAGCTTAAATGTTCAATAAAATTATTTCTTCTGGGGAGTCTGCCTTAATTCCCCAAGCCATCCTGTAGTCTAGATGACTTTAAAGGGATACTGTCATGGGAAGATTTGTTTTTTCAAAATGCATCAGTTAATAGTGCTGCTCTAGCAGAATGCTGCACTGAAATCCATTTCTCAAAAGAGCAAACAGATTTTTTTATATTTCATTTTGAAATCTGTCATGGGGCGAGACACAATGTCAATTTCCCAGCTGTGCTCAGATAAACTTCAGTCACACTTTACTGCTGTACTGCAAGTTGGAGTGATTTCAACCCCCCCCCCCCCAGCAGCCTAACAGAACAATGGGAAGGTAACCAGATAACAGCTCTCTAACACAAGATAACAGCTGCCTGGTAGATCTAAGAACAGCACTCAATAGTAAAACAAATGTCCCACTGTGACTCCTTCAGTTACATTGAGAAGGAAAAACAGCCTACCAGAAAGCAGTTCCCTCCTAAAGTGTTGGCACAAGTCACCTGACCAGGGGCAGCTGGGAAATTGACAAAATGTCTAAACCCATGTCAGATTTCAAAATTAAATATAAAAAAAAATCTGTTTGCTCGTTTTCCCACGATAGTATCCCTTTAATTGTTCTCTTGCAACTAATCTAATCTTGTAAAAAGCCATTCTCAGCAAGTGTCCTACATCCAGGACAAACCTGTGCATTTTAATAATATTAAAAGGAGGGCATTTGGTCCCATACAATCACTCTTAGAGACAAATATTAAAGAAGTATGGCTTAGATTTTTCTTCTTTAGTAATATGTAGCAAGCAATACAACTGATATCTAGTTATTGAACTCCAATATTCAATTAGAGGTTCATTTGAAGTGTAGGATAATGTTACAAGCAATGAATGCAGCCAACTCGAATTCCTTTACATCATGTAAATCAAAAGTGCTAGACACCCTAGTAGAGCCTGTACAGTAAATGCTGACATTTTGAAAAACTTTGTGAACTTACATTTTTATATGAAATTAAAGACTTTAAGAGTTTAGTGTGTGACCAAACGTTTAATGAAAAAGTAGACATTTACCCACATTTAAAAATTTTATTCTAAGGCTTTATTTGCCAACAGAGATTTGGAAGCTCCAAAATATTAGGGTATTCATGATTGAAAGAGATAAATGTCAGGCTGTGTAACACTAAACATATTAAAGGGTGGCTAATAACATGTAATGACAGTTTTAAATTGTGTATATAAAACTGCCAGGAGCTACCTACCCTAGCTCGTCCACACCTTGCCTATGTTTGAACAATGTTCAGTAGATTTTATCCTGAAGCAGGGGGATTCCCAGCTTAGAGTTAAAGTTGCAAGACCACATTTGGAGAAAGTACTTTCTGAAGGTGTGTCCATTAACATTTGTCATACTCATATTAAATAGATTATGGTAACATTATGTAACATTTTTTTCTAATTCATGGGGTGCCAAAGTTGCAGATAAAACACTGGGCTAGATTCAATTAGATGAGAAAAGCTGATCTAATTGAATTTCAGATATTGCCATAGAATCGGATTCAATAACAAAAGTTTTTTCTTCTCAAATTGAATCTTGCCCATACATTTTTACCTGATAAACTGTAAAATAATGTTTTTCTCATGGAACTGAATCTGGCCCATTATGTGAAGATTATCTGAAAATGTGTTGCTTTTTATTTTGCTCTCACCTGGTAAATATTGCAGTTATCTTGACTTGTAAACCACCTCAGATAAATATGTAGTTCATTTTTCCATCTGTTTTACTTACTTGTCTCCTGCATTTTTCTTTCATACAGCCCATGCAAGTAAAGGTACAGCATGCATGACCTCTCTATGTAATAGCTAGCCTGGCTCCATCCATTCATATGTCCCGCAGTCCTAGCAGTGGCGTCACCAAGGACACACACACAACATTAATTGCTGACCAGATTATTACTACATTTTGGAGGATCTTACAGTTAATAGTGTTTATTTTAAAATGCAATTTTAGTATGGTGTAGACAGCAGAATTTAAAGACAAACTGCAACTTCTTTTTCTATTCCTTGTGTATACTTTATAATATTCCCTAGCAACAATTAGGAGATTGCCTGAAAGTGAATTAAGCAGTAAAACAACAAGAATAAGAATAACAACAAAATTGAAGCCTTACACTGTATTTGGTTGCTGGGTCAGTGCCCGACAACCAACCAACCAACAACCTTGTACAATATACATCTAGGTTGAGAGCAGTGTTATCACACATTTGGTTGTTGAGGGACCCACATGTGGTACTGTTTTGTTACCTTGAGCCCAAGATTGTGTTGCCATCTAAGACCTTGGAGATAGTATATAAAAATAGTTCTGAGTTAATTTAAGTAGAAAAGCAGCAGGTATGCATAAAATTCAGCCCTTCTGTGAGATCCCCCTGACTTTATGATGACTGTGTCTCTCTGTAATTAAATACACAAAGAAGTCCTTATATACAGGCATACTAATATCCATTAACACACTTGTATACATATATGCATTTACACACACACACACATACATATATAGAAAGATCCTCTTACATACACAAATTAACTGGAGCCCTGGATGTTTTGGCTGTCCAAGAAGACATCCAAGTCACTAACATACCACCAAACATTTCTAGTTCCTTCAAACATAAACACCCTTGTGACGCCACTGATGTTTTACGTAGTATATGTCTTCAGTATGGATAGAGTTAATGTCTCATACAGTTTTAGTGCATCCATAGATCATTGTTGTAGAAACTTGTTAAAGACACTTTTGAAAGCAAAGCTTTGATGCCCAACAAGCTATTGTATCCACTATAGTTATTCTGCTGTGTTTGAGTTTGCTTTAATTATTATCATAAATCTCACTGAAGCTGCCTTGCCAAAACAGTTCTTATAGGTCATATCTGCTCCAGATGCATGTGTCACTTCGTAATAAGGGATCTCTGTCTCATATACGCTTTTACATAATTTTAATACACACAGACCCACCCAATACTATATCAAAACTACTTTAAACTTTTCACAGGCTACAATATCAGAAACCAGCATAAGTGAATCTAAAGAGCATCATGTAGTGGCAGCAATGTTTTAAATGACTGTATTTAAAGAGCACATATGTCATAAGCAACAGTATACATTGCAGCCATTCTTCAGATCACTTCATACAGAGAGAACTCTAAAGAAAACAAATACTATGTGCCTTCCTAGCTGGTTACAATAGATTTGCACTGGGGTTTTTATACTACAAAATTACTTCACACAAAGATTCTCTGCACAAAATGCCTTGTAGCAGAGTCTGTTCTGGCATCAAATGCATAACAATTAAATACCATAAATGCAATACATCTCTACAAAACATGTATACAAGTTGTATTAACATAAAAGATAATATTTATCTAGAAACACTGTAATACACCTTTTAGAGACAGACCAATGCAATGATTTTTTCATTATTTACTGTGGAGAGACCTGTAATTATTATACTAGGTACCACTTCTACCTTGTATAGATCAACTTTGATCTAAGTAAGGAACTGTCTCTCCTGCTACAAATACTTGAGGAGAATATGCTGCCCCTAAAATTTGCATGTGTCAGAAATGAAAAGGAAGTCACCATAGAAAACTGCATTTTAGCTATAAGGTCATCCTTGTAAGGACTGATTTCCTATCCTTGCATAGACCTTCCTAACATTATTGCCTGTTTGTCACAATTCTTATTTTAAATAAAGAAGTACTTTTAAGATATGACAATTATCCTTACTGTTTAATCGCAATTTGTTCTCTCTCAAAAAAATGTTCTCCTGGAGATTTTGTTTCTTTCCTTGTTTCTTCTCACCAGTTTTTCAGGAGCTCAAACCTGCTAAGATCCATTCAAATGAAACACGTCTTGGTTTTTTTGAATGGAAATTTCAGTCCACTTATTCAAGAATTCTCTATTTGCAATTTGACCCAGACCCTAGGATGCTTGAAAAATTGTTGTGTTCGTTCATGCTTGAGAAAATTTAAGTGACAAATGATAATGTAGAAATACAAGTACACTTGAAATTTGGCAAGATTTTTTTTTTTAATTATAATAATTAATTTGCTTAATAGAAAAGTCTAAACCACTGAGGAGATGGTAGGGGCAAATGCCCAGTAATTATAATCATTTACATTATTCCCCAGGCCAGTGCTCTTGTAAGCAGAAAACTGCACCAGTCCAGACCTCTTCTGCGTGAGCCTTTTCCAGATTCTTTTTTCTTCACAAAGCTTTGTTGGTGTAGTGGAGTAAAAATCCGAAATTTAACAAAAATGCAGTTTTTTCACTGCTCACGGCACTGGAGAAAGAAGAAGAGGAATAAGAGAATCACTCCATGGTGTTAACTAAGAAAAACCTTGGACCTGTGCAGTTTTCTGCTAACAGGAGCACTGGCCTGGTTATCTGGTAAGTGATTACAATCACTTTGGGGATTGCCTAACATTTGCCACCCCCCAGTGATTTATATTCTCCTTCTCCTTTAATCCAAAAACATCACATACTTAAGTGCTTAAGTGTTTTACAATCCTGCAAACCTCTTGCAAACAAGGCCATATAGATATAATGCAGTAAACACCTTTCATTACATTCAATAGAAACTGAGGACGTGTTGTTTGATGCTTTAGATATCACAGTCTGTAAGTTAATATTCCATAAATGCTTGTGTAGCTCAGAGCTTTGACTTGCCTACTTAAAGCATTAGTCCCTCCGTCTGTGTTTTACTTTGTCTAACCTCAGATATATTCTGAAGTTATTTGCCTGTAAGTTTTGTGCGGTCTTGCACTGCATCATTCTGAGTGATTTTTATATTGTTATGGTTCCCTAAAGAGAGAGAGTCTTTCTTTCTCCAATGATTATGGTTTTACTATGTAAGATGGTTGTATCCTCCACAATGTGTGCCTGACCACTTATTGTGTGAATAAAAGGGAGTGTGACATTTAGGCTAAATAGAATTGCGTTAATCAGATGTTTAATTGTTGTGCTGTTGTGGTATTCAAGAGGGACTTCTGCTTTAAGCCTTGGCTCTTTTTATTTATTTGTTGATGTTTTGTTTTACATTTTTGGACGTCTTGTTTCATGAGTACTTTTGAATTGTAATATGTTTCACCCTATGTCAACTTTTGTGGTTTCAATCAAGTCTTTAGTGTTTATTATGTATTGTCTGTTGTGTGTATTACAAGTGGTTATTATGTCATTGCGGGCTGTTGATTTTCTTTTTTGTGCCCTGGAAGTTTGCAACTGATAAACTTGTTTTATGCAAGTTTAAGCATCTTTTTGTACATCTAAAACTGTTCTTAATCCTTCCATACAGTAATACAAAAGTTTCTATAGAAAGAAACAAAAAATGCAAAGGTGCAATGATGCAAAGGGGACATCCGTTTATTCACAGAGGTAGCAGTGTTAGACATGTGAGATGTACCATCAATATATTGTGCTTTCTCCCTATCAGTGTAGAACCACTTAATTATTTTTCCCCACCCAGTTCTATAGAAGGGTTTGGGATGTCTCTGGTGGATCTGCATTGACAGGAAACATATTAACGCAAAATATGGTAACTCAAAAACTGTTGATAACAAAAAGGCAAAACAATACTATATGTTTTACTGTATCAGGTACTGTATTCGGTTTCTGTTTCTTTCTTTCTCTTTCTTTCTTTCTTTCTCTCGTCTGAGTAAGCTGGCTTCAATTAAGAACACTTTTGGCAAATTAGTAGGGTTTGTTGATCCATATACATTAGACTTTTATTTTAGTTTGTTATTTAAACAAAATGTTCTATACATTTTGATATAATCAAGAAATGGTATTAATTACTATTTGCTGTTCCTTTAAGCAAGTTAGAATTCCATAAATTCCATATAAGGGTTGCCGATGGATAACACTTCGGTGTACTACTTGTCACATTTTTCAAAACAATATCACTTTTTCCGATTTAAGTGTACAGTGTTAGCATACTGAAGTTTACAGAAAATTGGCAATGATAAAACTCTCTACATTACTTGTGCAGTTGTTGCAGCAGGTCCTAACTATTGTGTGATGCTGTCACTTTTCAGTCTGGAGGGCAAGACCAGGAAAGGAAAAGAACAAAGCGACGTGGGGACCTTTACTCTATTCAGACATCTTTGATTGTGGCAGCCTTAAAGAAGATGCTTCCCATTGGTCTGAACATGTGTACCCCTGGGGACCAGGAGCTGATTTCATTAGCTAAGAGCAGATACAGCCTTGTAAGTGTTGAGGAAATAGATAAAGACAATTATATAATTGTAATATGAATAAAATATGCAATGGGGGTAGACATCTGCAATATTAGAGATGTGGTCTAATGGCTTTGTAACAAATGGTTTTCACTAAAGTGCGAAGTTTCGTCCAGGGCGCCGAACACTGGGGAAGTTGCACTAGCATTTCTTTGTCAAGCAAAGAGAAGTTGCGCTAGCGTTGCATAATTTGCATATGGTGGGTAGTTAAAGTTCAATGGACTTATATGTTGCAGCAAATACATTACATTACACAACCCTGGGAAACATTAATAAAAGAAAATAGAGTTGTTATATTGCCCTACACATGTGCCCACTGTATAGTTTATGTTCCATAAGTAAGGAAATGTTGGGGGGGAAACCGGGTACCGCAAAAAAAAATTTCAAATCTTTTGCAGCCTATCACCCTTTAAATATGAAACACTTTCAACTATTTTTTGATGAACTCCTATCTACTCTGTTGCACTTTGCCTGGTTTGAGGTGGCGAAGGCAAGAGGTAACGTTAAGTAAAATACACATCTTAGTGAATTGGCGTAGTAACGCTCTTTCGCCAGAGCAAAAATTCGCCTGGCGTTAGAGTGCGAAGCAACGCTAGCATACATCTCCTTCGCTGGTGAAGGGATTCCTGCACTTGTTAGTAAATTGGCGAAGAAACAAAATGATGTCCCTAGCGTTTGTCAGTTTGCCCTCTAGTGAATCTGCCCCTATATCTTTGTTGTTTACAAAGACATGAGGAACAGTATCATCAAATAAGACTATTGCAATTAAACATTTATAAATACTATATTTACTTTACCTGGGCTCTTATACCTTTATATTAGTCCTTGTTCAGTTCCTCTGATTTGTTTTACAAACTTTGTTTTGTCTGTACTTAAGTGTAATGCAAGGCTTTTGGCCAGCAAATGTGAATTGTGCAGTAACAAATATTATTTTTATAAAGTACAAACTTATTCTGCAGTACTGTACAACAGGCATCTCAAAAGTGACTTCAATAAAATGAAGGGAAAACAGATATTATATTTATAATGTACAAACATATTCTGCAGTACTGTACTACCTGCAAAAGTGACTTCAATAAAATGACGGGAAATGTTTATTCTAATGACACTAATATGAAATAACTAACTTGTACAGTCTGTCTAGTCATGATGAAAAATAAATACCAATAGCATTATTTTTATAGAAAGATACAGATGATGAAGTAAAAGAACATCTGCGAAATAACCTCCACCTTCAAGAAAAGGTAAGATTGTAAAAGTAATGTGTCTCCACTGAGTAGGTAGATGAAAGTTTTTATCTGTTCCATTACACTTTTGTCAATTGAAATCATACAAATAACACATTAAACTGACTGCAAGCTGTCGCTAACATAATGTATTTCCTCCAATAATTCTATTGAGTACAATATAATCTAGCTGTCTCTTTTTGCTAAACGTTCATGTACAAACACTTTGGAAACAAGTTCAATGTGCCTTTTAAGCTGTGTTTAAACTGTGAATACATGGTAATCAATGAACTGCTTATATAGTAAATGTTTATGGATGTACCGTTACTGTGTTGCTTAAAGATTGTGGAGAGCGCTGTAAGTAATAGCATAGAAAGAGGTTTACAATATCTTGCAGAATAATACTGCAACTTTGGATTGTTCAGTTGGCTACATGTGGCATTACACAGAATCATATAAATACTTTCTGGAAATGGGAAAGGCTTTATTTAATATTTTCGTCAAGCACATTATTTTGCTTAAGAATTGTAAAGAGCTGAATTTACTTGTTTATCACTGGATCAAGAATGCTATCAAGAATGAGTGTGCCCTTTGTTAATACAGATTAGAAGATCTACAGATATTTCTTGATATGATTATACACAAACAGATTGTGAATGGGTAACTTACAATATGAGTGCATGGTCAATGTCTTTATGCTGCTTTCACTACCTAACCATAGTTAGACAGTGAAACATTTCAGAGGGTTTCCTTTTCTGTTTTCCCCTCCAAAACTGCAAACAGAGTCATTCTCTGTCAATCACTGGTAGTGAAAGGATAGCATAGTGTCTTCCTGGAAATTTAAGGCAATAATACTATTGGTAAACCACTGTCAGGGGTGTATTATTCTGGGAGGCTATCAACAGTAGCACAACCAGAATGATTAGGCCCTGATTGAGAAACATAGTTCCGAAGGTAGCATTTGCCCACACAAACACCTCTACATTTGGGCTAGGATTTAGGCAAATTGCAACTGTAGATATCTATAGACTCCATAATGAGATATATATACAGTATATATATATATATATATATATATATACTGTATTATATATTTCATTATGGACCCTATAGATGAAAAAAATGAATATATACTATTAGAAAAAGCACACTTGTAGTTTGATGGTACTTGCCGGTTTTCAAAAGTTTTCTTATTTTAAAAATACAAAATCGATAGGTGTATCTTGGTGGCTTTCCGACAGTTCACTCCAGCATATCATTGTGGCTATAATAAACACTAGATAAATTGGACAGCACAGGCTGGGAAAACTTTTTATAGGTCAAGCTTGTTATCTCTTCTGACACTGTTTTATTGTAAGGATCCACCTGACTTAGCTGCAATCTGCAGAGGTGATTTTATACCTTTGTAATTTTTCATTAAAATGATTCTGTATTTACTGGTGACTACAAACTATTCTGCAAAGTAGTGGAGTGCTTCTTACATTATAAATATTAATTTCAAATGTCTTTTTGACACACACCTGGTCCAGTTAATATGCAATTCTTTTGCATTATTTTCAGACCATCCTTGATTACCCTCATTTAAAACTAATTGTTCTTCATGAGTTTGAAACCAAAAAGAATGTCAGATTTGCCAAACCCTTACCTGTCCTTCACATTTTCTGTCATTGCTCTTTGTATCACAGTCTGAAGATCCAGCAGTGAAGTGGCAACTTAACCTCTACAAGGATATTAGGCAAAGTGACGAACATTCGGATTCTGAGAAGATAGTGGAACGTGTTCAGAAAATATCTGCAGCATTATTCCATCTTGAGCAGGTAGGAAAAGTCTTCCAGAAACCATGAGTAGGTTTCCTACTATTTATTTTGCAGATTTGTAGAATTATGGGTATATCCTATTTTACATGTTGGGATTCAGGTGACTTACTCTATAAATTTTGAAGGGCAATCTCCCATGGATCTGCTGAATGTGTTACAGATGTTAACCCAGTTTTTGATGTTGCAGGTGGAGCAACCCTTGAGATCTAAAAAGGCCGTTTGGCACAAACTCTTGTCGAAGCAGAGGAAAAGAGCTGTGGTGGCCTGCTTTCGTATGGCACCCTTGTACAACCTTCCAAGGTTAGACAAGTGATTATTGCTAAAAAATAACCAGACATGCAGCAATATGCTAATATTTGTGCCGCAGCCTGCATTCTGCAGTGATATTTATCTAAACTGTAGTGAAGTGTTTAGAACGCCTATATATATTTTAATGACATGGTTTAGCATTTTAAGTAAATCATAAATAGACATCATCTTGCCCAAATGTTAAAGAGACTATTATGTTTTTGTCCGTACCAGAAGCTTGCAGGTTACAGTAAGAAAAGTCAACAACGCATTGAATGGCAGCGTTTCAAGTTTACTAACCGTGTTATACATTTTTATAATCTATGTATGCATGAGTGTATACATGTAACGATGCATAAATATATGTATGTATAATGTATACTGACTCTTTGTTCCATGCATAAATAGTGTTGTTGCACATGCATATATAAAATATATATATATATTTATACTGTACACTTTTATAAGATAGGTGCATTCATTTAGATCTAAATTAGGCTCAGAGTGTCACTTAGCAGAAAGTCATAGCTGTTAGATTCCTCCATTACAGAAAATGTTGCAGTCAATTTACCTGAGCATATTTTGTCATAGTAATATGATTCAATAGCAAGTTTTCTTGGTAAAAGGGATTTTGCAACTTTTGAGTGTATTGTCTACTTCTAAAATACTGTGGGGGGGGGAGATGTGTACATCTTGTAAAATAATCAATATTCTTGATTATACAGTAGTCAAACAACTAAACTTCCAATGTGAAATTGTTAATGTCTGTGACATTTATACAAATTGATTTAGCTTTAAATTAAGAGTAATGAACTTATAGCCATTAGCCAAAAATAAATACTTATCCCCTGTGCAGTGATTAGAAAAACATTTTATAGGGTTCTGCTTATATCTTTCTAGAGAAGAGCTTATTAAAGATTATTTCCAAGGGCTTCCTTGGATACAGTAGACACGCTCAAGCTTAGAAGCTAGTGATAGACAATATGCATGTGCAATAGATCTTACGCATAAGTGCACCTGAACTTAATAACCTTTTTTTTTTTTTTTTATTTGCATTGGCCAGTTCTTATCCTCTGCACCCCTCGGGATAAGAATGATTTCTGTTTGAGTCATGCTCTATACCGATAGTTTCTTTTTTTTCTTTATTTTTAGTTTGTTGTTTTGTCTTCTTAGAAAGTCATTTACTGTTTGTGAAGTTTTCCTTGTGTTGCTGGCGCCTGAATAAAAACCTATATGCTTTTCTTCAGACACAAAATTAACAATTTCTTCCTGAGCTCCTACCAACGTATTTGGCTGGAAAAAGTACATGAGAACTCAGACTATGACAGTCTAATACTCGTGTTAACGGTAATGTAACTTGTGGCTAAACCTGTCCTTGTGCACACAAGTATTCCACCCCAGCCATGATGTGATGTTTTCATTGGCTTGTACAATTTTCAAAGAATTTCTGATTGGTCAGTTTTATATCACATTAATAACATTGGTCTTAGCTATTGGTAACAATTTTTCAATGTTGGGTAGGATATGGTTTTCATGCTGCCATTTTATGCAGGCATATACTATATATATATATATATATATATATATATATATATAAATATTTGTCTGGAATGATCTGATTTCTGTTCAGAGAAGTCATTGATTGTCCAGCCATTTATGGTAGAACTTACATTTCAAATAATATTAAAAAGGCTTTCTTTATTTTTTATAGGTAATGTTTAAAATGAGGCTTGAAAATAGTACTGGAAAAACATGAATTAATAGAAATTGACTTTCTATAAAATTGTATAGATAAATAGTAATAGTTTGTTTAAAATCATACCAATGCAAGCCATATTTCAAAAGCCCCACCATTGACCCTAAAATGTGGTTAAACTTTGTGCTTGTGTATGCATTTACATATATGTATGTATCTGTGTATATATAGAGATATATACATTTATATTTATACTATATATTATAAGAGGCAGTATTTTATACTGACCAATCAGGATATTAAAATTGTACAAGGTTCCAAACCCTACTAATCATGATTCACACCTGAACTTTTTTTATATTATGTTCTTTTGTACCCCTCTTGATCCCACTTTCACCCCCTGCCAGGCACCGTTCTATTAACCTCTTCTTCCATGGTTATCAGAAATTTTGGATAGAAACTGAGGAATATTCCTTTGAGGAGAAACTAATTGAGGATTTGGCTGTAAGTACTGAATTCGCTGGAGTTTGGCTCTGAGCGCAAAAATAAGACAATGGAGCTCATGTACTGCTTTTAAAAGCATTAAAATGAGTAAGCCTTACACAGCTTTTAAATACACACTCAACTGCCCTTCAAATCACATTTGTGAACTGGATTATAGAACTGACTATTATTAAATCCCTTTCTCCAAAAAATGCTTCCATCATCAATCTATATGCAACAACTTTCCATGTACAGTAATGTGTGTGCTCCATAGTACACATGCTTCTGCACTCTTCTTTTGTCCTAGACCACAGTCTATGAAACATCCAATGTCTTTTCTGATAATCCATAAATGTAGAAATATTAATAGAAAAGCATTATATTAATATCAAATGTGGAGTTTCTGTATAACTGCATTCATAGCAGTGAAATACATAGGCATAATGCTGCACAAGCAAAGATAAACTTGGTGGTTCTTAATTATCCTTTGAACTGTCACACAAAAAAGATGGAGGGTTTTTATTGCACCCCCCTTATAAAACATGTAGGAATCTGTTTTGCCCATCATCAATGTGCCTCCATTCTTTCTGTGATTAAATGAACCAGTGCTTCATGGTCTGTGCAGGAAAGTATTTTATAGTTTTGTCCTTGCCTACTTTCCCTTGTGTCTGCTGGTTTCTTAGAGCCATATATAGAATAACATTATAGAATGGTTATAGGGGTTAATGAGAGGCTGTGACCAAAAAATTTGATATATTGTTAGCTAAGCAAACAGAGAAAACAGAGAAAAAATAAGATATACTGGCAATGTAAAGGGAAAATCTAAAGACTGAGAAATCATTGTTCATTTTCCCCACAAAAAGATATATTATGATCCTACTATAAAAAGAGTTATAATTAACATAGCTCTCCAAGAAATGTATGTAGTAGTTACTTTATAATTCCCATAATATTATCCATTATATTTGCTCAAATACTATATTATTCAGACTTACATCCACAAACATACAATATACACAGAAATTTAGATTTTTGAGTGAAAGGCTGCACAGTTGAGTTCTGACCCTTCATCATTGGCTGAACTGCCAGTATAAAAACCTTTAGGACTGTTTTATCATTAAATAGGTTTATATAGTGTCAGACTCAGGGGGCCACAACCGTAAAGCGCCCTCTGTCGCCCTTCCCAAGCAGTAACCTCATATTTGGCTCCCCCCCCCCATGTACCAGATAGGAAGGTCAGAAGCAGCAGGGGTCATGGTTGAGGGAGTGGGTTTGGGCCAGCGGGGCCCACCGGGTTTTTTCCAGGTGTCCTAGGTTATGTGTTACTAGGTTATGACTTTTTAATTCAGGAGTAAAAAAGCATATTGGGCAAAAATCTGTTTTAGGACATTAGTGGAAATAATTATAATATTTCAATCCCTTCAGGTTTACAGGAACATCCTAAAATAAAAGGAACATAGCTGATGATAGTCATTTCAGATTTTCTTAATTCTTTATGTGAGACAGAAACCCCATATAATCATTGGAAGTAATAGTGAATGCTATTAACAATATATTAAACATAATCATTTAATGTATTTAGAATTATTATAAACAGTATTTTGGATAGCAGTATGCACACAAGAATATCACTGTGTTTAGCTAAAGCTAGAAAATATACAAGGCAGTGCAAAAGAGAATACCTAACCATGCAAGCCTTTTTCTGAGTAACATTTTGCTCACAAAAAATAAGACCTTTTAAAATGTAAATAAAATAAGGAATCGTAGCAGGTTTTGCAGTGTTTTGTTTGTTGTACAAATTCAGACAAAGCTTTTGTTGAGGATATAGCCACATCCAAAAAAGAAGGATTTTGTACATCTTTAAATTTAACTGTACACTTTAATTAGATTGAAAAATATCAATATCCAAAGCATAATTAATACCTTCATTATTGTGTTATGAATCAAAAGAAAGCTAGCAGATGTTTTAACTGTAAGTGTTTATATTACCGTGAAGGCTTTGTTGCTTTTGTTGGAAAATCCTTAGATATTAGGCACCCTCAGTTACAAGCATTGGAAGGAAACATGATTAAAGGCTGTGTAAGTTGCATCCAATTATTGCCATTAATATTGACTTTATAAGACTTAATATAACTGATGCCATTTCTGTTTTCTATTTTTGGTTTTCCCGTAATACTGCTTATTACCTGTGAACTTTCCTTTTTATCCCTTTCATAGCAATTTTGTGTTCTGTATGATACATTATAATAATGCATTTAACAAAATATATTCACTGGTTTTTCACTCTTTCTCTTCACCAATTGTCCTGATCCCTGATTTGCTCTCTAACCATGAGACCTATACACAGGGCCCAAGCTAACAATAATCTTGGTACAAGTCTGTCCTCACACATAGTCCTGCCCTTATCCATCACCATGCACAATTGTCTTCCATCTTGGCTCACACCCTCGCTCACACCCCTGCATGCCCTCTGCATGCACACCAAACATATCAGTGATTTATGGTATTATTACATGGCAAAATTCAGCAAGTCAGGATGAATTTCGGATAGTAATTTTACTACTGTTATTTAGTATCTGCACTGTTTAAAAACACCAGATTTTATAGCTTTAAAATAAATAAGTGGGGATATATTCTATCTCAACCAGTATGCAAAGGCAGTTTTATTCCATTGTCCACATCTGATACTTACAGATGGAGCAGACTTACATGTTGCAAGGATGTATTCTGTACATCCACGAGATGTAACAAACTGTCAGAATATGCCCAGTCCTAGCAGTCAGTTCCAATGGAATTCTATAAACTGCAGTCTGTAGTTCTAGTAATTCATTTTGACTGATCCAGGGGCCTGGTGTATGTAGTGGAGCTTGCTTTGGGGTTGGTAAACGGAGTGAGAGTAGAAAGCGTTATGACTGATACTGCAGCATGTCATGAAACCTTTAATGGGATAAATTCTTGTTACTAGATGAAACACATGATCCTACACGTATTCTACTTTTTCAAGCTGTATAGATTTGGAAAATATCAGTGCCTTAATCCAGACTCATTTAACCTTATTGGTTTAAGGATCTATATAAACATGTATATGTGCTCAAAATTTAATTTAATGGAAGCAGAATAATAATCTGATATATTCAGCATAGGAATTTTATCACAAAGTGGAGTTGCTGTAAGAGGTTTTTTTTATGCACATCTACATAATTATATTATACTTTTACTGGATTATTAAAAGCTGTCATTGACTGGTGATCATGAGAACATCAGGAACAAATCCTGGTAGATTTAATTTGCAGCTCATCTGGCACTAGGAATTAGTTAGTAAAAGCAGGCAAAAATGCCCCTTCAAGTTACTAACGAAGAATTACGTTATTATTGATGTCCCAGAAACCCAAGAAAACTGATGAGGAAGAAGAAGAGGAGACAGAAAAGAAGCCTGATCCTCTTCACCAGATTATTTTGCATTTCAGCCGCAATGCTCTTACTGAAAGGAGGTAAAATGCCATTTCAAAAGAACATTTTTAAACTATTCTGCATCAGTCTGATTAAGGGTAAAGTCAGAAAATTAATGATACCTTACTGTCTTTCAAAGCTTACAGAAGGTTCAGCTGTACTCAAATGTTTATTGGTTGAAAAAAGCAATACTGATAAGGGGATTAATTATCAAAAGTGGAGTTTTACAGAGAGGTTTGTAGGTTTGTGAGCTTTTTTATACCTCGAATGAAATGGTTTCTAATTTATGAAAAAACTGGAATCGGTGAATTCTTAGTGAAAAAACTAAAAACCAGTTAATACAGTTTTTGGTGAAAAAACCTCTAATTGAGTTTTTGAAAGAAACCCACGGAAAAAAACTCGAACATCACAAATGCTACAAATGTATTCAAATGGTTCAAAGGACCTCTGCCATTGACTGGCTTCAGCTTTAGTATTTTTGGATTCAAGCTATTTCCAGGTTTGTGATATAATTCGAAAAATGTGTTTTTGCATGAAAAATACTTGAATTTGTAGGGCAGAAATCAACTCAACTTTTGCTAAGTAAAGCTCTAAGTGTATTGCCAGCTTTATAAGCATTGTTGATAGGCACTGTAAATGCAGATGAAGATATTGCAATTGTCCTGTCTACAGACATTTATCATATAAATCAGCACCCCATAGACTATTTATAGTGATAAGCGAATGTGGTACATTTATCTTTTCTGAGAAATTTGCGAAACTTTGAAAAGTCTCTAAAATGCATTAGAGGAATTGGTATAAAAATAAAAACTGGGTAAACAAAGGCTGGAGCAACTGGATGTGTAACATAATAGCCAGAACACTACTTCCTACTTTGCAGCTCTCTTGGTTTCCACTGATTGGTTACCAAGCAGTGACCAATCCGTGACTTGAGCGGGGGACACATGGGTCATAACTGTTGCTTTTGAATCTGAGCTGAATGCTGAGGATCAATTGCAAACTCACTGAACAGTTATGTCCCATGTGGCCCCCCTTCAAGTCACTGACTGACTCAGCGTTAGAGAGCTGAAAAGCAGGAAGTAGTGTTCTGTTCTGTAATGTTACACATCCAGTCACTCAAGACTTTATACATTACATTTTTGGTTAACTAAATATATAAGAAAGATTTTTTTATTTTGCACAGCCTATCTATTAACCTAGTTTTTCTTTTACACTGAACTGTTCATTTAAACGTGACAAATACATATATTTGCAGCATGATTATAGGTGTATTGCTTATACCTGGCACTTATAATGCATTTTGTCATCCGCTTCCCTTATTATTTTACATTACACGTGCATTCACTGCCTGTCCTTTTTTTTTTGTAGCAAATTGGAAGATGATCCATTATACACAGCATATGCAGCAATGATGGCAAAGGTATGTAAAGTGCAATGGAATGTTTTTTTTGTATAAAATAACTGCAATACTAACACCAATATTATTATTTCAGCCCCTATAAAATGTAACATAAAAAATATTGTAGAGAACTGTAATTGACAGGTCATTCAATGCTGTAAAAAAACAGCATTTTATTAAAATAAATGATGGGGATCGACTGGTAGACTCTGATCGACGCCCTGGGCACCCCTGTTCTAAGGGCAATGATGCACAGAATATTTTGTCACCCACAATTAATTTTGGCTACTGTAGTCGACAAAAGGTCCCTTATTTCCTCTCCACCAGGTAACAAGCAAACCACTGCCGGGGAAACATTAGCTGCATGATTTATTTCTGTAGAAGCCTGAAGTTTCCTTGTGCCACATACGTTTCCCCAATGGCAGTTTGCATGCTAGCCGGTAGAGAGAAAGCAATGGACGTTTTGTTGTCCACTGTAGCCAATATTAAATGTTCTGTGTGCCATTGCACTAAGGGTCTTATTACAGTTGCACACTCATGTTCTATCAGATGTCAATTAACGTTCCTAAAGGACTAATTTAAATATATATGGGAGTGCAGCCTTGACTATGAAAATAAGGCAGTCGTGCAGCCCTGTACTAAATGCCAGCTCTAGCGAAGCAAATTTCTAGGAGCAGTCAGGGGTCAATTAAAAGGGGTGGCCACTGCCCTCTTAAAAAAAACCATGCTATTTAATTACTTGGCATTGATAAATTTGCAGTTGCATAGCATGTTCTTTTTATTACTGAGTTCTTTCAGTTGTCTCAATCATTTTGTAAAACTCAAACATATCATTAAAAAACAGACAGCAAAGTAATCTCAGCATGAAAAAAAGTGTAAAAATCAGTTGCGCTCAACATCATTTTTGTAATACCTTTTTTGACATCAGATTTGAACACTCTGACACATATATACCAATATTCATTAAGTAGTTTATAACTGCATATGGTGTTACATGGCATTCAGTGGTATTGAAGTGGTGCTGTGTATTATTTTTAAAAATGGTTTTATAAAGACGACTTATAGTGTTCCATTTTACTTATTATAGGACAATGTGCCAGGCTCTGTGTTTGAGTTCTAATATCGGCAAACAAAATGAACTACATTTTCCTCCCATAAAGAAAAATATGATACACCTGCAATTTAGAACAAATGTGTATATTACATATGTGCGCCTTTAAAAAAATTATATAATGCTGCATGCATATATGATAAAAACTGTAACTATCCTTATTCATAACTAAGCATATTGAAGTTCAGAAGGCACTGATGCCTGTAGCTGTTAGACCTAGATTAGTCATTATTTTATGAAGCTCTGCACAGTCAGATGGGAAATGTGAGCAGTGAACTGGGATGAGCTATGGGACAGTTATGTCCAGAGTTCAGTCAGCTGTGCCCTCTAATTGGCTGGACAACCTAAGGTGCAGGGACACTTGCAGGAATGCTGTAAAACAAATGCTCTACACTGTCAGATTTTATCCTTTGACTCTCCTGTCATTTCTCACCTCCGGGGCCTTCTGAGGCTCCCAAGACTTCCTCCAGCTGAGGATGCCAAGTGTAATAAGTCTTCAGAGCTATGCTTGACTGCAGCCAAGGATGATATCTATCTTGTGCTCAGAGCTCAGAATATCATCTTTGTAACATACACTCCCACGTATCATCTCACATGTAACAGTTATAAAAGCTAAAAAACCAACAACTATATTTGGTTGGAACAATATACACCTATGCTTAACGTGAGCACAGTTACAACCTTTGCTGGTATTAAAGCTCATATTAGTTATTGTGAGGTCACTGTAGGAGAGTTCCACCTTCCACTGTGAAGCATTGCAATTAACTCTAAACCCAAAGAGTGAAAATAAACCACCTCCACCATTTTCATAAGGACTCGGCAACAACTGTTCAATCTCTCTGGCTTTCTATTAGTGTTGTGTTTGGTAGCCGAGGATGAGGAGAGTATAACAGTCTTTATTAGCAGGTTCATGCAGCCATTACACAACAGAAGTAACTTCTTTATTTCACTGTACAGAAAGTCCTGTGTTTGCACAGTGACACCCACAGGCCATTTATATAAACACCACAATTACCATGTCAAAAGGTCAAATGTTAGTGTTATGTGAGTTTTTTTTATAGACCTCAAATGAACTCAAAACTTGAATAGATTGTAATTTAAGAAAAAAACTGGAATGGAAAAAACTCAAATCAGTGAGTTTGGGGTTAACAACCCCAAAACTCGAATTGATTGAGTTTTTGGTGAAAAAAAAACTAGAATCGCTTGAATGGATCAAGTTTTCAAGTGAAACCCACTGGAACATCATGAAGACTACAAACATTCAGGTGGTCCAAGGGACCTCTGCCAGTGACTTCTACATTTACCTTGACAGGTTTTATATGGTGTATTTTCAGATTCAAGCTATTTACAGAGTTGGGTAAAATATATCTCGAAAAATACTAATTTGTTTTACTAAAAAAATAAAATTTTGACTCAAAAATAACATAGAAAACTAGAAATGTTAGTGGAAAACACATCACGAACCTTAATAAATCTGCCCCAAATGTTCTGTGTATGGAAGGCTAGCAGAAACATCTGTAAGAAAACATGAACATTATGAAAAGCAAAGCTCAGTTGGCTAAGCTGCACATGGAAGTATGCAGGAAATCTACCAGCCTATACTATACTTGAATTATTTTTACTGTTTTAAAGTGAACTGGTATAGGCCTCCTTCCTTACCTGGTCCTTAGCTGTCTGATATTACATTCCCTTCCTTTATATCCCAAACAAGCATAAGAACAAAAATTACAGATTTCTCTTTAAATTCAACATTTTATTCACTAAGAAGACTCGAAATGGCTGTTTCTTAAAAGCTAATTTTACTAATATTTAAAGCCCATTTGAAGTAGTTTAGAGCACCTTTTGCAATACAAAAGTAAAGTTTTAATTTCTATAGATATATATATATATATATATATATATATATATTTTATCGAAGTAGAGGGAACTCTGTTGAGGCCGAAACGTCAGTCTTTCGTGTACCAATAAAACGACTTTGTATAATTTTAAGACCTGTGTGTGCGGTTCTACTTCGATAAATTATTGATTTTTTTGAAACTGCACTCAGGCAACAAAGCTAATTTTTCGAGAGTGCCGGCTGTCCTGTGGAATTTTATATATATATATATATATATATATATATATATATATATATATATATATAATATTATAATTACTTATACACATATTACTTAACCAGAAAACTACAGGTCCAGAGCATTCTGGATAACGGGTCTCTTACCTATACATTAGGACACAGGGCCTTTTCATTGTTATTTATGTGTATTTTGGCCTCATTGTGGCATAGTATGAACTCGGTACACTTCATTTGCAAGGTTTTTAATTTCTGTGATTTTCCATAAAAACAAAACCTACCATATTAGAATACTGTAGCTGTTTTTCCCTTGCAACTGAACTAAAAAAAACCCAGAACAGTCAAATTATTGTGATATTTACTATTTAAATGGGAGGTAAAAGGATAAACAGATTTTTTTAGATATACTAAAAGGCTACTGAGAAGTATGTTTAATCATAAATGATTGCAGGGTACACAAACTATAAAATGCAAATGTAATTCTGTAGATATTAAAAATGACCTCTTCCAGGATCAATACATGGTTGATCAATATACATTAATTTCAGATAAACTTCTGAAACCTATACCCCTGTATTTGTGAATATTAACCTGGTATAGTCTCTGTAAAGCTATTACGTGTTTTAGGTTTAGTTCTTCTTCACATTTAAGTACAGTAAATTAGCAAGGTCAACAATATTAGAATTAGTATTGTAACTGTATTCAATTAGTTATCTTTCCTGGAATTCTTTTTTTCATATGAAGCTAACTGATTTCTTGGTTTGCCTTCCTATCAACAGACATAGGAAGCACAATGCAAAGGCTGACCTTGATGAATTATGTATTTTATAAAATATCTCTAACAATATTACTATGTTGAGTGTGTGGATAAAGGGCACCAGTCAGTTGTTCTGAGGGTGAGATGACTCCTGGCTAGGACTTCTTGTACTCCAGTTGCCCGCAGCTTTCTTTTATCTTCTAGCAGAAACATAATGCTCATTTACTGCTCCTCACCAGACAAAATGCTGTAGTAGGCATTACTTTGTGATGACAATAGCTGTCCATGTTGCTGTAGGGATTTTTTTGGTTTAAAACAGAGTATTTCATATTAGCTAGAAATAAGCCAGAAGAGTTTTGACTGTAAGGTCAGTGAAATTTGTGGCCTTTTCCTGGCAGGAATGATGAGATTGTTATAGAGAAGTGTTTGCCTCTAAAGAGTGCTAGGCTCACTAATTGCCTCTTTTTGCAAAGATGTAGCTGCAGAGATGGAGCTCAGGTTATTCCAAATGCCAATGCCTAATGATCAAATATTTCAGCTGGGAATCCCATTTATTTCAGCATCAACCAATGAGAAAGTGTGCTGTATAGAGTAGCTCTGTACACTAATTGTGGTGCTGTCCATAAAAGAGATTTATAAAACTTTTTTCATTCATTTTAAATTCATTGGTCTATAGTATGCTTTGAAAATAGAAATAACTTTAAGGAGGTTATTTATCATAGGTCCAATTTTTTTGTATCTCAAATGAACTCGAATGAACAACTTGAATGGTTTCTAATTTAAGAAAAAACTCGATTGTAAAAAAAATTTAAAAAAGCGAGTTTGGGGTTAACAACCCAAACACTTGAACGAATCAAGTTTTCGGTGGGATAAAACTCAAATTGATCCAATTGATGGTGAAGCCTCCTTGAAAAAGACTGGAAAATCATGAAGGTTATTAAAGGAAAACTATACCCCGAAAATGAATTTTTGGTAACAGATAGTTTATATCAAATCAAGTGACATATTAAAGAATCTTATCTACCTGGTATATATATTTAAGTAAATATTGCCTTTTACATCTCTTGCCTTGAACCACCATTTCATGATGGTCTGTGTGCTGCCTCAGAGATCACCTGACCAGAAATATTTCAACTCTAACTGTAAAGGGAAGAAGTGTTGAAGCAAAAGACACAACTCTGTCTGTTAATTGGCTCGTGTGACCTAACTTTATAGTTTGTTTGGTATGTTTGTTTGCTCCGTTGGATCCTAGGATCCCAGGAGGCTGTCCTTATTTTTTAAAATGGCTATTTTCTAGTTATGATTACCCAATGGCACATGCTACTAAAAAAGTGTATTATTATGAAAATGGTTTATTTACATGAAGCAGGGTTTTACATATGAGCTGTTTTATGCAATATCTGTTTATAGAGACCTACATTCCGGGGGTATAGTTTTCCTTTAACATCTTCATATGGTTCAAGGGACCTATGCCAATAACTCCTACATGACCTTGACAGGTTTTAGATGGTATATTTTTCAGCTTTGAACTATTTCTAGGATCGAGGTATAATATAACTCGAAAAATCTGACTTTTTTTTAACCCGAATGAACCTTAAAAACTACATTTTTTCTTGGAAAACACCACTTAAACTAATAAAATCTGCCCTTAGAGGTTATGAATCAAAGGTACTATATTATTAAAAATTCTGCTCTAAAAAAACAAAACTCAATACTTAATAAATAACCCCCTAAATGTTTTAAATCTTATTGCGAGTTCACAAGCATATTTCTTGGTAATTCTTCAGTTTGTATCTACTTTCTTTATTGAAGTAGTTTGCAATTGGGATGAGACATCCTATCCGTCTGTTTCTCACTAAAAGAGATGAATTTCTGGTACAAAAAATTTTTTTGTTTTTACCACCCCAGGTAAAATGCCACCTGAGTCAAGTTGTTCACCTTGTCTCATGATAGAAACACCGCTGCTCAGATGGAATAGAGCGAGCAAAATATCAGGCTCCCTTCTTACATATGTTTTATTAATTGTTAAGCATTAATCATGATACCAACTAACTTCCTGGTCATGGGGATCCATGTGGGCCCATTGTTAATTAATACACGCTATTCTATTGTCAAACGTTTGTTGAACTACTCTGTCTTTTTCTGCTACTCCTTAACAGAGCTGTCAGAATGAAGAGGAAGATGAAGAAAAAGAAAAGACATTTGAAGTAAGAAACTTGTTTATATTGCGTATCTACAATATTTAATCATTGGAAGCTTCATCTGTGTGGGTATTACATTTTCTAAAAATTAAATATATGATACAAGCATGTTGTACTTCACTGTACTTTTTTAGGAGAAGGAAATGGAAAAACAGAAGACCTTATATCAACAAGCACGCCTGCACGAAAGGGGAGCTGCTGAAATGGTCTTGCAAATGATCAGCGCAAGTAAAGGTATTGTCACAATGCTGAACTGAAATATATAGTGAATAAAGTATATTTTATTAGCACATGATCCATATTTTGATGCATTTAGTGCCTGATGGGGCACACTTACTCTTACTCAATTTCATTGGAAACATTAATAACACTAAGTTAACAATCCCTGCATCCTCACATTGAGTGGATAGAAACAACTATGTTTTAATTAGTTCACACTCTAATATATGCATATTGGTAAACTTCAGATAAAATTAATGAGAGCTCTTCCCGTGCAGTTAATATGTTCTTTGTAGAGTGGATGCAGGCCAGTTTTAGAAGCACATCATCTTAGTCTCAAAGTTAATGAACTATGCAATTGAGAATATATTCTTGGAATCATTTCCCCCTGGGGATTTTAGGAATACATTTTATTAATCATCTGTTTTTTTTTTTAGTTATATTAAATGATATTTGCAACACCTTAAAAGTGGCAGTAGCTTCAGGGTTTCTACTGTAGTCTACATCAACTGATGCAGCAAACTCATATCTAAAGAATCCTGCAAAGCACCAGGAATGATTTTCAGCTCATTTGTATTTGATTAATTTGCAAGTTTTAATACATCAGCCACTTCTAAGCTGTAATTATTTTGGAATGCTACCTTACTTGGTAAAAAAAAATGGCGGCCTACATTTTACATACTGCGCTTGAGTTCATAAATGGGTCCTATTGTGAAATAAACTACTAAAAATGCCCTACTATTTCAACAAGACAGGAATTGTTTGTGTATATGTTGTATTAGATTCAAGATGGCCAGTCACATTAACGTACGTATCCCTGTCCTAGTTTAAACCTTTAGCATGTTTATTATTTAAAGTGGACCCGTCACCCCAAAAAAAATTCAAAATCCTATTTCATCATTCTACTAGCTCCTTGTTTCTCCCTTCCTATGTTACTTGGTCTGTCAAGCAGAAGTATTAATATGGTTGGAATGATGTGCTACTTGGATACTTGGACCACCTGAACCTCAATGCAAGACTGTTGCACACAGGGTTAGAACATACACAATAAATATACATTTCCAATTGATACCCTACACTGCTTGGTATACCTATTTTAGAGCTTGTCAGACTGTGTATTTAACAGACTCTTTCCTTTCTCTGTTCAGTTTCTGCTTAATTTGCCTCATAATTAGAGTTAATTGTGTTGCTTAATAAGAAAATACTTTAACAGAACCTTTCCAATGTGGAAAGCATGGGCTTAATCTGTTCATGTGTGTGTGGATGGCTGGTTTTTATTGATCCCACACACCAATCCTCCAGATCTTTGGAGAATGGGAATCCTATCCCATTTTTATTTAGCTATAGCTACACCAATTAATATAATTAGCCAAACATTTTGTAATGTGGTCAATGAAATGTGGCACAATCATGCTAGAGGGTATTACCTGAAAATGCTTTGCTTTGGACACCATGTGCAATAAATTCAAAATGAAATAATGAATAAATGATTTTATTTAGGTCCCACAACATCCCCACAGACATGGATATAAAACCACACACAATAGTATAACAGGCACACACTCCAAATACAGAAAATAACAAAAAATGGATGAACTGTTCATCCAGCTTCCTAACATGAGCTGTGGTTAGTATATGGTGCCTCGTATGCTTCAGTTTTGTGCAATAAACCTATATCTGCCTTTCTTTTGCACTAATGAGGAGCAGCAATGGTTAGAATTCTGCAGAAGGTAAATTTTTAGATTTATTGCAGTTTGTGGTTGAAAATATTGACTCAACTCGGTTGCAAGTATCAACATCATAATCTGTTGTCTGTATTGTGGCCCTGTAACTTTAAAGGGGGTCCAAAGGTTGAACGGTTCTTACATTTAAAATAAATGTAAAAAAAAACGAGTCACGCGCCAAAAATGACGCAACACGCGTCAAAAAAGACACCATGCGTCGCAACTGACGCGATGCGCATCGTTAACAACGCGGCGCGCGTCAAAAAACGTGCCGCGTCTCGCAAATTTTTTTGCCAATTTTCAGCGAACCGAAACAGGATAGATTCGCCCATCACTAGTGGTTGCTGCTTTGATAGACAGCAGAAGGTAAAAGGGAATTTAGGAGGAAGGCAAGGCTTACAGAAGATTCTGCTGACCAGAAATTCAGCCAATGTGAAGAATAAATTGAAAGATTTATAGCACATAGCTATATAAAATAATTCAAACTTGCTTTAAAAAAACATGACATTTGAAAAAAGATAAATATGTACAGTTGTGCTCAAAAGTTTTCATACGCTAGCAGAATTTATGATTTCTTAACCATTTTCAGAGAATATGAATGGTAAAACAAAAACTTTTCTTTCCCTCATGGTTAGTGGTTGGCTGAAGTCATTTATTGTCACACAACTGTGTTTACTCTCTTTCACATAATCACTACACAAAATACCCAAATGACCCTGATCAAAAGTTTACATACCCCAGTTCTTAATACCGTGTATTGCCCCCTTTAACATCAATGACAGCTTGAAGTCTATTGTGGTAGTTGTGGATGAGGCTCTTTATCTTCTCAGACAGTAAAGCTGCCCATTCATCCTGGCAAAAAGCCTCCAGTTCCCTGTAAATTCTTGGGCTGTCTTGTATGAACTGCACGTTTGAGGTCTCCCCAGAGTGGCTCAATGATATTGAGGTCAGGAGACTGAGATGGCCACTCCAGAACCTTCACTTTATTTTGCTGTAGCCAATGACAGGTCGACTTGGCCTTGTGTTGGAACGTCCAAGTACGTCACATGCACAGCTTCTGGGCTGATGAGTGCAAATTTTCCTCCAGTATTTTTTGTACTTCACCTGAAGTTATTTGTGGGGTTTTCCTTGCATCCCAGACAATTTTTCTGGCAGTTGTTAGATGTTAGTTGGTCTACCTGACTATGGTTTTATTTCAGCAGAACCCCTAATTTTACAATTCTTAGTTAGAGTTTGAACACTGCTGATTGGCATTCTCAATTCCTTCTATATATTCTTCTATCCCTTTCCTGTTTTATAGAGTTCAACTACCTTTTCCTGCAGATCCTTTGACAATTGCTTTCACTGGATGAAAGATGCAAGGGTCTGTCAGGAGTCCAGAAAGTCATCGACCTTTTATTCACACCCACTAATTACAAGCAAACAGATCACAGGTGAAGATGGTTACCTTTAATAGCCATTCTAACCCTTTTGTGTCAAGTTGTGTGCATGTTATCAGGCCAAGTCACCAGGGTATGTAAACTTTTGATCAGGGTCATTTGGGTAGTTTGTGTAGTGATTATGATTTAAAAAGAGTAAACACAGTTGTTTGATAATAAATGGCTACAGCCAACCACTAACCATGAGTGAAAGAAAAGTTTTTGTGTCATCATTCATATTATCTGAAAAATCGTTAAGAAATTATAAATTCTGCCAGGGTATGTAAACTTATGAGCACAACTGTATGCTTTTGTATCTATGGTGTTACTCATGCACACAGTGGGCAGTAAATTCATAGAACAAACAGGGCTCAGAACAATAATTAACACTAGTAAATACAAAGTATAGTGACATTCTAGATTTAGTGCCAAATGTTAAAGATATAAGCGAAATGAGGGCATTGCCATGTATTGCTTACAATCTTTGGTATTAAAATATTTCCATTCATTGATTTAAAAAAAAAAAAAAAATCAATTTTCCCTTTAGGTGAAATGGGCCCCATGGTAGTGGAAACCCTAAAACTTGGAATTTCCATTTTGAATGGCGGTAACACCGTGGTGCAACAGGTAAAATAAAGCTTTATTTTTTTCTTTTATTCTTAACTGGGATGTAGTCATTTTAATCAAATTTTAATCAAATTTGCATGGGTCACAAATCTGTATGCTAGTGCAGGTAAAAGATTTATTATCCAGAATGCTTGGGACATAGGGTTTTCCAGATCAGGTGTTTCGTTGTAGATCACCATAAATTAAGTGTACTAAAAACATTTAAACATTAAAAAAACAGTAAGGTTGTTTTGCCACCAATATAAATTCATGCATCGTAGTTACCATCAAGAAGAATCTTATTATTACAGGGAAAAGGGCATGCATTTTAAAAAATGTAATTATTTGCCTAACATTGACTCAGTGGAAGATGGCCTTCCTTTACTGGACATAAGTTTCTAAGAGGTCCCATATCTGTAGTAAAAAGGCTATTTCTTTTTAAAATATTTTTGTGTCAAATATTTGACAATTACAAGAGATTCTCTAGGACAAATAGAGCGTCATTCATCATTAAGCATTGCTAGAACTAGTTTTCGTTGTGCATAGCTTCACACTATACTGCTCTGCTTATGGTTTCACAGAAAATGCTAGATTACTTGAAGGAGAAGAAAGATGCTGGCTTTTTCCAGAGTTTGTCTGGCCTTATGCAGTCATGCAGGTATGTACAGCTACCATGAGCTGTTGAACGATTGCAAGATATATGCTAGATATATATTCTCTCAACTGTAAAATAAATGTACTATAGTTTGCCCTCAGGGCAAAAACATGTACATATATTATTTTCAATTAGTTTATTTAAAGCCACCATCTTTGTATTTATCAACACTTTAATCATTGTGCCCTCTGGCTTGTGGGATTAGTTAAAAAGGTAAAGCCAACCTTTAGAGTTATTTCATAGACTCTTTGGTTTCTTTTCAGTGTTCTTGACTTGAATGCATTTGAAAGGCAAAACAAAGCAGAAGGACTTGGGATGGTCACAGAAGAAGGAACTCGTAAGTATGAGAGCATGGCTGTCGCTTTTATTTCTTTTTTTAGTATCTTGTATGTATGTATAACTTTGTTTATAAGCTGCTACTAGGATACTCCGTGCTGTACAAATTTACAGTATAGTAAAATACACAAAGGGAAGACAACTTTATAAAAATATAAGTATAAATATACAAATATCATGTACCATGTGGTAAATGACCCATTAGAAAAGAATCCCTGTCCCATAGAACTTACAATCTAAGTGGGTTGGATAACATACAGGCACAAATAGGAGGGGAAAGATTTGGGCACTGACCCTTAAGTTCCAGGGCTGGACCAGTAATATGCTAGTACTCCAAACAAATTGGATCTGAATTATGTTTTTGAAGGAAGTCCAAAAATGTTCTGTATTGAGGAGTTTAGGGATGCAAATCCAGAGGTAAGGAGAAGCAAAGTAAAAAGTTTAAGGCAAAAGATAGCAGTGGGTGTAAATGGTGTGAAAAGACATATTAGTATCAATTATTAATATTACCTTGAGAAGATCAGAAGAGACATAACGGAAGAAAGGTATTGAGGAGCAAAGGAGTGAACAGCCTTGAATGTTAGCAGATTGATTTTGTATGCTATCCTTTGCTTAGGGAGCAGTAATAGAGACTTTACCAGGGGATGGACAGGTTCACTTTTAAGAGAGAGCAGGATGATTCTAGCAGCAGAGTTTAAAATTTATTAAAGGGGAGAGAGGTAGGAGTCTGAGAGACAGTTTAGTAAGAGGTTGCAATAGTCTAAGCTTGGTAGGATAAGGGCATGGATTTGTGTTTTAGCAGTTACTTTGCAATATTACTTAGGAAAATTGGAACGTTTTGGCAGTGGAATTTATATGGTTACCGAAGGATAGGTTCATCTAGGAGGAAATACCAGTGGCGTAACTAGCCATGGGTATGTGCAGGATGGTGCCCCCCTCCCATGGAATTGTGAGCCCTGAAAAATTTGCCTCTGCGCTGCGACTACAGTGGACCTGGGTGCAGTTGCAATGCCCAAACCCTTGGTAGCTACGCCACTGGGAAATACCCAAGGTAGCGGCAAGGTAGAGGACTGGCACTAAATGTCAGAGGATAGTGAACTGGTTTTATAGCTAGATATCACCATTCTGTAAGTGATTTGTAAGGCCAAATGAAAAGATATGTTCTTTTAAAGAGTGAGTGTACATGGAGAAATGAAGAGGACTGAATACAAAGCCCTAGGACACCCCTACACTAAGCTGAACTGGGGAGGAGGATTTGTTAGCAAAAGTAATAGTGAAGAAACAATTGAAATGGTAGGAATAGAAACTGAAAGCAGAGTAATCATGGATGCCAAGAGTTATTATTTTCATTAGAATAGAATACTCAACTATATCATATAATTAGAAGTAGAGAGTCCAGGATGAAGTAGTGTCCTTTGGCAGTGCGGATCATTTAAAATTCACATAAGACTGTTTCAGAGAAGTGTGCGCAGCATAGGATCTAGATGATTACTGGTACAGAGAATGTTAGCAATATAGAAAATGACAAGACATTCCAGAAGTTTAGAGGCCAGCGGTAAAAGCGAGACAGAGGTAGATAGGCTGGATGGGTCCAGTGTAGCCGTGCTTGACACAGGCAAAACTGTAATAACACCTAAAAACCACAGACGTGTGTTCAAACTTTCATTGTCTTTCAAATTTTGTAAAATGAACATGGTAATTAGGGGGTGTGGCCACAAAAGGTTTGTGGTCAAAAATGCTGACACACTCTGCACGGCAAATCTTTTTATCCTTCTTTCTATTTCCAAAATTTTCGGGAGGTATGGTTTAAGTAACAATAAGGGCATATGATCAAGTGAGCACTTTGTAAGTAGAGAGGACAGAAGACGCTATGAAAACTGCAGAGAAACGTCCAACCCAGTAACATTATTTAAAGAGTTAAAGACGGATGGTGGAGACCTTACTAAATATTTCCATTAGAAGAACTTTTAGTTGGGTAGCTATCCTACCTTAAGTCTGCCATGTCCAAAATGTTTGATTTGGGTCTCGGCACATGAACTCAAAGATTCATATTTACAAAGGAAACAAGAATTATGAAGATGGAATACTTAATACTAGTTTTGTGAGGCCCAGCCCAAACCCCACAGATCCATGGCCCCACCTCACCTGTATCATCAGCTCCTTTTGATTCCCACTCCATCTGGCGCCTGCCTATCTCACCTTTTCCAATGATGTAAAAGAGGTGCAGGAACAGGTACATAAATAAGGATGGTTATCAGGTCTGCTGGGTTTCAGGATGGAAGAAGGCAAAATCAGTTGTAACACACCAATACCACATTTCTGGAATGTTCCTGGATGTGTTATCTTGCTGACATATACTATAAGTACTTGAACGACTGCTTGTTGCTAGGAAATTAAGATCTATCCAGCTGGTTAAGACTTAAGACATTACTACCCTAATTTGCAGTCCAGATACATAAAAATATTGTCCTGTTAGTCATTGTGATATAGTCCCAAAAATATAAACAAATTAATTTGTTTCTTTTGTTGGTGTCTCCTTTCTTGCCAGGCTTTTATTGTCTAATCATTTCCCAAATAGATCCTGCCTGCCAAGAAAAGATAGTAAAGTCTTTTGATGTTGTATCTGTTCTCCACACAGTAGCTATATGAGTCACTAGTATCAATAGTCTTGCTTTCAAAATGTTGCTATTACTTCATACTGCACCAACACATTAGCCAATGCATGACAATTTCATGGATTTACATTAGTCCCTGTCCCATCGGACCTTACAATCTTATTTAGTTGCCACTGGATCCATTTCATCTGGAGCCAATTCATTATTTTTTCCCCAAATGTCAGAGGAGCTCCTCCTCTTTATCTATCCCATTACTCTTTCAGTAAATTATGAAATAGTGCTCTGTATGTTAAATATTTGTATGAATTTTCAAAGAGATATGCTTTCCTTTGCTTTAGTACTAGTTTAAAGTGTTTAATCTATTTTAGGACAGTGACAATATAAGCTTGTTCTTTTTTACATTACATTTTGTTTGTGGAGTTCGCATCATCTCAATTTTCTCTGTTTCACCTTCTTGTTGGCTCCCAGTAAGAGGCAGAACTTGAAGACATATTTCTAGCCTTAAAAGTTTCTTTAAAAATATATTGTATGTACCTCTCTCATATAACGAAGTTCTGTCAGTCCCGTCACTCTTTAGTCCCTTTATACTCACAATGGGTCCCATAAAACAAATGTAGTGTATTTATACAGGGTTAATCATGGAGAAGTCTGCATTTCAATAGCACACTCTCTGTGTCTTTTAGCTGGTCCTTGTATATGTTGTCTGCTACATGTCACTGTCATTAATTCAATTAACCAATACATTTGTGTTGTTGTATAATATCTCAACTTATACAAATAAAACCATTAAAAATCTTTTCTCTTTTTTTTCCACTGCAGTCATTGTCCGGGAACGCGGTAAGTGATAGAATACATTCTCATGAAGCATTTGTCCTTTATCAACTGAATTAAGTTTTTAAATATGTATATACTGTAAGTGTATGCCAAAACTAAATGGAGCAGCTCAAAGACTTCACCTGTTGGTGGAGGCTACTAGTTATAGTACAACACCAGCTGATGGGCCCAAGTCTAGACAACACTGTTTTAAGAATATATTGATACTCTGCTGCATAGAACTCTTCTGACATGCACAACTCTTTCCCTGTGAGTCACAAATTTGTACATATCCCAAGACAGTCACCTCCTCGGAACACCCTAAAAAAAGAGCTCTGTATGTGTCTCCTAGTAAGACCGCATATTGGCCCAAAACTGTTTGCATTTTGTGTCTTGCAGTCATTACAATGTGTGTGCTTATCCCTAGAATCAGAATTTCTAACCTACAGTGTCTTCAGCTGAATAGTGATGGGTGAATTTATTCATCAGGCATAGATTTGCGTCGAATTTCCCCATTTTGGCACATTCAAATTTTTTTGTGACACTGCAAATTGTTTTTGCTTTTTTGTGATTTTTTTGGCAAAATGGGACATATTCACCCATTGCTATAGCTGAAATGTAACATCCAGTGATTGTAGATTCCTTCTACAGACAGTTCGTATTGCTACTAGGGGTGCACTGAATCCTAATCCTACAGGATTCAGATTCTAAGGGGAAAATCAATATTGTTTTTTCCGAAATCTGATAACAAAAATTGGGGTTTAGGTTTGATTCAATATTAGACAGTATCTTTTATTGAGGGCTGATAATACAAAATAATCAAAGAATACGAGATCTTGAGCATTTCAATTTGCCACACGCACACACACGTTGCTTTCTCACAATAAACAGTTTCTATAGCAATCCTTTATATTTTAAATAGCTCTATATTTTCACTGAGAAAAGTAAGCATAAATATTTTGTGCGTGAGATGTAAGTGGCACTCAGCAATCTCTTACTGAAGATTTAGGAGAATATTGTGCTGACTGCTAATTGCAATTTATTGTTTATTCAAGGTGAAAAGGTTTTACAGAATGATGAGTTCACACGTGATCTCTTCAGATTCTTGCAGCTTCTATGTGAAGGGCATAATAACGGTAAGAAATTAGCATATATATTTTAGTGTAAATATTTTATAAAAATATAGCATACAAAGAAGAGCTTATAACAGTACCAACTAAGCCTTAGGAGACAGGGCTAGAACCATTAAAGTATTCTCTGTGTTTGCTGGGTGCCTACTGAAACCCTCTACTCTTTTTGGGGCCCTAACATGATGATGTTAGGGCATTTAAATGTAACTGCTATCAGAAATACAGATCATCTTCAGAGATTACACCGTGAAAGTCACAGAACCTTGGCAGTACATATTATGCTAATGTATTTAATATTCAAATAAAAAAAATAAAAGTTCAAAGTTTAAATGAAACTGAAAAAAAAGTCAGAAAGAATCAATAATAATAATATCACATATTGCTCACAATCTACTATAAGTGATGTTGTTTTCTTGCTTATGATTTTATCAGACTTCCAGAATTTCCTACGAACCCAGATGGGCAACACAACAACCGTGAATATAATTATAAGCACTGTAGATTATCTTCTCCGCCTCCAGGTAATCAGCAGGAGTAATGGCATTTGTAACGTTTAAGGAGGCAGATGTCCACTTTTAGGCCTTTGCATTTAAGTTACTAAGATGTACAATGTGGTTCCATTTGATGTAGTTTTTTTCCAGTGGGAGAGTGCATTGTTGCTGCTGATACCTTTGCAAGTTTCAATACAACAGGCTACAATTACAGCAAAGATGAGGAAGAGAAAAGGGAGAGGGAGTGGGGTGGGTTGTGTTGTCCAGTGTAGGGTACTGGCCTAAGAGGTTATAGCAGTGATCCCCAACCAGTAGCTCGTGAGCAACATGTTGCTCTCCAACCCCTTGGATGTTGCTCCCAGTGGCCTCAAAGCAGGAGCTTATTTTTGAATTACTGGCTTAAGCTCCCCATAGACGCAACGATCATTTCCTGCCGAACGACCGATCTTAGGGAAGTCGGACCAATCTGTCAAATTATCGTGCGGTTAGTGGGATACAAACGATCGTTCGTCTCACGATTTTTCGTCCGACATTGGTCTGATGATTGATCGGCCAGGTTAGAAAATCTTTATCGCTCCCCATGCAATCTACCTATGTTTGCAGGGCAAGCAGGCTGCGATCCTTCAGTTTTTGCTGGCAATATCGCCTGAAATTGTCTTTTTAGTTGATGGACACATCAGGCATTTAAACGATCGTTTTGAGACAATCGTGGTCTCACGATAACCATTGGATCTTTCAAATATCTTTACGTCTATGGCCAGCTCTAGAGGCAAGTTTTGGTTGTATAAAAAACAGATGTACTTCCAAACATTCTCTCCTGTAGGCTGCTAGTCCATATAGGGGTTACCAAAAAGCCAATCAGAGCTCTTATTTGACATCCACATGGACTTTTTCATGCTTGTGTTGCTCTCCAACTCTTTTTTAAATTTAAATGTGGCTCACGAGCAAAAAAGGTTGGGGACTCCTGGGTTATAGAATACTCATGTATACTCATTTAGCAAACTGTGATGGATAGTCTGTTTAACTCTGTCACCTAGATATATATACAAATGTAGGATTGATCACAGATTTTGCAGTGCCTCCATACACATGGCAAGTTAATGGTTCTGTTTTGAGTAAGTTCTACTCCTGTTTCACCAAAGTACTGGTTTGGAGGCGCATAAAAAGATTCAACAGACTGTGTTCAGTATGGGCCCAAAACTTTGTATGAAGTGCTGCTCTCTGAAATTTGTTATTTAAACCAGGTACCTAAGTAAAATGGGTTTATTTAAAGTAGACGTTACAATTTCATTTTTGTGCCTTTATCTGTTCCCTAAATATAGTAAAAGGTACTTGAATCAGAAATCCCTATGGAACTATGTTTTTTCTCACTTAGGAATCTATCAGTGATTTCTACTGGTATTACTCAGGGAAGGAGGTGATTGATGAATCCGGGCAACACAACTTTTCCAAGTCTCTTGCTGTGACTAAACAAATATTTAACTCGCTCACAGAATATATTCAGGTAAGAGGTCAATCAAAATGATAACAATAATAAAATAATAATAATAATAATACTAATAAGAAGTTAACAATAATACCATCATCCTAGATGATGGTATAGATCCCCTATAGAGGTCTATAATCCAGAAGAGTGAAAACTATATGGACTTGAAGCAACATTTCAAACTGCCATGTACAATGGAGCTTGATAACGTGCCAGTGGCAACTTAAAACGCTGCTCATTGCTCATGTACTCGAATAAAGGCAGCTTTAAGGGACAGTAGTGAAGTCTACAGTATATTGCTTTGTCTGTTTGAAGTCTAGTCCCATCTTTGTTTAAAAAGGACACTTTGTGAAATGCACAGCTGAATTTAGGAGCCTTTTTAATAATTAATCCGTGTTTGATTGATTGACTGTTTTGGTTATGTTCTGTAGTAATAATATGACCGTGTCTTATACTTGATAGTAACAACATCTGCACATAGCCATAATTATTAGTAGCCTTAAAGGAACAGTTCAGGGTAAAAATAAAATAGGCTGTGCAAAATAACAAATGTTTCTAATATAGTTAGTTAAATCAAAAAGAAAAAAAGATCGAGGTGTGTACGGTTGCTACGCAAAGTATGATTGCAACCCACGAACCTCCAGCTAACCAGTTCGGATATAGAGTGTATATAATTAGAACTTAACTTTTATTATTAATGCTTGATATTAATAGACTCAATATTCACTGCAACACACACACGTTGAGTGACTCACTGGTCCAAAAAAACTTAGGAGCAGTGCGGGACAATATCCCTAAAATACATACAATAAAACCCTCAGCAATAAGTAAAACAATGGCATCTCCGGGAGTCAGTAACATAAAATAGCAACTCAGTTGCTGCACACCCTTAATGTTAACCAATCACCCTCCCTTTTCGTACAAATTCCCACCACTAATGCAGGTTTTTAATGGGAAAACGTGAGAACTAGTGCCTTCTCCTCTGCCCTCTGTTTGCAGATTTATGTGGGAGAAGGGTATAATTGCCGAAAGATACAAAATCAGTAGCTGCGTGTCTCAAGCAACTCAGTTGCGTATATTGTCAAAGTAGTGCCAGTTCACCCTCCCTTCCAAAGTCATTCCCCAAGAAAAATTCCTGCCCAGTTTTTACTTTTATACTGAACGATTTCTTTAAGGAATGGTCCTGTCTGGAAAACTTCAGCTCCCAAGCACTGCAAATTGTAGATCCTATACCTGTACGAAAACAATTATTGAGGCTTGCTCCTAGCAGAGCCAGAAAACAAAACCTACTTAGCAATCAGATCATCACAGAGTACCAGATTCAGGGGACTGAACTTATTATAGCCTGAAACAAACCAGAACTGGTTCTGTTTAATGTGTAGAGAAGCCAAGCCAAGACAATACTAGAGCACTTTGTTGACTGGCAGTTGCTTTCACAGAATGCTGAGACAGATCAGTTCTTGATGTGTACAATCTGCAGAGGAGCAGCAGTCGTAACATAGTAACATAGTAACATAGTAAGTTAGGCTGAAAAAAAGACTTGCGTCCATC
>CM044445.1:95293836-95308499 GCA_024363595.1 Xenopus borealis | reverse complement strand
TATATATATATATATATATATATATATATATATATATATATAAGCAGTAGATCTGTAACACTGTGTGTTGACTGTGGGCTATTCATCAGACTTGGGACACAATCTTTCTTTAAGTTCATTACTTGACCCTTGTCACAAGTCCTGGCGAGTGACAACTCCCAGTTAATACCAGTATGTGTTACATGACACTCCTTTATCCAGACAGGCCCTGGCTAGAGTGGTGGAGGAAGGGTGCCATAGTTGTAGAGTGTAACTTCAGTTGAGCAATGAGGTCATGTTATGCAATAATGAAATTATTCTCTGATCAAGTAATAATTCCAGTAGTAACAACAGCTACAAGTAATGTATTCACTCGAATAACTCGACACATGAAGGAATTGTCTCACCTACTGGTTGAACCCTGTCTAGGAGCTCCTGCCCCTGCAGGGACTTCTGATAGATTTCTGGGTATAAATAGCTGTGTGGGACCAGTCACTTGTACCTTTTTTCACCAAAGAATGGATTGTTATCCCAAAATGCTGTTCACTGCATTAGCTCTATGGCTTGAACTTTCCCAGCTTGTGTTTTCTCATGTCCCTTTACTTTCTTTAATGAAATACATATACAGTAAAGCCAGATACTGGTGGGACTAGGGTACCAGTGATATACAAAGAAGGCTGGTTTGTCATTAAGGTGTGCTTGTCCTGCTTTTCCTTCATATTAAACTCTTTCTTGGACCAGATGCTTGTAGTAAACGAAGTCCTTAGAAGGAGAGAATACATTCCTGGGGTGAATTATGAGTGTGTGGCGTTCTTCAGGTCTGGCCTGTATTTACCTCTTTCACCATGGATTGATTGGAAATGCAAATCTCTGCTAAACATCAAACCACTTCAAAGGCCTAATGTGAAGAGAAGACTGGGACTAAGATTTTAGGGTGAGGGCACACGGCTAAATTCGGGGAGATTTTGTCACCTGGCGACTTATCACTCTTCTTCTGGGCAACAATCTCCCAAACTGCCTTCCCGCTGAATACAATAAAAAAGTCACCAGCGGGATGGCACTTGCAGCACTTCGAAACAAAATGCAGTGAGTGCTATCCCGCTGGCAACTTTTCATTCAAGCCAGCAGTTTCGGGAGATTGTCACCCAGAAGAAGAGGCGATTAGTCGCCTTGCTGTGTGCCCTTACCCTTGAGAGCAGGTGGTAATAAGCCTTTACTGTGGGAAACAGATTTAAAGTAAAACATATTTTCCCAGTCTATCTATAGAAAGATCTCTTTAGTTTTCATTAGATAACTGTATGGTCATTAAAATGTACAACTGTGTAGAACAACTATAAGCAAGACCCTTTAGTAGAAGGACAAAAGAAATTATTATTCACCTCTGTCTTTCATTTGAAAGCTGTTCCTCTGTATATTAAATCTATTCAAATCCTTATAATAAGACTTTATTTCTGTGAAAGCTACAGAGCCAACCCTGCCAAGGAACTGTCTATTCTTACCTAAAAGCTAAGACAAACATAAAATACAACACATTTTAGAACTGAGATACCTTTATTTAAAGCTAGGCATTTTAATATAATTCTGTTCAGTTATACTTATACTCATTAAGATATGAAACTTCTGTAGCATTCAGCTTTATCAAACGGCACATTTACTGTTTACAATATTTTTCTGCAGGGTCCGTGCATTGGAAATCAGCAGAGCTTGGCGCACAGCCGTCTCTGGGATGCTGTTGTTGGTTTTCTCCATGTCTTTGCAAATATGCAAATGAAACTTTCACAGGTAATAATAGAGACATAAGTTGACCACGGGCTGATTCATTGGCCCATGTGGTCAATTTCCAACAAAGCTGTATGATCACTTTTGTGTGTCTGCGCCTGTTTATAATCAAATTATAAAAATTTGGTGAGATGCACCAAAATAAGACTGATGTACAATGACTGAATTTAGGTCAAGTTTGTGAGGTTTTTGAGTTTTTTTCTACATCAAATAAAATTACAACTCAAATGGTTGCCTATTTTATGAAAAAAATTGATTGAATACAAGCATGGAAAACACCCTGAATACCTCAAATGTATCTAGCTTTCAAGCACAAACCAGTGTAAAAAACTAAAAATTATAAAGGCAAAATACATCTTCAAATGGTTAAAGAAACCTCTGCTATTGACCTCGACAGGTTTTAGTTTGAGTATTTTCAGATTTCGGCTTTTCACCGCTTCAAGGTATAATAAATATCTAAAACGTTTTAGTTTTTTCTCTGAAATTTTTGAGTTATTTAGTGATACAACCCTTGAAAAAATCAAATTTTTCAAGAAAGCACGCTTCAACCATTAATAAATAACCCCCTTAGTGTGAATAAAGAATGAGAATCTGACCCAAACCTGCTTATTGTTCTATATTAAGATTTTTATAAAATTAATAAATTTTAGGTGAGATGTTTATTCCTCTTTTTAGCCATATTTGAAGTTCTTACTGCTAGCATAACTGCTGGATAACTAAGGAGTGTTTTTTTTTTTTGTACTTTCCCAGTGAATATGTTTTAGTAGTGGGATGCTATGATAAATCTGAAAAAACTATGAAAAATAAAACTACATTTTTTCAGTTTTTGTACATTTCATTGGTATTACTCAATCTGTTATAGTGTGTGTGTTATATATGGTTTTATAATACACAAAAGCTGTGAATATCTTAAATTATATCCTTATAAACGGTTAGTTCTGATGTCATCAGTTATAAACTGTGAGTTCTGATGTCATTTCTGTCCCATGACTCACTGAAACATGTGTATTCTAATAAGTAAAGTACCCCCAGTTGCAAAATATGAGGATATTAGAAGTTACCTCAGAGTTCCATGACCTTCGGCCTCGTGTTTTTATATGGTCATGAAACTCCTCAGTAACTTATAATATCCTTATATTTTACAAGAGGGGGTACTTTATTCACTTTATATACCAATCAGAATTCACTTTGAGATTGGATCAACAGTCTTTGTCATGCACTTACTTTTTTAAATAGAGCTGTTTTCTTATGCTACAGAAGCTTTAAATCTACTAGTTCATTGATTTTCATGTTCTGTTTCATCATTGCAGGATTCTAGCCAGATTGAGTTATTAAAAGAACTACTGGACCTCTTACAGGACATGGTTGTGATGCTGTTGTCCCTTCTAGAAGGTAAGACAGATTTTCTGGACTAGAATATATGTTCTTTTTTTGAAATAGCATTGTTTATGGTTCCAGAGATGATTATGTTGTAAATAAACGGTTTTTAATTGGTGATTTGAATACACTACAACCTTTTAAGATCCTGACACATGGGGTGCTCTGTCTACTGCTGCCTTTAGACAGAGAACAACAGCAGACAAACTGCCTCTAAATATCAGTTGACCTACTGCATGCACATGCTGGTAACAGACAGACAGACAGACCTCAACATCAAAATGCTCAAGCAAGATCCACTGATCTTTGTGTGCCCACTAAAATGTTATTACCTGTACATCAATTTATATTTTTTTTATTTTCTGATTTCTAGGAAATGTAGTGAATGGGACAATTGGAAAACAAATGGTGGACACACTGGTAGAGTCCTCTAGCAATGTAGAAATGATCCTCAAGTTCTTTGATATGTTCCTTAAGCTGAAAGACTTGACCAGCTCTGATGCCTTTAAGGAATATGATCCAGAGGGGAAAGGCGTAATCTCCAAGAAAGAGTTCCAGAAGGCAATGGAGGGACAGAAGCAATATGCACAATCAGAAATTGAATTCCTGCTCTCCTGTGCTGAAGCTGACGAAAATGATATGTTTAATTATGTTGAATTTGTGGATAGATTTCATGAACCCGCAAAAGACATTGGATTCAACGTGGCTGTTCTGTTGACAAATCTTTCTGAGCATATGCCCAATGATTCCCGACTCCAGTGTCTATTAGAACCTGCTAGTAGTGTTTTAAGTTACTTTTCCCCATACCTAGGTCGCATTGAAATTATGGGAGGAGCAAAGAGAATTGAAAGAGTGTATTTTGAGATTAGTGAGTCAAGCCGAACACAGTGGGAAAAACCACAGGTCAAGGAATCAAAAAGACAGTTCATATTTGATGTGGTGAATGAAGGTGGAGAGCAGGAGAAGATGGAACTATTTGTTAACTTCTGTGAAGACACTATATTTGAGATGCAGTTGGCATCTCAGATCTCTGAATCAGATGCTGTAGAGAGACCTGAGGAAGAAGAAGAGGAAGAATCACATCACATCATAGAAGTTGGGGAAGAAGATGAGGAAGCACAATCTTTAGAATCTTCTTCAGCATTTATTGTAGCTTGTACATCTCTTAAAAACAATACTTCCAATTTCGTAAAAATGCTTACATTAAAAAATATCGCTAAACAGCTTCGGAAGGTGAAGAAGATGACTTTAAAGGAACTAGTGAAGGTTTTCTTCTCATTTTTCTGGATGCTTTTTGTCGGACTGTTTCAGTTTGTGTTTACGATTGTGTGGGGCATATTCCAGATACTTTGGAGCACTGTGTTTGGAGGAGGTTTAGTGGAAGGGGCCAAAAACATTAAAGTTACAAAGATCTTAGGTGATATGCCAGACCCTACTCAGTTTGGAATTCATGATGATGTCCTAGAAGCTGAAAAGGTAGATGCTAATGAACATGCTACTTCCACTGAGCTTGCTAATCTTGTAAGAGGAGACAAGGGGGACGTTGATATGCCAGATATTTTTGGCATTCAGGGGAAAAAGCATGGCCAAGAAATTGGACTTGGTGATTTCTCAGAAGCTGTAACTGCAGAGAGTGCTCCAAGCTTGGAGAACGCTGTCCGCAAGAAAAGAAACGCACTTGTGAGTAGCTTAAATTACTTTTCTTTTAAATTTGCTTTGCTTATAACAAACAGTTTCTGTAACCCTCTTTCTGGTTTTGTCTTTTCTTTGTAGTATGACTATGTTGTCTGTCATTTTTCATAGCACAAGAGCCCATAAATAATCCTATTTGTAGCTCCTATGCAATTTGTTATTATTGGAAAATTTTGGGAATCTTATAAAAAGGCAAAATGTTGTGAGGAAATGTGAACCTTTCTAAATCCAATTAGTTGAAAATTGTGTGCAGTTTCTGGAATAATCAAATTACTGTTCAGTATCTCCCTCCAGATCTCATGCTCATATATGCAAGCTGTAGGGGCTAGCAAGGGATTTCTGAATGTTTCCTGTTCCTTTCCTGTAAACTTCCAGAGGGACAGTAAGGCCTTATCAGCGTCATTATTAAAAAACAGAATTTGCAGCAAGGAGAGAGTTATCATCTGTCACTAGGGACAAGTGTTCCCTGCTTAAAGGGATTGTTCAGTATACCAATAAAATCTAGGTAAATAGATAGGCTGAGCAAAATAAAAACAAATTCTAATATAGTTAGCAGGAAATAGTGTTCTGTTAGACATCCAGTCACTCCAGCCTTTATACATTACATTTTTATATTAGATACATTTTTGCACAGCCTATTTACCCAGTTTTTCTTTTTATACTGAACCATTCCTTTAAGTCTTACTTTCCCAGAGAACCATTCTAAATGAGCTGTAACAGATCGACTTGTTTGCATCTCTTCAGCTAAAGAATTCCCAGTAATGGGAATCTGCAAAGCAACTGATTTGCTGTGTCTTTTTGTCAAGCCTTACCTTTCAACCAATCAGAATTCAAAAATTGCCTGAAGCACAACTGTACAAGAGGCCATGTTGGTTTCTATAGAAAAGAAGAGTGTGAAAAGCATTAATTGCATTAATACTAAGCTTTCTGTGGCTATTTTGGTTTCCTGTAAGCCAGTGATACAGAGTGAAGGATGGTTTATATACAGTCCTATAGTGTTTGCTATCAGTTTGTCTTACACTCTACTCAACATTGTTGTTTCTCTTCTTAACAGAAGAGCTCTCTACCTTTTATGGCAATGACAACTGCTATTTCTTTCCTCTGAAATGTTTTGTACTGAATACAGCCTGAAGCCAAATGGCAGGAATCGTCTGTGAGAATTGTAGTTTAGGCAATTAGCTCTTCAAGGCACTAAAGATGGCCTGATCTGTGTGTGCCATCATCACCGCAGCTGGGAGATTCTTTCCTCTGAGACAATCACTAAGGTACCAGGGAATCTCTCTGTCGGCCACACTATAGGGCAGAGCTGTACAACTTCTGTGGCTGATGTGGTGGAGGGGCAATAATGGAAGCCAGTGTTGATCACCTCCCTGTTTTTAAACTACACCCACTTTAAGCCACAACCATTTTACCACAAAAACTTTTAAGATCATGTCCACGATATGGTTGTAGCACACTAAAAACCAAAATGGTTGGAGCTCACTGCAGGGATATCACTCATCGCTCATATGTAAAAAATGCAAGTCATATTAAAATATACCCTTAAATCCATATGCCTCCTCCTCTTCTGTGCATAACACAGCACCCCCCCCCCCCCCCCAGCACATGATTAAACATCTTAGGGGCTCCTAACAATAATTTCAGAATGCTAACAACCTCCAGAACAAACCCCTACCAGGCTCACGTCTCACAGGGAGCATTTGGCAGGCAGAGTGTGGCACACACAGGGAACATAGGGCAGGCCCAATATGACACGCACACAGTGAACATAGGGCAGGTAGAATATGGCACACACAGGGAGCATAGGACAGGCACAATATGACACACACAGGGAGCATAGGGCAGGTAGAGTATGGCAAACACAGAGAGCATAGGTCAGGCAGAGTATGGCAGACACAGGGAGCAAAGGGCACACACGGGGAGCATAGGTCAGGCAGAGCATGCCACACACACAGGGAGCAGAGATCGGGCAGAGCATGGCACAAGCAGGGAGTATAGGGCAGGCAGAGTGTGGCACACACAAGCAGTATAGGGCAGGCAAAGTATGGCAGGAGACAGTACAGGGCTTTCGGGGTGTGAACAATAAAGGTGTTACAGGTGTGAACAATGCAATCTGAATTTGAGGTGTAAACAATACAGGGCCAGTTAATTTCAGACGTATACCTTTTAAAGCTTACACAAGTTCAGCAGTCACAGCAGGCAGACTTTTATGTGGGGGCCACACAGCGTTGGACTGGGCCGACAGGACACCGGGAAAAAAACCTGGCGGGCCCCATTCCTTGTGGGCCCCACTGGCCCAAACTTGCTGTAAGAGCTACTTCTTTCTGGCCCCCATTCTCACTGTGCAGGGTCGGAGTACGCCCTGTGTGCCCCCGCCAGCCCAAACCTGCTCCCTGTTTGGCTGGGCCCATTAAAAAAACCTATTTGCGGGCCAGTGCAGCAGCATGCATGCGAGCATGTGTTCCTGGATCCGTGGATACAAGCCGTCAATTGCGCCTGCATGTGCACTGGCGTCCCCACGTGCCGCGGGACCCCGGAGGTATGGAACCCGATGGGCCCCCAATGGTCCAGTCCGACCCTGGGTCCACTCAAGGATGGTCACAGGCTGGATGCAGCACGTGGGACGCCAGTTGGACAGCACTGCCGTAGGGCAACTCCCGCTTCTTATTTCCACTTCAGAGGCCCATTCTTAGTCTGTTTATTTCTCACTATAATTGAAAAGAGAAAGCTCTGCTACAGGTACATAAATATAGGCAGCAATGGTTTTGGTGACAGAAATCTGCTGTATCACTTATCACATGTTGCCAGTTGATTTCTATAGGTCTTTCAAGGGGGAACCATCACTAGTACAAAAAAATTATTATTATTATATTATTTCATGATTTATTGGTTCACATTTTTTTCAGCCTAATTTTTTCATCAACCCAACCATGCTGCCTGTCTGTAATGCATTGCATTGACTCATGCAGCCAATCAGACAGGCACAATCTATCAGTGACTCACAGCATGAGATTCATGAGTGTGTTGGTTGCAGCTGGAAAATACCTGGTTGTCTGCGAGTGTAAACAGCTTCCTCATGAACTATATGGGGAGTTGTTATGTAGACAGAAGAGTTGTATGCAAACATTGTGGTGGGTTACACGCTTCTCTGTAGAGTATTGCAACTCCCAAACCACCTCATTTTAGGCATTTATGTAGGCGGCAGCCATTCGCTCATTAGTTAGTGATGGAGCCTTGCCTTCTGTTTATAACATGTGTTTGGGTGTCTGAGCCTCCTGTTCTATTTTATGGCTTCCCATGGCATTTTCTTTTCAATGGTTTCCAGGGAAACAGACTCACTGCAGGTTTTTCTCCCTGGATGAAGCTGTTTCCCATGGATATATTTACTCCATGTTCCCAACTGAACACTGAGCAAAACGGATTCTGATGAAACCCCCAAATGCAAGAAACAAGCTGTACCTGTGTGTGAGTCACATTGAAACCCATTCATAGGGGCGAAGAAGTGTGAATACTGTATGGAGATGCTTTCATTCACTAATCTAATCACAAAGGCCTTGTGCAGAAATTAATTGCAGACTGGTGCCTTAATCAACACAGTTAATTATACTTTTATTCTGGATGTTAATTATGAACCATTTGTAAGGCACTGGGAGAGATCCATTCATCAGCACTCAAGGTTTGAGCTTAGGCCGAGAGAAAAGAATTCCTATCTGGGCAATTTATCGGAATGAATAGCTGCCTCCTGTTTAATAGCAACATTTTCCCTGTGTATTGCTTCTCTGAGATTTGCCCTAATAAATGCTTCCCTCTATTTTCTACCTACATTTTCTTTTACATCCTCATCCCTTCCATATAGTATGCCCATTACTGTAATTACTGCCCTCTTCTGACTAGCATTTCTCTTTCCCCTCACAATTTGATTTATCATCTCGTTCATTTCCATTAACATTCATGCTCATTTCACTTTCCTTTCTTCTGTCCTTTATTTCTCTATCTTTTCATTGCTGGTTCTGTCCATCCACTACTTTGCTATGTCTAAGCTCACTCTGAATATAAAGGCTCCTCATCCTTCTTCTATTTGCTGTATCTGTAACCTTTCCTCCTCTTTGCAAATTTCATAAATATTTTCTCTGTGCCTCCTTCACGTAATTCCATTGTACCTGATGCTGAATTCTTTATTATTGGCTGTGTCTGCCAATATGTGTATTTGTATATGTGTATATATATATATATATATATATATATATATATATATATATATATATATATATATACAAATGGCTTTGAATTTGCCAGTATGAGGCATTATGTCTTTGCAAATAGGATCGTTATAGCAGCCATTAAAAACACAACTTTGAGAGGCTTAATGTGGTACTGCACCTTTTGTTCCATTTTGTGCAATCTTGCAGACCAAACACCTCCCTGTTGCACTTTTTTTGGCTTCATTAAAGCCATTTTAAAAAAATTCTTGGGTGTCATTTGCTGCTACAATCTAGGAAGATGTTGAAGAGACAATGCCATGCATATCACACTGATTAATATTACACAATGGCATTTCTTATGTGACCAAAAGTTATCTGTACATGCCCTAAATCTGTCTGTCTGAACATTATTTCTCTGCGGCTGCAGGACTGGACTTCTTCTATTCCTCTTCTAGCATTCTAGTTAGGGTCCACATATCCCTCCACTTGTAAAGGGGACTATTCAGCACGACTGTTGTTATTATCATCACAAGTGCAAGTGTTAATAAAGTTGTTGAGAGGTGCTAGCGAGGAACAAGGAAGGGGAAGTGAAGGTTCAGTATGAGAGAGTCAGGGAAAGAAGCAGAGGAGTGAGAGACAGTTTAGGAGAGAGGAATAGAAGTGTAGTGAAGCATGAAATTGTCTAAATAAAAAGGAAAATCTTGAAGAAGAAGTTGAGCCTTCCATATTCCATGTCTTTATATTTGTATTTTAATTTAAATAATATCATATGTACATTATACTGTATATATTCCTAATAAAGTTCAAGTTCTAATTGCCCTTCTAGATTCTTATAGTTGGAAAACCTGGAGAGTCATTCCCATGAGCTGTGCTCCAGTCAATTCCAGTTGAAAGCAGTGAGAGCAATTTACTTTGGTTTCTCAAAGCCTTTTCCCTAAGGAGAATCCCAGCAATCATGTAGCCCTATTTGCCTTCGGATATTCTGCACGAAGGGGAAAATAAATTAAGGAAGAGTAAATGAAGACCCAAGTATAATTTGTGTTTAAAAGTGAGAGAATATTGATGTTGGTGAATAATAAAATGGGTCGCTGGACCTGGTCTGTAATCCCTTTCATCCTTTATTATGATATTAGAATAAAAATGCAGATACCAAGGCTTTTCATTGGTTCTTATGAATCATACTCTTGTACTTGTGTGTTACTATGGGGCTGGTTTATTAACTCACGTTAAGTTTTACCAAACAGTAAAGATACTGGTCTAACGCTTCCATCATAAGGATAAACGAAATAAGAGTAATTCTAAATAATATTCATTCTTTGGGGAATCGAATGTTCAACATATCGGCCTTGTTTGAATACTTTCAGAGTAACCTTAATGATATCAATGTCTAATAAATGTTTGCTTGTGATTACAGGCTGCCGAACTTGCAAAAGAACACGAGGAGCAATCTAAGGCTGAATCTGAGAAGGCAGAGTAAGTCATTGGACTAAAAGGTGCAATAACGATGTCTATTTACTGCCGGGGTTCATAAGTGAGCTATTCAGTGTGTCCCAATGCCAATATTATCATTTAGTTGCTTTTCTCCAGGTCTATACAAAGCATAATGAATGAATGAATAATGAATGAAAGATTAGAGTCTTGGTGATTCCATGTCTGGAAGACTTACCTAAATGATCAATGTAGGGGTTGTCTCTATCACTTAATTCTAACCAGAATGAAAGTGCAACATTAAGCATTTGACATTTCCTAATCATAAATAATGGATTGTGGCATTTCTGTGCCACCCACTGCCCCATCTACACACCATTTCTTCAGACGAGAGCCACTGTCAGAATGTTTCATGGAGGCCTCTGTGTTTTAGATGTGAGCTAAAGCTGTGGTGTATTGCTACACAAGGGAATCAGTATGTGTAGGGAATCATTTTTAAAGTATTTCAGTATTAGCAATTGTAAAATTACATATCAGGTGATGTGCAGAAGTGATACCTTCCAGCAAACAAAGAGCTCCACTTGCTTTTATCATAACCTAAAGGATTCATCCCCTGATACTGTACCTGTGCCTTGAGCAGCATATCACTCGGCCCCCAAACATCTCCCACCACTTACTGGGGTTTGCTGGACTCAATTGAGCTCTGGTGCTTGTATGTTGGGAACAGGGCTTGAGCAGAGTGAGCAGGAATACTTTCTTTTGTGCACTGGGTACTTATATAATATGGTACCCAGGCAGGAAGGAGACCATTCAAACAAAGACTAAATCATACGGGAACAGCTTTTTATCTTTCCAGAGCTATTATAATCCTCAGGTCACAAGATTCCTTTGAGAAGGAGGAAGGGTTACTGCTGTTTTCTGAATAGTGTTTATAAATGAATGAATGGTTGTGTATCATATAATAATGTATTTACTTTTGTAGTCTCAGACCAAATGGTCCTGCTTTTGTTGAAGCTGTGCAATAAAAAAATGCAAAATGGGGTTTAAATTTGAACTAATGAACTAATTTGTAGCACTTGGCTGAGTTCTTTAAATCCTATGTCTCACGCATGATATTTTTATTAATGGCAGCATATTACAGTTCTCTCACTACTAGTTTTACTGCTCCCACAGCAGTATGTGTAAAATGAATCATTTATGGTCCAAGATCATATCTTCCATTATTCCTTTTGGTTTTTCTAATGGTACACTTGTATCATGTGGGACATCCAACTTTCTCTTTAGCCTGGAAGATGGTGAAAAAAAGGACAAGGTTAAGGCAGAGGAACAGTCGGAGTTAGTGGAAAGTAAAGAGAGTATAAGTAAGAAAAAGAGAAGGGGACAGAAGAAAGAGGAACCTGAAGCATTTATGGCAAACTTCTTGGCTGGCTTGGAGATCTACCAAACAAAGATGCTGGTAAGACACAGCCATTGGCTTTCTTTATGCTTGTTTCCATTCTTGGATATATGTATATCATTTGTTGCATGAATTCTCTTAAGCCTGAAAAGGTTCACACATTGCACAAGCTTCCTCTAGACTGTAAGGAACACTTACTATAGCCTGTAGGCTTCCCTAGACTATAAGGGACACTTACTATAGACTGTAGGCTTCCCTAGACTATAAGGGACACTTACTATAGACTATAAGGAACACTTACTATAGACTTCCCTTGACTATAAGGGACACTTACTATAGACTATAAGGAACGCTTACTATAGACTTCCCTTGACTATAAGGGACACTTACTATAGACTATAAGGAACACTTACTATAGACTTCCCTTGACTATAAGGGACACTTACTATAGACTATAAGAACGCTTACTATAGACTTCCCTTGACTATAAGGGACACTTACTATAGACTATAAGGAACACTTACTATAGACTTCCCTTGACTATATGGGACACTTACTATAGACTTCCCTAGACTATAAGGGACACTTACTATAGACTTCCCTTGACTATAAGGAACACTTACTATAGACTTCCCTTGACTATAAGGAACACTTACTATAGACTTCCCTAGACTATAAGGGACACTTACTATAGACTTCCCTTGACTATAAGGAACACTTACTATAGACTTCCCTAGACTATAAGGAACACTTACTATAGACTTCCCTAGACTATAAGGAACACTTACTATAGACTTCCCTAGACTATAAGGAACACTTACTATAGACTTCCCTTGACTATAAGGAACACTTACTATAGACTTCCCTAGACTATAAGGGACACTTACTATAGACTTCCCTTGACTATAAGGGACACTTACTATAGACTTTACTAGTTGCCAGTTATGAGCAGTGTTAGACTTGCATTCACACTCACATGCCCAATGAAACTCTGCAGATTTAAGCTCATGAATTCTTTTAGAGAGAAAGAAAAATCGATAATTATCTACAAATCTCAGTCTGCAATAGAAAAGCTATTTTTGTCTTCATGATTGAAAAAAATCTTATCTTTAACTTATAAATTGCCCCCTAAGGGTCAGTTTGTGATTTAAGCATGTGATAGAAATAGTTATCGTAAATGTGTTTCTTTGCTGAGAAATCAGTGTGGGTTGTATTCACCTGCCTGGAGTTCAGTTTCATTGATGAAACTGAGGTTTGTATAGTTCAATAAAAATGGCATAAATAGGTCATAAAGGGGAATGTGGTGTTTGTCTGTGGTGGTCTTGTACAATCCATTTCATTCCACTGGTATTAAGTGCAACTCGCAGCTTCCTCAGCCTGATGGCGGCTGGTCTAGGATACTCCATATTGTAGTCGACAAAAGCTGGAGGGTGGTTAGTTTTGCACTTCATATTAAATATTACCTTTTTTAACATTAAATACTAAAGGCATTAGAAGCGATGATTAAACATCAGACACAAGTCTGCCTGTAAACAAAGTTGTATAGTGATGCACAATATCATTTTGTTTTTCACTATAGCAATAATGAAGGTAAATTCAGGGGTTAACGGATACAAAGTTAATAATTTGATCAATTGATATGAGAAATGAACCTTGGTCATTCATTTTGCCTTTGTTTTATTTCAGAATTATCTGGCCAGAAATTTCTACAATCTGAGGTTCCTTGCTCTGTTTGTCGCATTTGCCATTAACTTCATTCTTTTATTCTACAAGGTAAAATGTCTCTTCTCTCTTGCGCCCTACAGTAGTCATCAGAACAGCCGTTTGCGTACTTTTACAGCAGGTTCTTTTGTTGGGTGCCTATACCTTTTGTGAGGAATGTAATAGTTTCTTTGAAGACAGATATTTCTGAGTTTCTGCCTAAGACAGACTTTTATGTTTAGTTTAGCGATGCGTCTCAGCTGTGCTTTCGTCTAACACAGCGGGTCTGTATCTCATTATGTGCCTTTACAGTTCAGCTTGGTGCAATACAATCTCTTTCTTTGGTTTCATATTCAGATCCTGGCAATTAAAAGTCTGAATTGTTAATAGTTTCGGCAGAAGCTGTCCTGATCTGATCTTTTCGCCTGTAACTGTATTTACAGGAATATTCAAACACAAAGGTGCTCATCTGAGGACAGTGACTGATGCTCTCTTTTTATAGGTGACTGAAGAACATTCCAGTGACGACAGTGAAGACAATGATACAAACTTATGGGACACGTTTCAAGAAGAAGAAGAGGACTCCGATGAGGGGGCTGTATATTTTGTTCTGCAGGAAAACACAGGTTACATGGCTCCAACACTGCGCATATTGGCTGTAATGCATACCATTATCTCCTTCCTCTGTGTCATTGGATACTACTGCCTCAAGGTATCACTGATATGTTTTATAGGGGTTTTTATTTTATTTTACAAATCTGATATATTTGGCCTATGTTTTATATTAACAAATCCGCTATTTGGTATTCGACCAAATCCCGGAACCCTTCATTAAATATTTGGAGTAATACCAAAACAAATTTGAATATATGCAAATTAGGGACTGGAAGGGAAAAAGTGGGAAAAAAACTATTTTTAATTCCTTGTTTTGTGACAAACAGTTGCATGATTTCCCTTCCCATCACTAATTTCTATTCAAATTAGGATGTGTTTTGGCCAGGCACAAGGTTTCGGCTGAATCCGAAACGGATTCCTCGATTCAGTGCATCCCTAAAAGTAGATGATGAAGTCAGGGCCGGGCTAAGCCAACAGGGCACCCCCCCCCCCCC
>CM044445.1:95245393-95291578 GCA_024363595.1 Xenopus borealis | reverse complement strand
TTTTTTTTTTTTTTCTAGTAAAACAAAAATAGCTTCAATACAAAAAAAAAAATCCATTATAAATCCTGCTGTTTGATACCAGAGGGATTGATTCACAGTCACGCCTAATTTCAGCACTGAGATACATTTTAAAGATGTAGGAGCAGAATATTTCATTTACTGTGGATGCATTTTATTGTTATCAGCAGTATTCATGAGACTCCACCTTTCCCTCACTGTCATAGGGTGTGAATAATAATAATATTATTAATGCATTTTTAATGTAAACCCAACACATTTACTGTCCTCCTTCTTTGCTCAAGGTTCCTCTGGTGGTATTTAAGCGTGAAAAGGAAATTGCTCGCAATGTGGAGTTTGATGGCCTGTACATCACAGAGCAGCCTTCAGAGGATGATATAAAAGGGCAATGGGACCGGCTTGTCATTAACACCCCGTAAGACACCACTTGCATTAAAAACGCTTTTAGTATTTATCCAGAGGAAGTCATTTTTTTTTTTATTTCATGTGGCCTCCTCTATTCTATTCTATGAATGCCATGTCATTTGTTAAACCTGTTCCCAAAGTATATGTACATTAACTGATCCCCCATTTATACCTTTACGAGAAGCCGAGACATATAATAATATAATATATATAATTACAGGCAACAGGAAATGCTGTTATTCTGCATTGTGTAGCACAGTATTCTGGGTAACACACAGTTTTATTATTTTACAGGTCATTTCCTAATAATTACTGGGATAAATTTGTTAAAAGAAAGGTGAGTACTTGAATTTCCTGCTTATGCTGATATATATTTTCCTTTGCTAGTGAATGGTGTATTCCCTGATTATAAAAACATCAGTCTAAATTGAAACTGCTGCTTTAGACTGCAGTCGTTTTCTAGGTAACTGCAGTCTAACACAAGAGTCTTGTGGCTCAGGCAAGAATTGGCTCTTTCCACATTTTAATCATTCTAACATCCTCTAGCTTAAATTACCATGGATATTAAGTCTGGTGGAAAGTCCCAGATGAGCATCAGATGAATTGACTGTTCTGAGATGCTGGCTGATCCTGTTGGCTTTGGCTGCATTCAAGCAGTTGCCTGATTTCCTTTTTGCATGAAAATAAAACTTTGCTTTAGAAAGAAATCTGTGAAAGCATGACCCATCTAACCACTGTAGCTTATATCTCTATATTCAGAATGCACGGTTATTACGGATGCACCACATCCCTATTTCTGGGATTCGGCTGAACCACAAATCTTTTAGGAAGCATTTGGAAGGGATTTAGCTCAACCTCAAGTGTTCGGGTTCGGGCCTGAAGCTCAGATTCTTTGTACCTGACTTTGCTCATGGCCTCCTAAGCTGAATATTTAATTAAGCTGTTTACATGCATCCTTTTTTATGGTTTATTAATGAGCATTATTAATTTATAATTGCACAGGCCCAGTTGTCCCTGCTTAGTTGGGGGGACTCCTGCTTTGTTAGCCCAAGGAGAGTCCTGTTTGCCTAACTACCGTCCTGTCTGTCTCTTACTCCTAGCCTCTAAACTTCTGGAACGTCTCGTCTTCTCCCGTATTACTAACTTTGCACCAATAATCTGCTTGACCCTATGCAGTCTGGCTTTCAACCTGTACACTCCACTGAGACTGCCTTATGTAGAGTTGCAAATGATCTCTAGACTGCTAAGGCCACAGGGTATTAATCTATTCTCATTCTCCCAGACTTACCCTCTGCTTTTGATACTGTTAACCATTCTGTTCTAAAGCAAGTTCTCCATTAAATTGGTATTTGTGATCTTCCTACCTTTCTGATCGCTCCTTCTTTGTTACTTCTGCAAACAAATCCTCTCCTCATGTTAACCTTAATAAGGGGTTCCGCAGGGTTCTTTACTTGGACCTTATATCTTCATTTGGCTTAAATATCACCTGTATGCCAATGACATTCAGATATATTTAGACACCCCCTCAATAACTACTGACGTTCAAACCCAGATCGCAGACTGCTTAGTAGCTATCTCTTTCTGGATGAACCAATACCACCTTAATCTCAATTTGGCCAAGACTGAGCTCATGGTCTTTCCATCCAAACTGAGCCCTTCTCTTCCTTTCACCATTACTATTAATGGCATGACCATTAACCCGGTTAACTCAGCATGCTGCTAAGGGGTCATCTTTGACAAGTCCCTCTCCATCTCTAATCATATTAATAACACTGTCATGTCTTCCTCCACAATATAGCCAAGATACGCCCGTTTCTTTCACAAACAACAGCCAAAACACTAATACATGCCCTCATCTTACCCCGTTTAGACTACTGCAATCTCCTCCTAACTGACTCCCATCTCTCTCCCCTCCAATCATTCTTAAACTCTTCTACCAGGATCCTTCTGCTCTCTCCTAAAAGGGAATCTGTTCAACCCCAACTAAAATCTTTAGCGTGGCTGTCTGTCAAAGGAACAGTAACACCAAAAAATGAAAGTGTTTTAAAGTAAAGAAAATAACATGTAGTGTTGCCCTGCGCTGTTAAAACTGATGTGTTTGCTTCAGAAACACTACTATAGTTCATATAAACAAGCTGCTGTGTAGCAATGGCAGAAATTGAAAAACGGCTATATGGCACAAGATAAGTAATGGATAACATTATAGCTCTACAGAGCTTATCTACTATCTTCTGTGTAACTTGAGCCTTTTCTCCTTTGAATGGCTGCCTCCATGGCTACACAGCAGTCTATTTATATAAACAATAATAGTGCTTCTGAAGCAAATACAGCAGTTTTACCAGTGCAGGGCAACACTGCATTATATTTTTATTACTTTAAAACAATAAAAAATGTTGATGTTACTGGTCCTTTAAGCTAAGGATAGCATATAAAATCCTTCTACTAACAGTCAAAGCCCTTCACTCCTCTGCTTCTCACTACATTACTGTTCTTGTCTCGCTATACGTTCCTGGTTGCCTTATCCGCTCTTCTCAGAGCCACCTTCTCTTCACACCATCCACATCTACTGCCACCTCTCGTCTCCAACCCTTTTATATTGCTGCTCATTACTTCTGGAATTCCATCCCTGAATTCCTCCGTAAGGAATCCTCTCTCAATCTTTTCAAGGAAAAATGAAGAGCCTACCTTTTAGAGCACTAAAACATTAGCCTAGTGTGTCTACTGACTATGCCTTACCATGTGCACTTTTTCATCTCCAATTTGTACCTGTATGTTAGCCTCCCATCCACTTAGACTGTAAATAGTGATGGGCAAATTTGTCCCATGTTGCTTCTTTGAAATGGTGAAAAATTCACGAAATGTCGCTGGTGTTTTTGCATGTTTTTTGTGAAACTGGAATTTGCTGTGAATTCGCAGCTGGCAAATAAATTCACCCATCACTAACTGCGAGCTCTACGGGGCAGGGACCTCCTTCCCACTATGTCTCTTACCACAAAGCATTTACCCTCTTTGTCCTATGATTCTGTATATATTTATTATGTGATTTGTCTCCGCCATGTATACTTTTATATATATTGTACTTTTATGCACTGTACACCGCTGCGGCTCCTTAACAGTGCTTTACAAATAAAGTTATATAATACAATACAATAGAAGCAAATGGATGTGGATTGTGCAGACCAGGAGCATCAGGGCAGATATCAGTGGGAGAGTGTTGTTGAAATGGTTCTTAAGATAAGATCTGTACTGAATGTGACACTTTTTTGCTTAGGTAATCAACAAATATGGAGACCTGTACGGGGCTGACCGAATAGCAGAGCTCCTGGGTTTGGACAAAAATGCCCTAGACTTCAGCCCAGTGAAGAAGACCAAACCAGAAGAAGGTTCACTTGTATCTTGGTGTGTAAATAACATTTATGTTTTCAAAATATATTAACTTTGACATATACATTGTCATCAAACTGCAAAGTCATAACTCCCTCTAACTCCCAGCAGAGAATGCATTGCACTGGACTAATGCTCTCTGCTGGACCCTTGCTGTAGGAATGAAGAGGTTTCCGACTTCACATACTGAACATATCTTTACAGTGCTTTATACTCTGAACTTAGTCTCTGAGTTGTTACTTCACATATATTTCAGTAGTTAGTAGCCCAGCCAGCACGAATACTCACAAGTGTCTGGTCCCCTAATATGTTCGAGCACAAGCCCCCCTATATGTTAGAGCCTTTATGATGGAGGGAAACACCCATGGTACTAACCCTTCTGATGACTTTAATGATACTTCTGGGGTCCAAATAGACAGAATCTCATGGTGCCTCCTATTTGAAAGACAAGGAACACCTACACTCCTGGCCAATAAGAAAACTTCAGGGTACTCCTTAACCTGGAGAGAAACAGCCCCCCCCCTCACAGTTGTGAACAGACCATGTGTTTGGGTTAACCATTATTCCCTTCTACACTGCACTCATATTAAGTTCTATCTCCTCTTTTTCATCCATGTCATCACATTGCACATGATTTTTTACAAAACAATATAACATTTCATAAACGTCATTTCTTCTTGTATCTAGCATTCACTGTACACATGCCTCTCATTTACATGCAGTGATTAGCCCTGGCATCTGGCACATTTAAGCTCTTTGCATAGCATTGACCCTGAGGTGCCATTCTGGGACAAAAATCTCCATATCATTTCAACGTGAAATTCTCAGCTTTCGAGTGAATGATTTTCTTGTGCAGTGTGATCAGAACTTCAAATAGCACTGAAATCTTCTAGCAGGAAACTTGCAGGGACTACAGTGTTGGTTAAATTGCACCGAGCCTCCGTTTATTAAAGAATTTGCAAATACTGAGATATTAATGATACAAAACATCAGGAATATATATATTACGTGCATGCTTTCTTTTGTAGAGCAGAGTTCTGAATAATCTAGTAGCTTTTGTTTCATAACCTCTGTTGTGACCTCCTAGTTAGCCAATGATTTGATAATAATAATAATAATAATGCATGCTATAGCAATATTCTTGGTGATGCTGCTCATTGTTCTACAATACTGAACTTACCATGTGCATATATATATATATATATTTATACACACACTACCCACATGTATCCCTTCAGCTTATTTTGTACCATACTTGACTCTGACATTGTGTCCTGCAGGCTGAGTTCCATCGATATGAAGTACCACATCTGGAAACTTGGTGTCGTCTTCACGGACAATGTATGTATGGTGCTCGTTGCCCACAATGCACTACTAATAGTCATAGCTGGATTATGTGACGTGAAGCCGAGTCTTTTCTTTGTTTTTTTCTCAGTCATTCCTGTATCTTGCCTGGTATACCACCATGTCCATCCTGGGACATTACAACAATTTCTTCTTTGCCGCCCATCTGTTGGACATTGCAATGGGCTTTAAGACTCTGAGAACTATTCTTTCTTCCGTAACTCATAATGGAAAACAAGTAAGTGCATAAAAGCAAAAACACAGGTTTTTGTGTATTTTTATAAAAGACAAAAATCTTCACACGCGTCTTATGACAATCTTTGTTACCTGATGTACATGTTATAGCACAGTACAGGTATGGTATCCATTATCCAAATACCTGTTATCCAGAAAGCCTGTCTCCCATAGGCTCCATATTATCTGAAAATGTTAAAAAAAAAAAAAATTTCTCTGTAATAATAAAACAGTACCTTGTACTTGATCCAAACTAAGATAAAATGTATCATTATAGGAAGCAGCTTGCCTGTTAGGTTTATTTAATATTTACATGATTTCCTAGTATTTAAGGCATGAAGATCTAAATAGTGAAAAGATCCATTATTTAGAATAGCCCAGGTCTCAAGCATTCTGGATAACAGGTCCAATACCTGTATAAACGTTTCCCCCCCCAGCAATGGTGCAAACAGAATATGATTCCCTGTAACCACTAATAGTCACATTATACATGGCACAAAGACTTTTGCTGAGTGCAGGGAGTTCCGTTAAGTGCTGCTCATTTCACAGGTCCAAGCTTGGCATATTGCACTTAAGCTATCCAACACAAACACACAAATACAAATAGGAGTAATGGGCAGGCAAGTTAAAACTGGATAGTCACAATATGTGTAGCTTGTTTGTACAGGTTTTCCTATAATGACACGGTCAGACTGCTTCTATAGGTAAAGTGTTTTTTTTTTTATTTATCTTTACTATTGTAGAACCAGATTAATACCCAGCACTTGAAATGTGGGGTATATATATATATATATATATATATATATATATATATTGTTATATTCATTGCAATTACACGTGACATGAGCAAAGCTCAGTGCTTCCATTCTTCCTCCTGGAATACTGTTTCTATAGAGTGGTTTAGCTGGCCACGTTCTGACAGTTTCTAACTCCAGTGATGTTTGTTATTGCTTTTTCATGAATTATTGAACACTCACAGCTGCTTTAAGCACTCACAGCATGCACTATTCATTATACCTCAACTCTCTTCCATGTACATAGTGGGCCACACTTTGTCCGTCAGATCACTTGCATTTACAGCACACGCCGAATATTTGGATTTGGGGGTTAGGTCCATTTCTAATCTGATAAATAAAATGATTCCACTAATAAACATACGACTTTGTGTTGAATATGAATCTTGTGTGATTAGGCTTTACCGGCCCAGTGGTCCATATTGTGGGGCCATTGGAGATTGAAAGATTCCCAGCAGTTCAACATTAAACAAAACCTTCCCGACTGTCGGCAAGGATTTGAATGAACTGTGATTCATTATGTTATCACTCCTATATAAAGCATCTATAGATTGTGTCTGCAGCTAACTGTACTTGTACATTTCCACCAACAGTCTGATCTTCCTCCTGCATCTCACTTAAAGGAGAAGGAAATCTATGGAGGCATTTAATTTCCAATAGATTAGCTGCTATAGTGCTGTGCTAGAAGCTCTGTTTGTTTAGGATAGTGGCTGCAGTATTGGCTTGGTGTGACATCACTTCCTGCCTGAGTCTCTCCCTGCTCACTTATAACTCTGGGGAGAGGGAGAGGAGCAAACTGAGCATGCTCACGCCCGGGGCAAGGAGGTTTAAGTTGAAGGCAGGAAGTCTGATACAGAAGTCCATGTGTACACAATAGAAGGAAAGAAATGCTGTGTTTTTTTTGTCAGAGGACTCAGAGCAGCATTACTTTGAGGGTTTATTGGTGTATTTATATAGGCCTTTCTGATAAAGCTTACTTAGTTTGCACATTGTGCAAAGAGGGTGCCTGCTACCCATACAGATGCTAAAAGTTTTCTCATTGCTCCCCTTCCTTCCTCAGTTGGTGCTGACAGTTGGACTTCTAGCTGTCGTCGTTTATCTGTACACTGTTGTGGCCTTCAACTTCTTCCGCAAATTCTACAACAAAAGTGAGGACGAGGATGATCCTGACATGAAGTGTGATGACATGATGACAGTACGTATGCAATATGTTATATTAAGAGGCACGAGCTAGAGAATGGGGTATTTGAGCTCAATGTAAATTCTGTTTCATTTGCACAACCTTTGTAGTGCTGTGACACAAATGTTGAAATGTAGAGGATTGTCACGGAGCACTCCTCATTGGCAAAACAATTTATACATTGATTGTAGAATAGTCATAAGTCATAACAAGATGTTTGGAGTTCTATTTGTCTGGGGAAAGCATTAGATGCTTTTAGTGCGAGCGCTGAGAACCAGAGGTCTACAAAAATGTCGGAATTGTTAATGCTCGGCTGCTCAGTACTATAAAGACAACTTTTTGTCCTGTGTTCATTTCTACAATCCCAAGTAGTGGGGGGAAAAAAGGCTTGTACTGAATTCTCTTCTATTTGGTCTTTGGATAATTTTGATAAACATAACCCTACCGCAAAAATTTTGTGGGTGCAAGCCCATTACTGGGTCATGGACTTAAGCACCTCCTACACTCCTTTTGAAGGGAGGAAAGCCTTAAAGTTCTGGAGAAAGCTCCGAATTACTGAAAGGCCGTCTCTCATAGACACCATTTTATCCAAATAATCCAAGTAGCAGTAGCTTGTACTTGATCCCAAATAAGATATAATTAAACCCTACTGGAAGCAAAACCAGCCTATTGGGTTTTTTGAATGATTTTCTAATAGATTTAAAGTGGACCCGTCACACAGACACAAAATACTGTATAGTAAAAGTCCTTTTCAAATTAAACATGAAATCCAATTTCAAATTTTTATTAAAGCATTCATAGCTGTTTTAAGCTCATTTAAAAATCTCAGTTGTCAATCAAATATTGTCTGCCACTCCTCTATGCCTTAGGCAGGGCAGATAATTACTTTCACTTTCCATTCAGCACTTCCTAGATGTCACTGCTCTCCACACATTCCCCCAGTTCTCTTAACCATTTAATTGTGTAGCCAGGACATGGGGATAGACATCGGGTCCCCCATTCTGGTGCACAAACAAGATTCTGAGATGATGCAAGACTTGCCTTAATAACAGTGTGCACAAAATGGCTCCTGCCTGCTTGTTATAATAATGAATTCCCAGACTGAAGAAAACAAGATTCAAATAATTTATATAGTGTCATTAATGTTCATTTTGCTTGACTAATGTGATAAAATAGGATTTTGAATATTTTTTTGGGGTGACGGGTCCACTTTAAGGTATGAAGATCCAAATTACGGAAAGATCCATTATCCAGAAAACCCCAGGTCCAGAGCATTCTGGATAAGTTTCCATACCTGTATATACGACAAGCTTCCAAATTCTCATGCATTACACTTACAGTAGTTTGCAAACGGAAAATATATAATATATATATAATAAGTGTTACTTTAATGGCAGTTCTATTTCTAATGACTGTATATATTTATATATATATATATACACACAACAAGCTACAGAAGTGATATATCCATTCTGGTTAGATTGTTAATGATGCCGTTTTCACAGTGATTCTCCTATAACACTCGGAGGCCAGACATTAATGTGCTTGTTCTTCCCGCAGTGTTATCTGTTCCACATGTACGTGGGTGTCAGAGCAGGAGGAGGCATTGGAGATGAGATTGAAGACCCTGCAGGAGACCCCTATGAAATGTATAGAATTGTGTTTGACATCACTTTCTTCTTCTTCGTTATTGTCATTCTCTTGGCAATTATCCAAGGTTAGTTAATTACATATGCAACAACCCTGTTATTATCTCTTGCAGAATGTCACTTATCAGTTATTTAGCTTTCCTCATTTACTTTACACATACAAGAAACATTAGCTAAATTGGCGTTGCCATCTTCAGAGATGAAAAGCTGCCTATATATATATATATTATGCGGCTGCTCCGAGCTACACGTCTTACTCGCTTGGTGGCCTTTTCCTGATGAGTTTTAATAGGGGAAAAAAACTGGCCATTTAGTGCTCAAGTCTGCGCTACTGAATGGACATGGGTTATGTGAGTGCAATTAATTCACACTGCTGTGAAAATGACAAATTATCTCTGCTGCTGGGGCTTTAACTGAGCTTTAAATGGGACATTTAATTGATTTTTATTTCTATACGTTATAAGATATTAGCATAGGGTATTCTGTGCCGGGAGCCTTAGTTGCCTGTGTATGTCTGGGGGGCACAGTAATATAATAATAATAAAGAAACCACATTTGAGAAAATGAATCATTCATTATACATAGTAACAGGTTGAAGACACACGTCCATCAAGTTCACATTTTAACTCTATTTTAATCTTCCTAAATGTTAGTTGATCCAGAGGAAGGCAAAAAAACCCATTTGAAGCCTCTCCAATTTGCCTCAGAGGGGGAAAATATTCCTTCCTGGTAATGGCCAGTCCCTGGATTATCCACATAACAGACAGTTCAGCTCTGAGATACTAAAGCCATTTCTCATGATTCCCTTGTGTGACTGCCTCATTTCTACATTTCTCTTTGCCCTACAGGTTTGATTATTGATGCTTTTGGCGAGTTGAGAGATCAGCAAGAACAAGTTAGAGAAGATATGGAGGTATGTAAAATAGCAATCTCATGTTCCAGTTGCTCACTGCAACTTCTACATGTTGTAAGCAAGCAGAGCCTGAATGCAACAGACTGACCAGGATTCATAATACATTGAGTTAGAAGCCCTGGTCTGGTCTGAGAGAGGGGGGCCTAGCGTTGGCTGACAAAATAGCCTCAATGCACACCCTCATTTTATTAAATATATAATATATCCATATTGTTTTTATCCCTGACAAAGGTCACAAAGTCTGACCGAAATGCTGGGGCCCTAATATATATTATATATATATACATATTATAGTAAACAAAGAAAAGTTGTGCTCACCACTGATTTTTAAAACCATTTGTCTATTCTTATTTTGTGGTCACAGCCTCATTGCACCCCCGCCTAATGGTTTTAAAAATTAGTGGTGAGCACAACTTTTTCTTGTTTGTTGTAGTTATACTGGAGCAGTGACCAGCTCCTTGTTGTAGCCCCCACCCTTCCCAGCTATAGTCAGCTGATCCCACTGGTGTCTAATAAAAGGGCATCCATGATTGGGAGTTTTACTTTGAAAGCAGCAAGTAAGTTGCAGGTAAAACTTAGTCCCTTTGTAAAATGTATAATTAAGCAATAGAATTCTTAATGAATCAGATGAAAATTGAGCGTAGGACTGGCCAGATATGGGATGACTGACGTAGTTGGCCATCTTAAATATATTCCAATATATGGACAAACAATCCCTGTTGTTTAAAGGGTAAGGCATTTTTTAGTAGCTGTATGCACAGAATGTCTCAATGTCCTTAATATATTGATAATGGGTTCCGTGCAGAGGACCTCTTGCATTTGTCTATATGTATTATAGTATATACAGAGAGACGCACTCACCATTCATAGCATTGCAATGTTAAATCAGAAAATATTTTTTCCTTTGTACGTAGACCAAATGTTTCATTTGTGGGATTGGGAATGACTACTTTGACACGACGCCTCACGGATTTGAAACACATACGTTACAAGAGCACAACCTGGCCAATTACCTGTAAGTATCAGCTTGAAGCAATGTTGTGTTAATAGGAGAATGTGCAAACATTAAGTGAAATGTTTGGCTCCAGAGCTAGTTCCCAGTTGGTATAGAGCAGGGGTCCCCAAGCTTTTTACCCATGAGCCATACATAGTCAATTTTAAAAATAGTTGGGGAGCAACACAAACATGATAAAAGCACCTGGGGTGCCAAATAAGGGCTGTTATTGGCTATTTGGTAGCCTCTGTGTGGACTGGCAGCCTATAGGAGGCTCTGTTTGACAGTACAAATGTTCTTTATGCAACCAAAACTTGCCTCCAAACCTGGGATTAAAAAAATATTTACCTGCTTTGAGGCCACTGGGAGCAACATCCAAGGGGTTGGGGAGCAACATGTTTCTTGTGAGCCACTGGGTGGGGATCACTGGTGTAAAGTGAGAAATCGGTTTGGAGAAACTTCAGCAGAAGTTGCTATTGGTGACAATTTCTACAGAATTTAAGTCAGGGACAATAACAACCCCCAAATAAAATGTGAAGCATTGTAGCGGAGGACTTCAAACCCAACAATGTATGATCTCCCATGGAAGGAAAAATTATGTCTAAATACAAAAATATATGTCAATAAATTTCCACTGGAATACCAATAGAAAATTGCTGAATTATGTAATGTATAAAAGCTAATAAAAATAGCTAACTACATGCACTTCTTCACACAAGCAATGATGCAGTTGGTCTATTTAACTGTAGATGCCCCATCCTTTTCCTTTTGAGTTGCTCTGTGCAGTATCAATATAAAGGTGGCCATACATGGGCTGATAAAAGCTTATTGGCACGTGTATTGGGCCCTCTGATGGGCTTCCTGATGGGCTTTGGGGAGAGATCCACTCGTAGGGCAACATCTCCAAATGAGCGGATCTCTCTGTGTATGGCCACCTTAAGAATATCCACTAATAAGTAAGGGAACATCAGCAGTTTTAGTTAGGGATGCACCGAATCTATTTGTGACTTGGCCGAATCCCCAAATCATACATGAAAGATTCGGCCAAATACCGAACCAAATACGAATCCTAATTTGCATATGCAAATTAGTGACAGGAAGGTAAAAAGTGGAAACATTTTTTTTTACTTTCTTGCTTTGTGACAAAAATAAGGATCCTTTGTGAACGATTCAGCCGAATACTGAATTGAATCCTAATTTGCATATGTAAATTAGTTGTTGTAAGGGGAAAACATTTTTTACTTCCTTGTTTTGTTAAAAAAATTACGCAATTTCCCCGTCCTGCATACGCAAATTAGGATTCAGATTAGGTTCGGCCGGGCAGCAGGATTCGTCCAAATCCTGCTGAAAAAGGCTGAATCCTGGCCAAAACCTGAACCGAATCTTTGATTCCATGCATCCCTCAACAAAAAGTGATGTGATTTCCCTTCTTGCCTCTAATTTTTATCTGTAAATTAGGATTTGTTTCAGCCAGGAACAAGGGTTCGGCTGAAACTGAATCCTGCTGGGAAGAGCCCAATCCTGGATTCGGTGCATCCCTAGTTTCAGTGCAAGCGGGATTTCAATGGGGTCGTAAATGCCCAACATGTTTCAGACTAAACAAATAAATTTGCTTCCTCATCTTCTTCTTCTTGTTATTGACATGGGTAGGCTAAATATAGAACACAAATACCACGCCGAATTCTCCAGGTTACTGAAATTCCTCCACCCGATATAAAAGCCTCTATTATCCAATGAATGATGAGACTGACACAGAACGTAACAAAATGAATGGGAAGTAATATTCAGACAATAACACCTGCTTTCTGTAGTACGCCAGCCGCACATACAATAATAATAATACGCAATCAAATAGGCAAACGCTCACATATACAAACTACACACACACACACACACACACACACACACACACACACACACACACACACACACACACGGGGAAACACTGAGGACCCATGGAGTATTATTAACAGCAGACCCTCAGTACAACATGAAATCCTCAGCCCGCCTGTATGTTCTTGGACTGGAGGAACTGCTCACATTGACGTTTTTTCTCATTTCTAAACATTTTAAAAGAAGAGACGGACAGTGTGGGAGGCTGAGATGAGAGCTCCGAGTAGACAATGAAAAGACTGTTAATAACATGAGCTTGTGAGCATTTCACGTGCAGCCTGAGACAAAGCCAAAGGAATTCATCTACACTGACCTTTTCAAACAGAGAAGAAAGAGAAAGCTGAGCGGCCACAGGTGTCAAATGTTAATTCGTACAGGACAAATACAAATGTCTCTCCAGTCAGCTCATAACTTGCCTTGTTTTTTTGTTTCCTACTATATTGTTACTTCTGTCACTGTCAATCAACAGGGCTCAAATATCTCACTTTTTGCCGTCAGCTGTATCCCAATATTTGATTGAAAAGTCTCTCTCTCTAAACTACAATTCCAAGCCTGCAGCTCTGATATTCCTGGGGCTTCACTGATCAGCCCAACACTTTTATAGCTTTCACGCACCTCCTAACTGTACCATTTTGAGAGGGACAGTCCCGCTTTTGACAGCTCAACCTGCAGTCCTGTGTTTGTACTGGAAAGTCCCAATTTCTCTGCACTGAACAGCCAAAAAAGATACAAGGTTTCTAACTTAATTGTCTCTTGGCAGGGAGCCCAGAATAGGTACTTAAGATACATTTGTAACAGTTTGGTCTCCTGGGAGAAGTTAGACTCACAGCTTAATGGACAATTCACATTCATTAGTAAAACTGTAGTAAAACATAAAAACTGTATTCAATGTGTTCAAACTTTCATAACCTGCCAAATATTGTAAAATGGACATGGTAATTAGGGGATGTGGCCTCAATAAAGGTGTGGTCAAAATAATTTTGACGCGCTCTATGCAGCAATTTTTTTTGTCCCTCTTTCCTTTTCCAGAATGTTGGGAGGAATGGCTTTATGCCTGTCTTGCTATTGTAGCCCAACTAAAAACTGATTTTGCCTTTTTATTCCGAACTGTGAATAACATGATGCAGCTCTGTCCTACTAACATTTAGGGGGTTATGTAATAAAAGACACTCAGTTTGCCCCATAGCAACCAATCAGCAGGCAGCATATGCTGGTCACCTGTTTAAAGGGGAAGCCAATACCCTCTGGCGCTAAAAACCCTTCCCCCAAGGCTATTGCCCCAACTTGTTAATTACAAGTCCAGGTCCCCTCCAGGCAGGATCACAGGTGCCATCTTGTCCTGCAGCGTCTTCTTCCTTGATCCGGCGCGCATGCGCAGTAGGACGTATTTCCTGGTTGGTACTACTGTGCAGGCGCCTGAACTTCACAAAGTTTTCCAATTTACCTTTTCCGAATCTTTGTGAAATTTGGGCACATGCGCAGTAGTACCGGCAAATGCTTCTTACTGCACGTGCGCTGGATCAAGGAAGAAGACGGTGCGGGACAAGATGGCCATGAATTTGCCTGCGGGGACCTCGACTTTGGGATAATTAACAGGTTAAGGGCAACAGTCCGAGGGGGGGAGGTAGGCCGGAGGGGGGGGGAGGTAGGCTGGAGGGAGGGGCCTACGAGTTGAGGGGGGGGAGTTGTTTTGCGCCGGTAGGGTTAACTTCCCCTTTAAAAGCAAATGTCTTATTGGTTGCAATGGGTTACTGCTCCTGAGAAAATGTAGTGCCTTTTATTTTATATGGGGGGTTAATGTAAAATACTCAGAGCAGCTAAGTATCTATACAAAGGACTTGTTCTTTAATTGTTCTACTACAGATTATAATCTAATTAAACGTTAATAATATTTTACAAACCAAAGTATTAAACAGCAACTTCTCCTAAGCACAAATGAAAGGGGTGCTAGTAATAAAGAAAAACCCATTGCTTCATGGGGTGACTGAGGGTCTGCTGCTGCCTGAGGCCCATAGGGGCCAGTGATTACACAGAGAAAACCTGTTATGACTGGGCGACAGCTATTGTTTGAGTCGACAAGAAGAATCCGTCCGCTTTTGCAGAATAAATAGCTGAAATTGGAAAAAAAAAGGCATAGATTTTGCAAAACACATTTTTTTCTTATGGCGACTATTTTGCTGACTTTTTTTGTTGCTGCAAATTGTTGCCACAGTTTTGCGAAGAAGATGCCGAAATGTGGAATTTTGCTGCAAATCCATGGCTGGCGGAATAGTTCGCTCATCGATATGGACGAGCCTTTCATTCAATGAGTCGGACTCACTCCAAAGGCAGATGGCATAGACTGTTAGCTCTTGGGTTCACCAGAGTGGAAAGCAAAAATCCACCACAGGGGAACATATACCCCCGTATACACGAAGCCTTATGCAGACGTCTAAGTATCGGTAGAGGTTTCTGACCATTGCTGCTGAAAAACAATCATCCCAAGGAGTGTACTGGTATCCCCGTGTAATTCCAATTGGCTCTTAGGAGACCCATTGCTAAAGTAACAATGTTCTCGATTCATTTCTACTTGTGGGATGCCACGGCTGAGCTTGTGTGGATTCAGGTTCTGGGAAATAAACTGCTTCGTATAGAGGCCATTAAAGTGTGCAGTGGCCACTGTTACAAATAAAAAGCTTAGTAGTGACTTGTGTGACTCCATGACCTGCAGTAAATGGGGCAAAATATACCAGACGTGTTATTTCTCCTTCAACATTGGCTTCACCAGAGGTTCATAACGCACGACTCACAAACAAAATATGGGTCTTCATGTTGTATTGGGTCACCGTGACCCTGAATATAGTTCCGTCTCCTCTTATAACGGCAAATATTGATGAAAGGAAGTTGCAGAGAGTATTAGAAATCAACGCTCGGGTGACAAAGTGATTTTGGGTCTCCAGAGGAGAAGGTTAAGAAGCGCCTCGCTGGGCTGTGATTCAACATGAGTCACTTTGTGATCCAGAACAAACACAGAATCCTCATCAGGAAGCTCCTCTGAGCTAAAGACTCACAAACTGCAGCCGCTCCTACACAAAACACTCATTTGGCCACGTTGCCAAGAATATATTCAGCAGCCTAAACCAATGACCAATAAACTTGTCGGCTGTGTTACACTGTACAGAGAAAGCTTCCTTACATAAATATTCAGCCACAGGGAAACAAAAACCAATCCAGCCTGACAATAACAACCATGTGAAAGTCATCTGAACTGATTTGAGATGAACCCTTTCAACTGTAAAGGACTCAACCCTTTCTTGGGACTCAAGTCTATTGTCTTACTAAAATAGTTTACAATGGAAAGAATCCAAAGAAATGGCTGTTTCTGCCTTTATATTATTCTGCCTGTTTATATTATTATGAGGGATGCCATGAATCCAGGATTCGGTTCAGGATTCAGCCTTTTCCAGCAGGATTCGGATTCGACCAAATATTTGTGCCTGGCCAAACTGAACCCTAAGGAATCAGGGATTTGGCTGAATCTCAAAGTGGATAATGCATCCCTAATAGCATTCGCATTTCGCAAAACGACGAAAAATTTGCAAAACGCTGCGTCTCGTTTTGGAGGCGGGCGTCTGTTTTTTGACCCGGCAATGGGCGCCGGTGTCCAAAAACACGTCTACAACCAGGGCAAATTTTTCTGGTGTTTCGAAAATTTATTCGCCTGTGGCGAATCGCGGCATTTTGATGCGAATAAATTCGCCCATCACTAATTTCTAATTATAATTTATATACTATTGACTTATTCTGCAGCACGACAGAATTGATACATCAGGCCCCGCCTCACTGGAGTTTATGGATTATCAGGAGTCTAGTAACCTTCCTATGCACTTTAAGGAAAAGGAAAGCTACCGAAGCAGTGTATTGCCAATAGATTAGCCACAATAGTGCAAGCTATAACACTATATTTATTCTGCAGAATGCTTTACCATACCTGAGTGAGCTTTAGAAGGTCTCTGTTTGTTTAGGATAGCAGCTACCATATTAGCTTGGTGTGACATCACTTCCTGCTTGAGTCTCTCACTCCGGGCTCAGATTACAGCAGGAAGAGAGGAACAAACTGAGCATGCTCAAGCCCTAGCCCTGGAGGTTTAAGCTGAAGGCAGGAAGTCTGATACAGAAGCCCATGTACACACAATAGAAAGAAAGAAATGCTGAGTTTATTTTGACAGAGGACTCAGAGCAGCATTACTTTGAGGGTTTACTGGTGTATGCCTTCTCCTTGAAGGACCTGGAGGATCCCCCATAAAAATACCTGTAGATAGTCCATCACTGAATAGGGTTTTAATCGTATAAGAAAGAAAAGAGACCTCTGCTGACCTAATGAAACTAAGTAGGTCCAGTTCCCTGGTGTCTCGCCAACACATACCATAACTACATGTAATAAAAATGGCACCCATTATAGTCTCACTGATTTGCACCTAACCCATAGTAACTAAGGCTTTTTAAAACGAGACTTTTAAGTAAAAAAGAAACGATAGAACGAGTATCTGTACTCCCTGTACCGTACGTAGCTCTTTCCACTGTTTCTTCATTATTGAAAGTCTTCATTATTGTTAGCCTTCTATTCCTGTGTCCCACTTCCCTCTGCTCACGTTATTGTGTTTGTCTTCCAGGTTCTTCCTCATGTATCTTATTAATAAGGATGAGACAGAACACACCGGCCAGGTACGTCAACTATTTTCCCATTTTGTTTATTCAAGGCCTTTTTGCATCATGCAGAATAGTTACTATTTCTAGGGAATAGGAAATACTTTAAAGGCCTAACTCTAGACTCGGGATTACTATAGGCTTATGTGCCTGTAAGCCTACACCTTGCCTGGCAATCCCTATATGAGCCCCCTGTGCTGCCATTAGTCCAGCGACTCCTGGGAGGATGAGCATGTAGATATGGAAAGGGGCAGCCATATTTATCCTGCTCCTACTCTCCTCACATGGATACACTGCTGCCATGCTGGGACGGAGAAATCATATTCCATTCATATATTCAGCAGCTTATATCTTTGAAATTCCATCCCATCCTCACGAGCCTGTAACACGGACTCATACGTAGGAACCCTCATATCCAGGGCTCATACGAAGCTTTCCATAGCCAGGATTTATCAGAATACGCAATTAGTCTCCAACCCAGTATTTCACCCTATGGACTCGGTTTCACAGGTGTGGGAACGCGTTATTGGAAAGCTCTGAATTATGGAAAGGCCATCCCGTTGACTCCATTTTATCTGAATAATCCAAATTTGTTAAAAATGATTTCCTTTTTCTCTGTAAAAATAAAACAGCACCTTGTACAAACGAAGATATAATTAATCCTTATTAGAAGCAAAACCCGACTATTGGGTTTAATTAATGTTTAAATGGTTTCCTAGTAGACTTAAGAAGACACAAAATTAGGAAAATACCCATTATGTGGAAAACTCCAGGACCCGAGCATTCTGGATAACAAGTGCCATACTTGTATATGTAACTGTACACATAATACTAATAAAACATTCCCATTGTATCTGCAGCTTGAGTCTTAGGGACTAGAATGCAGCTCCCCAAACAGTACAGTAAATACAACAGTTCTGGGACGATTGTGGTTTGTTTGTTTTTTTAAACATGATGAGAGTTGTTCATGGATATAATCTGGGAATTCCCAACACTACAGTTAACCATAATGTGGAGCCGGTGGCAAATCATTGAATTATGGTAGAATGCAGGACAAATACAAATCGGTAAACTTCCACTGAAAAGTGCTTTATTGGGGCCTAGCCTGAAACATTTAGTGGAGGATTTTCCCCAATAAAGCACTTTGCAGTGGAAGTTTACTGATTTGTGTTTGTCCTGCATTCTACCATAATTCAATGACTGTGTTATTTGGGGTGTTGGCACACAGGATACCCCTGCAGGATAAACTACAGAAAAACTGGTGAGCTACAGTTTACCCTAATTTATTACATAGTGGCAAATCATCTAACACTGAATTCACGGATCAAACCTCCAGTGTCACAGCACAACAGGTCACTCAATCTTTCACACAAATGTAACTCAATCCAGCCATTGTTCTAGAACACAAGCAACATGTAGCAATACTCACCAGAAACTCACACCAGCTTTAAATAGACTTGCAAACAGTAATTCAAGTGCAAAGAACAACAAAGTATTCAAAAACACTTGATGAACCTGCAGTGGGGTTTGGTTGTGAAGATGCCGTTTCTTTAATGCTTGTTGTATGTTGCAAGTCTTCTCTACTCCACCTTTGAGCGTATCCCCTCGGAGTTCAAAGAATGAATGCCTTAGGTGCAGAACCTCCCACTCTTACACATAATAATCCATAGCTTGTGCTATTTCACTACAGACTTATTATCCCAAAAAGACCAGATTGTACCAGCTCTGTGGTTAAGCATTGATCACACATTAATCTAGGAAACAAAAGTTTACACTAGACACTTGCTTTGTGGGGCAGAGTTGAATAAACAGCAGCTAAGAGAGACAGCTCATTCCACGACGTGTTACTCCCTAGTGCCCACAGCCTGGTGTCAATATACCAGTGTATGTGGCAGTTTGGGAATCACAATAAATGAGGTGTCACACTATTTCTCAGTGCAGTGTTGCTCCTGGCTGTGCAGCTGCCATGTATTTTATACCACGCTCAAGCTAACAGACGTCTTCCCTCTTACAGGAATCCTATGTCTGGAAGATGTACCAGGAGAGATGTTGGGACTTCTTCCCGGCCGGTGACTGTTTCCGCAAACAATATGAAGATCAGCTTAGCTAATAAAGCTCCCAGCTGCTTGTTCCTGTGGGAGGGGACAGAGCCCGAGGCCACCAATCATCCCAAGGGACACCTTTTACCAACAAGACTACAGCGCGATTATATGGAGCGGAGGCATTTCCTTCATACTAAGGATGTATAAAACAAAAGCTCTCAAATGTGCAACAAAAACACAAATTTACAAAATAAAAAAAAAAGTAAAAAAAAAAAAGTTAAAGTAATAAAAATAAAATAAAATATCACTATACTACATTAATAAATGGATGCTGTAACATTCTCAATCAGCCATAGTGCCATTTGTTGGATCACTGGACAGAACCATTATTAGATCATGTCTGGAGCAAACACGAGAGGCAGAAGTCCATGAATAAAGCAGTGAGATCAGCGTGACTGCAGCATCCTCCATTAGTTTTACATTTCCCTCTACGGACATAAACATATGGGCAGATGTCTTAGTATTAGAGTCGCTGTTGTGTCAGCCATGAAGGGCTAATTGTTACACACGTGCAATGCACAATACTTCTCCCAACACACACACACAATACTGAAACATTTCTGTGGTTACATTAGGGAACGTCATCAATGAACTGCATTCTAATTCAGCAGTTCTACTGAATCCCTGTCTGGAGAAGCATGCAGAAGGGATAAGGACACATTTATACTAAAATACTTAAATAAAGAGCGCTACTCTTAAGCCTGACGATGTAGCACCCACAGGTTCCAGCACTCATGGCCTTGGGGATTTGACAGGAGCTACAGTGGTTTGCAGAAGCGTACATGTTTACCTGTGTAAAATAGTCAAAACTAAGGTTTATAATAAGATCTAGCTGTAGTTATGCGATAGTTGAAATAAAAACGGACAAAAAGGGTTGGGAAAAATGACTCCTCAATACTTTTTCCGCCCTGAACTCAATCAATGAAGTGCCTTAAACCGTCTGTGGACGTAGCTATGCAAGATGTTTTTTATGTTCGTATATATTAGATTGACAACATACACAACGTTGTGCTGTTCTTTGTCTTACTGTATGAAATGACAAACTGCATTCAGTTGCTATTTAGTTTTTTCTTTTCTTTCAATGACAGTCTGCTGTTATTTAAAGAAACTGGAATGTATCTTAAAATATCTTTAATTCTCTTAATTGAAAAATCTTATGCCAAAATATAAGCACTGCTTTCTGGTCATTAGTAGGTGCTGTAGTGAAGCTGCTAACTTTATGCATTTTTCTTCAACAACAATAAAGTGCCCATCGCAATAAACAAATGATAAACCAGCAGAGGTCTTTGTCTTACTATACAGAAATATCGGGGGCGATATTTACACTGGATGTTGTACTACAAGTAGCTTGCTCGTGATAGGCCTGTGATACCAGCAGGTACTGCTAACCCAATGGGGCCAGGGTTTTTCAACCAATAGGAATGGGTGGGAAGTGATTACAAAATACACGGTTAAAATAATACTCACATACACTGTCTATACCCGTCATTCAAAGCTTTGAGTGGCCTTAGCAGCCAAATAACAATATGAACGCCAGGTTGAAGAGAGGTAGAATAGAAAGCCAATAAAACTTTTTTTTTTAAAGTGATAGATCAATGACTAAATCAAAAAATTCTATTAAAAACATTGCAGAAATGAATATTTTAGGAGACTTACCCTTTCAAATTTGTAACTGCTAGTCTGTTTTATTCATGGTGTTAATGGTAAACGATACAGTGAATATACAAATAAGCCTTTTGCTAGGTGAGAACTGTGTGACCCAAAGCCTGGGTCTTCAACCACATTTTCCAAAAGTCTGCTTAACTGAAAAAGATTAACATTAAACAGTTCAAATGAAATGACTAATTCAGACCGTGTTTGGAATCCTATCGTTACTGCATAAAAACAATATTCACTAGCGTTTCAGTTCTTTTATACAGGAGATCTTAGATAAGGGTTTACATGACATTGGAAGGCAGGCCTACGGAATTGAGTTACTGATATACATATATATATATATATATATATATATACATATATATATATATATATATTACTGCACCCTCTAGCTTTTCTGCCCTTCTGGTACATCAAGAGATCATGCTGTCCAACCAGTCTTCTAGATCTTCTTCAGTTACAGTTTTTTCCTTCTCAACGGCAACATCTGCCACTGGAAGAGGATCTGAAAAACAAATATGAAGAGTATTCATTCCCTCCTCCATAGCAATATCCTGGGGCAAAACAATATATTCCCCCTCTCTTTTTAACATCTTTATTGAGGGTTTTAGCAATATCTACACAGGTAGGTGAACTGAGAATAGATAGAATTACAAAATTGTAGCTGATGCTTTGGTTAAAAAATGTAGATGCACAAAGTGCGATACATTACACTGAAATTTGTTGGTATATGGGTATAGGAAGGCATAATCCTGAGGATCATACACTTGTAAACTGAGGATCATACACTTAGGGGCTTGATTCATGAAAGTTCGTAGAGTGTTCATTTCTCAATTCGCACTTTTTAGTGCAAAAGAACACATTTTTCGTATAATTACGTAATCCCCAATTTTTTGGAAATTTATAAAGGGTAAAAACCATCTATGAATACAAAGGTATGGCAAGTAAAAGCTGTCAAGGTCACGTCGAAGTCAATAGAAGTTGCCTTTCTTTTCTTACAAAGATTGTTGTGGTTTTAGAGGAATCGCAAATGAAAACATTCATTGTCGTACAAATCTTTTTGACAGCTATTTTGGTACATTTTCATCCTTTTAATAACTTCCATGGCATTTGTGATTTCAGAGAAACAGGGTTTAACTGTGGTTTCAAAAAGCTCTAATACCACTAACGTTTGGTCTTTAGTAAAAGAGACTTCGGGGGGGGCCATTTAGTTATAAAGGGGAAAACTAATTCTGTTGTGGAAAAAACCCTCAAATGTTTAATACTAGATTTATTATACCCCCAAAGCTGCTAAAAATCCAAACCCAAAAATCCTCCATCTCAAACCTGTGGAGACAATGTAGATGTCAATGTCAGATGTCCCTGAAGTTGTTTCTTGACAATTTGATCTCACTGGATAATCCAATAAAGTCAGGGTTTTGGTCTGACAACCTCATAAAGCTGAGTTTTTCCAGTGACAATTCTGTAAAATTGAGTTTTCAGAGTCAGTCCTATGATATGAATTGGCCCTCGATTTTGTCACAATGGTTTTTCGCTCCGACTTTTTTGAGAAAAAAATATTGATAAACGAGTTTAATTTGTGAAAGAGCGTTTGTTCGATTTAGTTTTAATCTTAAAAAAATTTGATTAATTTGAGTTTTAGTAAATAATAAATGCTGAAAAAAAGGTCCAGTAGGATCAGCGCAGCTCCCGTTGACTTCTATGGGACATCGACTGCTTTACTTGGAGTTTTGTATTAGAGTTTTGTCATGGTTTTTACACTTAATAAATTTTTAAAAATGTTGCGTGATTAAAAAATATATATATATATATAGAGAGAGAAAAAATACGATTTGTGAATAAAAAGAAACTCAGAATGTTTGTAAACCAGACTCCGAGAACATGAAACAAATTGAATTTGATTATTCTAATATTTCCTTTATTCATATCAATTTATAAATGATCTATATTGTATTATTAATCCTGATTGTCCTTACATCTATTTATCTATAGATCTTGACTTGGTTAATCATGATCAAGCTCAGTTGAAGGAATTATACTATACGGTGATCAAATCTCTACATGTGATGTAGTCTTTGCCCCATTTGACGAGTCAAGTGATATCTAATAAATCTACTTGTCAAGCTAAATATTCTGAATATTGACTTCTAATTGATTTAATATAATTGATTATGTTGGTATCTTGGTTAATCCAACTGGATACAGGTCACATTCCAGTCGAGTTTGATATATCATAAATATGGAACATTTTGAATTCTGATATGCCAAATCCATAAATCTGCAAATGAATCATAATCTAAACTCGATAAACTCACATTAGCCTTGAGCTTGCCCTTAAATCTGCTCCTAAGTGTTTGGCCTAAACAAATCATGTGATTTTTTTGCAAATATGAATATACACATTAGGATCTGGATTCAGTTTGGTGTTAGACCAAACCATTTGTGAAGGATTCAGCTGATGACTAAAGATGGTTGCAGAGACACTAGTAGGACGTTATCTATAACTGCAAATTACCCATATGATTTACGTTTTGTTCAGCATTACTGTACAAAAGGCTAGAGAGTAGGGGAGAAACGTCAAAAGCTTTCCAGCTACAGAATTATTTTGCAAAGGTTCAAAAGCCCCTTACCGATGGCTGAATTATAGAGACTTTTATTAGATACCGCTGGCATCTCAGAAGGAGTCTGATGTTATATGATCCCCTCTGCTATTTGTTGCTATAATTCTGTAGTGGGAGCCAATAATCTGCCAGACTGGACACAGGAGGACAGCTGGGCTCAACTCATGCCCTTGTTATTATTTGTAAAGTATAGACCGCAGTGTTTTACTATTTAATCAGTTAAAACAATCATGTGAAATACAGAGACAACGCTTCTTGATAACTGCACGTTGTGTTACTGACACACCATAGACCAAAGTGCCAACATTTTAACACAGAAAAGCAAATAAGTGCATAGGACACAAAAACAGCTGGGTGCCATTTCGTGTTGTGGGAACTGGCAGTTTGCTTCATCTATTAAATCTGGTCTGATTTTACTGAAAACAATACAGTTGCAATTTATGAGCCATTAAGAGCTGAATATACCACACAACATCTGCAGCACGACATACACAGCTCTGTGGCACTTCTGTAGATTAATTCTTTTTCAACTGACAAACATACTGGAAGCAATACTGAAATTAGCATGTGTTTTGGCTTCTGAAGAACAGGACAATCTTACCTTCACACTTTCCATGATGACTGCTCTCTTCATTTTCATTGGTGGGTGGGACGCCTGGTACCTCCTTCACTGGGGCTTCCAGGCTAAGCAGAAAGTCAAGTTCTTCATCTAACGCAAGCTGAGAAGAGTTGGGTGGAACTTTTGAGGCATTTACATCACGTTCCTGTCGAAGGGCCGTTTCCACTTGAGTAGAATTAGCCACTGCACCAATGGTGGTTGGAGTATGGGTGACTGGAGTCAAGCTCAAGGTGCCTTTGGTCTTAAAATGAGGAAGCTCCTGGGGTAACGCTTCCTAAGGAAAAGCACAAAAGGTTAAATATTATTGCATTCCCTTTTCATAAAAAACATTCACCGTCCCAAGTGTTCTGTCATCTGCATTGTGTGGTTACCCCCAAGAGAATAGATAGAAAGAATGAATGTATTGTATTTTGTGTAACAAGCACATTGCATTGTCATCAAAGAGTTATTATATCATGAATAAAGTACCCCTATTGTAAAATATAAGGATATTATAAGTCACTGAGGCGTTCCAGGACCATATAAAAGGTATAGAACTCCGAGGTTACGTCTAATATCCTCATATTTTCCAATAAGTAGTACTTTATTTATTATAATACACAGGAATATTACAAAATGACATTTTATAATTATTTTATTATTATTATTAACATGTATTTCTATAGCACCAACATATTGTGTAGCGCTTTAAAGTAAGTGTTTATACAACTAAATCACATGAATTACATACGTATGGAGTCACATACAATCACAATCAATGCCGATAAAAAGGTGAGGAAGGCCCTATACAGAAAGAGCTTACAATCTAAAGGTAATGGAGTTATACATAAAATGTGGGAATGGGCAAGATCAAATTAAGCGCGTGAGAGATGTGGTACAGTATGTAGTGTTGCATTTGGTAGTTAAGAGTAAGGGTAGGCTCCTCGAAAGAAGTGCGTTTTAAGAGATTTCTTGAAAGCAGGAATGTTGAGAGAAAGTGGGACAGACCGTGGGAGAGAATTCCAGAGGAGGGGTGCAGCTCTTGCAAAGTCTTAAATCTGAGCATGTGGGAAGTAATGAGAGAAGAGTTGAGTAGCAGGTCAGTAGAGGAGCGTAGTAAGCGGTTGGGTGAGTAAATGGAGATGAGTTCAGAGATGTAGGGAGGGGCAGAGTTATGAAGTGCTTTGAATGTCAGGGTCATTAATTTGAATTTAATTCTGAAGGGCAGTGGAAGCCAGTGCAGGGATTGGCAGAATGGCATGGCAGAGGAGGAGCGGTTGACATCACTACTTACAGTTTATAACTGATGACATCACTGTTGATAAGGATTGATAATGTTGACATTACCGTTGATAAGGATATAATTTACAAGATATTCATGGCCTTTGTGTATTATAATGGGATCACTGACTTCCCTGTCCCCAACAACAGACATGTAACTGTTTCATGGCTCCTATTCCCGTCTCTGAATGGTTCCTAGTGACACATTCACTGTAAGTTAAAAAACTTCTACTGCCCTGTACACCACCAACTCAGAGTCTCTCTCTTCCAATACCCACCAGTTATTTGTGCTGTGCTGGATAAAGATATGCCCAAAAAACCCTTTAACTGAAGATGGTTGCTGGGGAGATTACAGCAGGAGAAACCTTACCTGCATAGGTGGGAATTCATGAAGGTTTAGTGAGGCTTAGCCCCAAAAAGAGACCAGCCACAACAAGTGTATAGTTACAAACTCTCCCATGGAAAGTCATGTATTGCCCATTTATGTCACCCCCTGCCCCAATCAGCTGATCATGGTAACCTGAGCTATAAAGGGTGCAGCTGTGACTGGGGAGCCAGAAACTTAAGTGGGAAATGAGTTTTACTTTCCCTTTAATAGAAATGCAAGATAATTTATCCGTTTACTGTAAGGGAACTGGATGCTGATGGGGAAGGGCATTTTGACATTGGCTTTAGTGCACAGTTAAGCTCTGTAATGTGACCTGCTATGATCTGCATTGATCCAATCTGTACCTGCCAATGTTTATTTCCATTACTCCCCTTTGCACAATGCCGCTGGGGTTTCATGGAAACATGATATCATTTATATAGGAGTCGTTGCTTTGAGAGATGAATATTATTGGTACTGAATATATATATCCATATATATATATCAGGGTAGAATCTACTCCTAATCCCCAGGGAGTGCACCGCTTTACTGCTTTGCTGGGTACTGACATTCCCTCGGGCAGTGTGAATTCCTAATATTAAAAGGGTATTGTTCAAAATATCAAACCCATACACAGAGATTTATGGCTGGAAGCGGCAGATACAAGCAATCTTTACCAGGTGTATCATGTGCTGTGAGTAACCCTTTCATATCACAGGCAAATCACAAGAAGGTGCCAATCCCAGCACATCGACAGGAAAGCACTGCCAGTGTAGGTGGCAGCACAGGGTTAAGGCTCCACACAATACTTCTCAGTGCCTCCAGCTTCATATCAGACATTTTAATGAAAATGTTTTGATTAAGATGAAATCATTGTGCCTATTTCCCAATTAAAAAGACTGGGGGGTAGGAAAATGAAGCAGCTGATAATTAGGAAGAGGGATCAGTTACACAGTAATCTAATTCCAGCAGTGTTTTGCCTTTCATGATATATGAAATAGGAGAGAGAAAGAATTACCTGAACCAGCTCAGCCTCCACGTTGAGTCGCAGATACAGCGGCAGCTCCTGCAGGACAAGCACCAGAGACTGGAGATCCAGACACACAGCGGAGGCCTAGGGACATAATCCATAATAAAATATCAATTGCCTTCAGGACTATAGACTGTCTGTATGAGAGGATACCTGTGCCAAATCCAACATAACTGATTGGCAACCTCAACAATTTCATGTTTATGTTCTACTTGAGTATTTTGCATAAATTTTAGTAAGTTATTTAATGTGGGGAGAAAAGGCAACAGTGATCCAGTGAAATATGCAGTTATCTAACATAAATGATTGCATATATTTATACACCCAGTGTGTCCCAGATCTGCTGTTTTTTTTTAAGTTTGGAACTTTTGTGATGTACTTGGGGTGCCCAGCTAGAATGTTCATTGGTAGTGATGGGCGAATCTATCCCGTTTCACTTCGCCGAGAAATTCTCAAATTGGTGAAAAACTCGAGAAACAAGTCGTGTCTCGCTTTTTTACGCATTGCATCATTTTCGACACGCGTTGCCTCATTTTCTGCGCACCGCGTCATTTTCGGCACGTGTCGCATTATTCTCTTTTTTTTGCTGGGGTATCCGCTTCCTTGTAACTAATATTCAATTTGTGATCAAATTACTGTGGTATGTATATGCTATATGATATTATTGTCATGCTTTGAATTTGCTAGTAACAATGGATCTACTGTGATTTTCTAAGAAATAAAATGTTTAAATTTCAGACCGCATGTTGTATTCTATTGGTGTGCAGGCCTATGTAGAATTGCTTATATGTACTAAGGCTGCATATGGAGGCCTTTTTGGGCTAAATGCACCCATTCTGAGAACATAAAGAGTAAAAGTATATCGTGCAAATAAGAGTGCCCTCCATTTAAATATATTTGCTGCTTTGTTATCTGCCTGGTAGATAGAGCTGCCTGGCCATCCCCCAAGCTAATCTCATTGCTGCAGTGTCACACTCATGTCTGCTATAGTATTCTTTTCATTTATTTACTGTATATAAGGCTGACATATTCCTCAGAGATAAAACATCATTCACATCAGTCTCTGCCCCAATGGAGCTTACGTACATTCATCAGGAGCCAATTAACCTGCCTTTATGTATTTGTAGCATGGAAGGAAACCCACACATATACAGGAAGAACATAGAAACACTAAGGTAAAGAGGTAAGTAAATACAGTAGCAAAAATTATTTACAGGCATTTTTTTTGCACTTACAGGCATTTTTGCTACAGTATTTACGGCCAGCTGACCTCTTTAACTTAGTGTCTTTCCAGTATTTGGCAACCCTTGGACTGTTTTTTTTTTTTGTTATGAGACAGCTTTTTTTGTGCAACTTTATATTTACATGTATTTCACTGGAGCAGATATACACAACATTTTAATTAATTAAGAACAAAGAAACTCCTTGCAGATAATGTCCACTGTGCCACCATGCTGTATTATATTTTTATATTTGATGTTCATGTGCATCTACACATCTATAAAGCTTTCATATAGAAACAGAAACGATTAATGAGTCTAAGGTCATGAACATTGATCCCTGGCATGAAGTCAGGAAGGCCATAGATAGACCAATCAGCTCATGGTTATGAATGCACAGTGAGTGCATGATGGACCACACACAATATGGCTGAATTGGATCTTGTAATAACTAATAATATTGAACTCATCTCTAGCATTTGTGTGGGTGAGCATTTAGGGAATAGTGATAATCACATGGTCTCCTTTGAAATTATGTTGCAGAGGCAACATATTAAGTGGGAAATGCTTTTCACAGGGTTAAACACTGAACAAAAATGGGAAGTCTTTAAAATGCTGCTTAATAAATATACATGTCAGTATATTCCGCATGTAAGCAAGGAACGTTGTTGCAAAGAAAAACCTTTTTGGTTCAATAGAAGTGTTGGTGTTGAGGTGGGTAAGAAAAGACAAGCTTTTAAGGCTTTCAAGTTAGCTGGGACAGCCGAATCATTTATAAGGTACAAGGAGGCCAATAAATCATGCAAAAATCAGGCAAGCTAAAATCAATATGGAAAAGGATATTGCAGAAAGCAGTAAAAAGAATCCAAAATTATTTTTTAAATAATTTTTTAAAGGACCTTTATTATCAGAAGGGGGTCAGCAGGTTGATGAGAACAAGCAAAATGCTCAGATTCTGAACGCATACCTTTTGTCTGTCTACACAAATGAGGAACCAGCTAATGAAGGTTTCCTTATTAATAATCCCAATTCTAATAATACATCTAATGATGCATGGTTCACACATGATGAAATTCAAAAGAGACTAGAACATGTTTAGATAAATAAAGGTCCAGGGCCTGACGGGATTCATCCCAGGGTACTTAGCGAGCTTAGCTCTGTTATTGCCAAACCTCTCGACTTAATTTTTCAGGATTAATTGAGGTCTGGCATGGTGCAGAGAGACTGGCGAATTGCTAATGTGGTGCTGCTATTCAAAACGGGATCCCGTTCTCAGCCTCAAAACTATAGACCAGTTAGTCTGATGTCGGTGGTAGGAAAGCTTTTCGGAGGATTGATAAAGGATAGGATACTGGAATTCATAGCAAATAACAATACTATGAGTATGTGCCAGCATGGTTTTATGTGTAATAGATCTTGCCAGACTAACTTAATTTCTTTTTATGAGAAGGTAAGCAAGGACCTCAATTCTGGGATGGCAGTGGATGTGATTTACTTAGACTTTGCTAAAGCATTCGATACAGGGCCATACAGAAGGTTACTGATTAAATTAAGGAATGCTGGCCTGGAACATAGTATTTGTACCTGGATAGAGAACTGGCTAAAAGATAGACTACAAAGAGTGGTGGTAAATGGAACATTTTCTAATTGGACCAGTGTTGCTAGTGGTGTACCGCAGGGCTCTATACTGGGTCCCTTGCTTTTCAACTTGTTTATTAAATGACCTGGATGTGGGCATTGAATGTACAGTCTCTATTTTTTAAATGCTGCCACTCTGCCGAGTGATTTGTCTAAGTTGGGAAACTGGGCAGCAAACTGGAAAATGAGGTTCAGTGTTGAGAAATGCAAGGTTATGCACTTTGCAAAAATAATATAAATGCAAGTTATACACTAAATGGCAGTGTGTTGGGAGTCTCCTTAAATGAGAAGGATTTTGGGGTTTTTATAGATAACAAGTTGTCTAATTCTGGGAAGTGTCATTCTGTAGCTACTAAAGCAAATAGGGTTCTGTCTTGCATAAAAAAGGTCATAAACTCAAGGGATTAAAACATAATTATACCTCTTTATAGATCCCTAGTAAGGCCTCATCTGGAGTATGCAGTGCAGTTTTGGACTCCAGTCCTTAGGAGGGATATAAATGAGCTGGAGAGAGTGCAGAGATGTGCAACTAAACTGGTTAGAAGACATTATAGACAAATATCAAGGGACCTTTTTACCCATAAAGAGGATCACCGCACCAGAGGCCACCCCTTCAGACTAGAAGAAAAGGACTTTCATTTGAAGCAGCGTAGGTGGTTCTTCACAGTGAGGACAGTGAGGTTGTGGAATGCACTGCCGGGTGATGTGATGCTCATTCTGTTGATGCTTTTAAGAGGGGCTTGGATGATTTTTTGGACAGACATAATATCAAAGGCTATTTTGATACTAAACTCTTCAGTTTGTATAGCTATGGGCATATATGGTTTGTGTGAAAGAGTGGAGATGTGTGTATAGATGCTGGGTTTTAATTTTGAGGGGTTGAACTTGATAGACTTTGTCTTCTTTCAACCCAATTTAACTCAAGGCCAAGTTGCCCTGTCATTGGCTACAGCAAAATTAAGTGAAGGTTCTGGAGTGGCCATCTCAGTCTCCTGACCTCAATATCATTGAGCCACTCTGGGGAGACCTCAAACATGCAGTTCATACAAGACACCCCAAGAATTTACTGGAACTGGAGGCTTTTTGCCAGGAAGAATGGGCAGCTTTACTGTCTGAGAAGATAAAGAACCTCATCCACAACTACCACAAAAGACTTCAAGCTGTCATTCATGTTAAAGGGGTCAATACATGGTATTAAGAACTGGGGTATGTACATTTTTGATCAGGGTCATTTGGGTAGTTTGTGTAGTGATTATGATTTAAAAAGAGTAAACACAGTTGTTTCACGATAGTTTATGTTCCATATGTTAGGAAATGTAGAGAGGAATCTGGGTACCCCAAAAAATGTTACAATCTTTTGCAGCCTATCACCCTGTACATATGAAAAGACAATAGCATTTTTTTTTAAACTATTTTTGATGAACTCCTATCTACTCTATTGTCTATAAGTCTGGTGCAGGAGGTAACGTTTAGTAAATTCCGCATCTTAGTGAATTGGTGTAGTAATGCTCTTTCGCCAGGGTGAAGCAACGCTAGTGTACCTCTCGTTCGCTAGTGAAGGGCGCCTGCGCTCGTTAGTAAATTGGCAAAGTAACAAAATGACATCACGCTGGAGAATTTTCACTAGCGTTAGTCACTTTGCCCCTTTAATGAATCTGCCCCCTAGTCTATTTTATACACACAGGCAGGCCCGGACTGGCAATCTGTGGGTTAGGGCAAATGCCAGAGGGGCTGCTATAAGGTCCCATAGAAAGTCAGTATTTAGTGGGCTGGTGGGGCTGTTTGGGCCTCTATGTGGGCTGATTGGGCCTCTGTGTACCTGAAATGCCAGGGCCTATTTTAATTCTCAGTCCAGTCCTGCACACAGGACCTATGTATGGAGACTGATAGAGGCTGCAGCTCTGTATATTGAATACTTGCTTTCATTCTCCACTGTGTTGCATTGAAAGACTTTGTATACTATTCAGGCTACGGCGATGCTTGTGTCCTTGCACACTATTGCTGCAGTCAATTTCACATTCGCCATCACATTGATGACACATTTGTTCTGTTTCCAGCATAAGTTTGATCACACTATAAATTTGGTTCCTGCTCTTGGTCCCAGCTTGAACATCCCAGGTACTTAAGGAAATACTTATTTTATGCTAATTTGCTTCTTATGAATTCGGTAGTAAGTAATCATCTTCCCGGGTCCCTATGTGCAGGAATGAAATAACCTCGTTATAGGAAGCTGCCAAATGAAGGTCGGAATTTGTGTTAAAATCCAGGCTACACAGCTGCGGTATTCTCATTATATTATCAGACACCTCAGACGCTACTAGGAGAGGGTGGACATAATAGTTCCAATTGAGATTCTGGTTACTAATCCAGAAACAGGGTGCAATATACTGTGTATTATAAAGCAGTATTAATTTCTGCACTGTCCAGGAAAATACCAAAAACAATCTCACTGCAGGTTAATTGTCTCCTTGATAAAGGGATCTAACCCCTCCCCCCCAATTAATTCAATTATTTTTAGTGATTCCTGAGATATTAGAAGTCTTAGACTACTAGACAGACTTCAACTCACCAGCTCACTGAGTGTCAGGGATCTGAAAAATGAGAGATGATCACAAGTAGGCAGGCTCTCCGAAATGAACCTCCTACAGGGAATTTGTAAAAGTAATAAAGTATTGAAATTACAGCATCAGCTCAGCCTTACACACTTTGTGCTCTACTAAACCTGACCATACTTTTAAAGATTCCTTCATTTGGCAACCTCGCCGGAGGAATGGATCTTTACCCAAAATGCCCCTTTGAGGTGGGAGATATTGAGATGATCCAGTCACTTAATCAGGACGATATTCAATTCAGGAAGCCAGAACAACAAGGATCACATTTTAAAACTGCTCAATCAATATCTGGCTAATTTTTAGGCCACATATCGGTCAGATGGCCTCATACATGGGCCAAAAAGCTCCAGACTTGGCCTGGAAGGAAGCTTTTATTGGCCCGTGTGTGGCACCTTTAAAATCTAGGTACAGGTATGGGATACGTAATCCGGAAACCTACTATTTAGATAGCGCTGAATTAAGGAAAGGCCATGAATCCATTTTAATGACACTTTTTTTTCCTTTTTCTCTGTAACTTTAAAACCTTTTTCTCTGTAGCTATAAAACCATGTACAAGATCCCAACTAAGATATAATAAATGCTTATTGGAGGCAAAACAATCTTATTGGGTTTATATAATATTGGATTTTCTAGTAGACTTAAGGAATGAAGATTGAAATTATGGGAAGATCTGTTATCTGGAACCCCCCAGATCAGAGCATCCTGGATATCAAGAAATGAAAAGACTGAGCTAATGCCGTAATTTTAATAAACGTTCTTGCTTTTCCAAACCTTTTTTCTTTGCGGGCTGTTCTTTTTTGTGTGACTGCCTTCTTCTAGTGATAGACATTGCACCTGGGTCCATTACCCAAGAGGTATCCCATTGTTTCTTAGTATTAATGTAAAGGTGCAAATGCATTTAGTGTCAGGCTTGGTCTTACAAGGTACTTCTGCTTAGCCTTAGTGTGAGATAGTTTGGCAGGGTAAAGAAAAACAATCTTTTAATTAGGCCAACATTAAAGCAGTGAGCCCCTGGATCAATTGCTAAAGAATAGCTTTAACAAACAATACCTACATCCATCTCCTGCCAAAAGGGTGTCCAATACATTGTTGACCCTATCAATTTAGTAGGTATTTTATTAACACCATAACAATGACTAGCCGTCAAATAATAAAACGCTTCTTGAGCTAATTATTAAATCTTCCTCTCCTAAAATCTCAGAGGATGTGCTCTTATAACCTGTATTCGTGCTCTGAAGATGGAGCAGTCTATAAATAAGACTAAATTATGGATCTCTGAGTTCCGTACCCTTTCTGAGCTGCAGGGGTTATCTAGGTGCACAGCAGCACATTCATTAATGGGTGAGTAATTAAAAAAAATTTGCCCTATCGGAAATGTTGCATAACTATTTTAACAGTAAAGCCCCAGCCCCACTGACATCATTTTGCAAATAGTCTAAGGGGCAGATTTACAAAATTCACATGAAGGATTCGAAGTTCGACCAGTGAATTTTGTAAATTCGATCAAATCAAATGATTCGAATAAATTTAATTCGAATATTCGGACATTTGACTGTCGAAGTACTTCCCCTTTAAATTTTTAACCGACCACCTAGTTCGCCAGATCAAAGCTACCGAATTGGGTTTCCTTATTTTTGATCAAATAAAAAAAATTTGATTGATCGAAAAAATTGTTCAAATCGATCAATTCGAAAGATTTATCGATTGATCAAATTTTTCCTATTCGATCGTTCGACCAATCGAATTGAGGTAAAATCCTTTGAATTTGATATTCGAAGGATTTTACTTCCCTTCCTATTCACATGGTCGAATTTCGAATTTTTTTCAATTCGACCAATGATAAATATGCCCCTAAATGAAGGTTGTATAGTCAGTTTAAGTCAATTGCACTGCTGTCCTTGGCGACATATACTTCTCATTCATCTGCACTGTTTTCTTTAAGGATAATTAGTGCAAAAATAAGGGTATGACGGTCATGTTAAAATCCCTATTTTTTCTTGACAATGGTAAGTGCCCAAAACCGTCCAATGACAAACAATGCCCGGGAAATCTCTAAGTTATACATTTGGGGATTCTGCTCAGATGATTCTCCACCAGCCTCTTTCACTCCTGAACTCTGCCCAATTCTCTTCCACTAATACTTAACATCGCTGCCCAACAGAGCAGAAAAATATTATCTCTGCCTGGCATGTAAATGCTAATAAATGGTGTAAATGGAAACATTTTCTGTTTGTGCTCCTGTCTGATTAATGATATGTTAATGGGAGCACTGAGGCGGCTTTCAACACAGCTTGGAGATTGTGTTAATATGTAAATATATAATAAATCACACTGGGAGCTGAATACATAAAACAGAGAAATTCATTAGGGCAACAAGGCTGTTAAGATATTATATAGCTTTATATAGAATTATAAACACATGGACACTCTTCTGTGAGGATAAAGAGCAAAAAATCCATTGGGGGTGACCAGGGATGAGGCAGAGGGATGCACATGAGCAGCTTGGTAGCACTGCAGTAAAAAGTGCCCTCTAATGGTAATGCAGTGTACTGCTAGGATATGGCTGGACTTCTTATCTTCGCTCATGCAATATTTGACGGACTTCTTTCTATGTACAGACACCTGAAGGAAAGTCTCTTAAAATAAAAAGGATGGATAGTCTTGACTGCCTAAAATGTTGAATTGCATCACAGAGACATTATCAACAGTAGGAAAGTTGAAGGCCCCCCGGAATGATATGGTTCCATACCCTCTGTTCCTCCCTGATGACTGCACTGCTGTATGGCTCTGTTACCACGGTATATATATGCCCTGCTTCAATACAGTATATAGCAAAAGTAAATCTATATTAATAAAAGGTTTTAGATTTAAAGTGGTCTCTTTCACCTTAAGTGATATTAGCATTAAAGGGCTTGTAGTGAAAGCAATATCTTTCGTGCTCTTTGTATTGTCTTCCACTTTTGTCTCTGACCCCTGAAACAGTGTATTAGAAGCAACGGACCTGAAAAGAAGTGACTCCTGCGGCAGTGTTTCAAGAGACAGACCAAGGACACTGTGCAGAGAACAGAACACTGCTTTCAACTGCAATTACTTTCACAAATACCTGACAATATTTCATGAGTATGTGTTGGCATGTTGCTTGAGAGTTTCATTATGCAAGAAAGTGGAGCTGGTCATAGGAATCCTGAGCAACGTCTGACCAAGGCTGGACAGCAATATTATTTCAGGTTTTCTTTGTGTATAGTGAAGGCCGCTACTTCATCCTTTGTTTATTTATTAATGTCCACACTGCGCTACAAGCTGGAAACGGCAATAAAAATCTATATTTTTGCATTAGGCATGTTTCTTCCCTGAGTCAGAGAGAGGTGCCCATCAAGCCCTGAGCATTTCAGAAAACCATCATTCGTATTCTATTAAGATGCGGCAACCTCCAGAAGGGAAATGCTAACTAATTCGGACAGAGCCCATGGGATTAAAGGCAACAACAAATTGTCCCTCATCATTGATTTTCCAGCTGACTGAATGTGGGGTGAGAGCTGAAGCTTTGGAAACAAGTGCATTCTTTCATGTGAGCGGATCTGCAGGAGCTGAACATTCCTGGGACACAAACCTGCATGCAGGCACGAGACTCCTCGGGATTCCAATGGCTCAGCAGAGAGGCAGCTGTTAATGACTGCAGAAACCATTTCATTCCTGTAACTGTCGCTTGAATCCCTGCCACTTGGCTGTCACGTTGCCTTGTCTTTAGGCAGACATTGCTTAACACACCTGGCTCCTTGCTGTGTGACACTTCCCAGCCACTATCCTGCAGTTCAGTTTCGCCCATAATGCCTCCCATCTGTATGTGCAGGAATGTGTGAGCGCAGGCCATGGACAAGGTGCATAGTTGGAACAGAAGTATAAAAATGGCAGATTAAGTGCAGAAGGTGCACACAACACGGCAGGGAGAGAATTTCACTTCTTAAAGAGGTTTATTATCAGAGAAATGAAATAGGAATGTTTCCAGTGCACTGCGCATGATCACAGAAAAATCACATGTCCATGCACAGTAGCCAGGCAAACTCAGAATGGCTGTTTGGGAGAGAATTAAGCATTAAGAAAATATTGTTCCCAACTCTCTTGTATAGGCACCTGTGTGATATCCCCCCTACCCAAATTAAATATACAGGAAGTGATTATTAGTAGAGTACTGCCAAGCTATGTACTGTAACAGGAACAGGGAAGAAGACAAAAATAATATTCCAGACATGCTGCAGAAGTAATGTACCTGTTTATGGCTTGGATTATCTGCTTCCCATTCTTTCTCATCAGCAAATCTGAACTGAGTGAAGGCATCCCCTGAAACAAAGCACAGGAACATGATGGTATGAGGGAACGGTGCATTCAGCATTCCATCTGCACTTTAGTTTTAAAGCATTCACTAGCAGGTTGACATTGTGCACCCCTATACAGACTAATTCAACATATTCGTATTCACGCTCATTTGCTCTGTTTCAACTGCCCATAACAACCAATAAGCAGTTAGCTTATACTAGCAAATGTGGTGCCATTATTGAAAAATAGATCTTGTTCTCAACCAGTAAACTATAGGCCTGTTAGTCTGATATCTGTGGTAAGAATGCTTTTAGAAGTAATATTAATTCAAGAAATACATTTTAAACATAAGAGTTTGTGCCAGCATGGTTTTCTGCCATGTAATTCATGGGTCATTATAATTAGGTTACAAAGTTATCTACCCACAGCAACTAATCAGGAGTTCACCTTTAAACACACACACACACAATGTAAATATAATATTGATGATTGAGTACAACGGGCTACACATATGCCTGTCCATAGCTAGTCATTAGGATCAGTGCTATGTGTATAACATGAGGCGTGAACGTACCTTGTGTGAAGGCATTAGTGAAGACCCAGGGGAATGGATGACAATACCTATTTTTCCTCTGCAAGATTTATAGAGTGGGGAGAAGCTGCTAGACTGCGTTTGAAAAGGGCACCCCAGTAACCTCTCTATATGCCATTGTTTTTTACATGCCATGATGGACAAAATTACAGAAACGCCACCAGTAAAAGTTAAAAAAGCAACTATACTGTCATATAAGGCTGATTGCAAGAAAGATGTACAACTAAACAAGAGGTGTGACACAGCATCAAATTAAAACATTAGTTGCCAATGGGAGATTACTGGGTAAATGTTTATGGTTACTAAACACTATAAAAATAATGCTTCAAAAATATCCTAGAAGTGAATCAACACCCCTTTAATGCAACCTCGACAAAAACTGCATATCATGAGTGTCACTAAGCTTATAAAAAAGCACAAAAGAGAAAAACTTAGAGGAAAAAACACAAAAGCTGAACCTGTCTGAAAAAAATGTTATCTAGTCTGATAATTTGTCTTTCATACTTAGTTTTTATGTTTCTCGTTTACAACAATGTGTTGCTGAGCAGTTACAGATAGAGTCACTTGGATTTGTAAGTTAAATGCATCGTGACTCAGGGCTAATTGAAGAAACTGTGTTATCTAAAGTTGTCTTAACTCATTTAATGCATTTAACCTTTTCATTAGCATACCAAAGCACCATTGTTTTCAATGGTGAACTCTTTAATTGGATGGGATGCTGTGACACAATATTCTGTGCTAAATGGGATAAATGAGATAGATGAGTTAAGTTACGACGCATTTAACTTACAAATCCAAAGTGACTGCATCTGTACTTCAATACTATGTAACGGGGAAAACTAATTGGTCAGATGCCATGCCTGGATGCCTGAACGAGAGGATGGTCCTTAAAAAAACCTTTGCCGAATTCCATTTACAAATATAACAAAAGTTGAGATGGGGGGGCCTGAGATATGAAAGGACATTGCATGCAGCAGGCCCAGTACTTTTTGAAGCAAAAGTGAACATCCTTGTGGATGAGAGGATGGTCCCTGGGAAGTTTTGTTTGCTTTGGTTATACCATGCCTGAATAAATAAAAAAAAATTCTATATATTTCACTTCTTAATATATACAATATATAGTAAATAAAGTACCCCCTATTGTGAAATAAAAGGATATTATAAGTCACCCAGGAGTTCCATGACCATATAAATGTTTTTATACAGGTCATGGAATATTTTCCAGCAATGGGTATTTTATGTATTATAATATGCAAGTTTTAGTGAGTCATGTGTCAAAAATGACATCACTACTCACCATTTATAAGGATATAATTTATATCATGGATTTTGTGTATTATAATAATATGCTGACATTTTCAACATAAGCCTTCTATATTAACAGGCAATAACTTTATGTTTGTAAGAGTTTGACCAAGAATGTATACACCTCACCTGTGGGTTATTGGCCATGTCACACATATATCGGAAGTAGTACAAATACTCAGTGCCCAAAATGTTGATATATTGTAACTATTTACAAATGCCACCCTGTTTGTGCAGCTGGAATATCAGTCAGTATGTCCTGGCAATGTTGGACTTTGATTTATTTACAGGAGATAAACAATGACTGGGGCATAGTCTCATATTGCGATGAGATTATGGAAAACAGTAATATGGAAACGTGTTTATGTCAATGCAGAACAACACAGTTCTGGGCAATTATGAATAGCATGTATAAGATATGCCCTCACCAGCGCCGTACATCAGATATATACCCTATGCATCCATAAAGCTCATTTTCTGCCATAGAAGGAATATTATTTATAGGCAGGCACCTGTTGCCCAGACGTTTGTGAAGCATTGCCCTACACCAGTGCATAAATTGGCTTATGCACAGTACATGGGTTGAACTAGTAGATGGGGCAAATATTTTCCATTACAACCAATTATTAAGGTATTATAATTAAGGAGTCACAACAAAATGCCCTTATGATGGGCCTTCACCACCTGCACTGTAGAACTATTTTAGCACAAGGCAAGAAGGGAGTGAAGAATTAATAGAGTAACCTTTCCTCTTCTCCTGGTCTAGACATTGACATCAGGGAAATTAGAAGACATTTAGGATGGGGTGGTTCTAGCAGTGAGCAGGACAATACAGGTAAGGGATCCGTTATTCGGAAACCCGTTACCCAGAAAGGACATCTCCCATAGGCTCCATTATATCCAGATAATCAGAATTTTTAAAAATGATTTCCTTTTCTCTACAATAATAAAACAGTAGCTTGTACTTGATCCCAATTAAAATATAATTAATACTTATTGGAAGCAAAACCAGTCTATTGGGTTTATTTAATGTTTATATGATTTTCGTGTGAAGGATTTCGAAATTCGATCAAATTTTAATGAATATTCGAATTTTCGAATACCTTGTTTGGCCACTTTGACCATCGAATTTTAAAAATTCGATCGATTAGAATAAAAATCTATTCGATCATTTGACCATTTGTTGGTCAAATTACTTGCCCTTTAAATTTTTATTCGAATCCCTAGTTCGCCAGATTAAACCTACCGAATTGCTGTATAACCCTATGGGAAGCTCCCATAGGGTTTTTTCAGCTTTTTAAGATCGAATAAAAAATATTGCAGTAAAAAAACAAGAATTGCTACTTGATGAAGGGGCTTAGCCTCAAAACGTTTGCTGGGATATCCCCTCAATTAAGAAGATTTGGAGTTTTTGTGCAGAAACACTGTGTGGAGAGTATTTGGGTTTAGGAGACGCAAGCTTGGGTCTGCAGCACAGCTAACATTGTGCACATCCCAACAATTTTTTGTTGAAGCCAAGTTTTTGATTGTCAAATTGGGGTAACATTGATAATTTATTATTTAAAGGATATGTTTTTCTCCTTTATCGGTATCTTTGGATAATAACTACAAGTAAAGAGAAGGTGTTGCTTGTACACAATACTCTGTTGAATATATGCAGTTCAATAGCTAAGGATCTATTGTTAGATAATAGGTAGACATTAACCTTTTGGGTACCCACAAACTAGATTGCCAGTTGGCTTTTTTTTTACTTTAATAGTGTAACTATGTAACTGTCTCTTTAGCACAATGTTCCAGCCATAAGATCCTACTGGATGACCCCAGTAATGCTTCAGGTATAATATTATTAAACAAAGGGGATGAGTCACACTTCTACCCAATGAGACAAAGGAAATATGTACCATTGCAGTTACTAAGAAAGAAATAAACAACTATATTACCACAATACAATGCCTGGAGGTGAAAATGTACTGCTGCTCCCCTTTACTAATTATACTAATTTTCTTGCCAAAAGCTTTTGTGTTTTCCTGTGTAACTATGCCAAATCTACCTTCCTGTGTCAGCCCATAGCTAAAATATTTATGCCTTCAACTTATTTTATCCCAAGTTCAGCTTCTGCCTCGTTTTGTTCCCCATACTAAGTAGTGCAAATGAAATACATCTGCAGAACAGAAACATTTCCAGGCTATTAGCAGAACAAAAGGTTGTGTTCTTTTGCCTAGTCTTACTCATGCACTCTCGATAAAACTGGAAATATTGCACAAGGGAGAGTGTGGCAGCAGAGTTGCCTACGGTTGTATAGAAGGTACATTAACAAAAATTATAAAGTCACCTCTATTTTTTTTTTTTTTTTTTTTAAATAAAATGAAAATGGCCAATTAAAGAGAATTGATTTCATGCACGGGGTCTTCAGGAGTCTTCTTTTTAATTTAAACTTGAAACCCTTATTTTTATAATGATGTGTGTTTGGTACAATAAGCCTTCATTCCAGTTAATGGCTGGACATAACGAAGTTGAAGGCTGCAGAAGGGCTTATATTGACGGATGATGATGTGACAGCATGGAGTAATCTGAACATGTTTGATTGTTTCCCCAATAGCAACCGTATGGGGCTATTCCTCTGCAGGTAAAGAAACCCGATGCCATTTCATCTGCTTCATTAATTAACGCGCAATAGTAAGACGTGGTTGACTCTAGAAAGGCTGATGAGTTCTCATGGCTGCATCTGGTGGTCTAACTTGCCCTGCTTTTTATTGCACCTCCAGCATATAGAAAGGACATTGGGGCGGATTTATCACTTATTAAGCAAGTTAACTAACCTGCGTGACACCTAACATCCGTGAACATTCTGCAACACAATCTGTCTCTGACCAGAAGGGTTATTGCTTCATTAAACCTTATGAAGAGGCATATATGGCAAATACAAGGGAAAGGATGACCTGTGCATAAAGTAATCTGTTTTAAGGGGATATTATTTTTATATCAACCCTATTTAACCCTACATAGATCATGGTTTAGAAATATTCTCCGCTTACCTCACTTAAGACAAATGACAATATAAGACTCGATCGGCATAGGAAGGTGTTTATCCACGTCTTTAAAACTAATTGAATATTAGAATAGTTTTGCAGTCATTTGCCGTTTTATGTACCTTCAGAATTATTATGTAGCCTAAAATGAGTTTTTAAGTGCTTGGAATAAATTTGATGCCAGCTGTGGTTCAGCCCTGTCTGAATTCGCTTCGGGCAACAAACTTGCAGACTATGAACTCTATGTGTTAGAGGAGAAGTTAAAACATTGCTTTTTTGCAGAAAAAGCACATGAAGCTTCCCAGACAAACGCTGCAGTCTATTCAATGGCTGAATGGAGTTGTTTTAAAGGGGTGGTTCACCTTCAAATGAACTTTTAATATGTTGTAGAAGGGCCAATTCTAAGAAACTTTTCAATTGGTCTTCATTATTTCTTTTCCATAGTTTTTTTAATGATTTGCAATTTTCTTCTGTTTCTTTGCAGCTTTCAAATGGGGGTCACTGACACCATCTAAAAACAAATGCTCTGTAAGGCTACAAATGTATTGTTATTGCCACTTTTTATTACTTATAATTCTATTCAGTCCATCTCCTATTCATATTCCAGTCTCTTATTCAAATCAATGCAGGATTGCTAGGGTAATTTGTACCCTAGAAACCAAATTGCTGACACTGCAAACTAGAGAGCTGCTGAATAAAAAGCTAAATAACTCAAAAACCACAAACAATAAAAAATGAAAACCAATTGCAAATTGTCTCAGAATATCACTCTCTACATTATACTAAAAGTTAACTCAAAGGTGAACCACCCCTTTAAGGTTTTCTGTAAAAGGCAAAGTAAAACATTTTTCTTTTTATCGGAAAGCTTGCTATAAGTCCTAATAACATAGCAGCTTTTGTCACCCGTGCCCAAAATAATAAAAGAATGAATAAAAAAAAAAATATATATATATATATAGTAAATGCAAAAAATGGAGAGCACACTCCTAAGACTTCACAAAAATATCAAAAAGAAGTTTATTCCATGTCAGAATCAATGTTTCGACTCGTCTTGATAAAGGCTCTAGAGACGAGCCGAAACGATGATTCTGACATGGAATAAACTTCTTTTTGATATTTTTGTGAAGTCCTAGGAGTGCGCTCTCCATTTTTTGCATTTACTAGACATTTTTCCTGCACCCATGCAAGCTGTGGTTTTTGTATGTTGAGTGCTCCTCCATGTTCCATATATATATATATATATAAAATAGGACTTATCCGCACACTGTTAGTAAGAGTAGATGATTGCCCGGGTGCTGCTTACCTAGGAAAATGTCTTTACATGATATTCTATATGACTTTCCTGCAGTTTGCACCCAGGCTTTTTCTCCAGTAAGTGAAATCTAATTTTTTTCTGCCAAGCTGCATTGCATTAAATAATAGTCCAACTGGAGGCCCTGGGGCCGAATGTGGCTTTCCTTTTTTTTTGTTCTGTAGCCTAAGTCCTTCAACAGTCATTTTAAAAGTAAATTAATACACTACATTCAGCAACCAGGACAGAACTAAGGGCTAAGCAATTTCATCTCCAATGATAAAGGAGAAAAAGCTTTCTATGAACTTCATAGCATGACTCGTGACTTTAGTTAATATGTTACCATTTTGAGATCAGATCTCAAAATCAGATCAGATATCCTTGTAAGCTATGACTATAAGAAATTACCAGGCTCCAAAATGCTGTGCTTAGAAATTTCTAGAGCACAAATTTATGCATATGACATATCCCCCTGCATATAGGCTGTAGAGCATTATAATTAGCACCCACTGGCAGCAGACTGGAGAGCATAGCTATAATCGTCATCATCACATTGTTCAAAAATGTTGCTATGCACATCTTGCTTGTAATTGGCCAATGTATTTATCTAGGCTTGCATAAGTGTGTTCTGCTAAAGCCTTGTGTAAAGCATTTTTCTAATTAATTAAAATTCTTTAAGTTTGAGTACTCTTGGATCATCTTAATTTTGTTTGTCATCAGCTTTGATTAGCATGATATGTTTCATGATCGCCTTAATGTGGTATTTGGTGTTTCGAGAAATTAGCAAGAACCTCCGGGTGATCAATATACATACAGTTGGTCATGCAATAAAACGGCTCACAGCAGGAAGCAGATATAAAAATTGTGTTTTTCTTTGCTGATAAAAATGTGCAAGCGTTTGAGTCCGACAACCACAACTAGAGACATTCAGGTGCAAAGAAACACACTTCAAAGCATGTAATGGCAGCAGAAAGAGAAGAGAAAAGAAAATCAGGGGAACGCGTTCTTGGAAGGCCCAATATGTAATTATCTGTCCAGCTTTTATTCAATGTACAGCAGCTTTCTCTAGTGTTCAGCTTACTCTATCTTACTTAAACAGTTTCCCCTGCAGAATTCAAAAGGCAACAGATGAAAGTGTGAAGCAAAATTTTCCATTCTCTCTGATGCTCTTTGGTCAATATAACTAAGAGGAAAGATAAAAAAAAAAAAAAAAGCTCATGTTCAGAAAACATCCTGTGGCTCGGAAATTTATCCAATGACACACAAGTAGTAGTCATAATGAGGTGGAGGAAAAGATGAACAGTCAGCTAATGACAAACAGAAAGCATAAAGCCATTCTGTATGGAAATCCAGAATCCTCAACAAGTGGTAACATGGAAAAACACATTGTCCGCAATGTTTGCTATGTTCGGCCAAGCACAAAAAGGCTCATCAGTTTCTTCTATACCACTTAAATGGTCATACGAAGCTCTATAGAATATACTGGACGGAATAACAATGCCAATGAATATTTTATAGTCAGGGGATAAGTGCCGCACATCCAAGTATAAAGTACATTATTTCTCTAGAGAAGGTTCTCTGATATTGTGAGTGGCCAGTCTGAGTACAATTATTTTAAGCTTGTAATAGGAATCTAAAAAGGATAATGCCACTTTAGCTGAAGTACACATTATGTAAGCATAGCATGATTTTCCATATTTGTTTGCTAAATCCTTTTTGCACAAAGAGCACTATTTCTTTTAAAAGAGCAAAATATTTCTAAATGTGAAGCATCCCTAAAAAATGTCCACATGAGACTGGATCCTCATCTTCATGAGGGATGTGGATGAGGTGATGATTTGGTTGCACCCATATTCTACAGAACTTGCTGGGGTGGGGCTTGGGGGTGGGTTCTGGGGTGGGGCTTGGGGGTGGGTTCTGGGGTGGGGCTTGGGGGTAGGATCTGGGGTGGGCGGGGACCAGGGGGCCCAAACATTTTTGCTGTATGGGGCCCTGTGATTTCTCATGGCGGCCCTGGCTACATGCATCTGTTTGCTGGCTGCTCCTATACTGGTGCATGTGACACCAGGCACTATATAATACAACTGAATGACATGCAATTGAAGGCAAGTAAGCACAAATCTTTTGCCTTCTGTGTTTGTCAAAACATTTTGCAGCTGATTACAACAGCTGCAAGTATGCTGCAATTCTATAAAAAATGTATTGCATTGTGGGTAAACATTTCAAATTGCAATTTTTAGCTCTTTTTATTAGAAGCTCATGACCATATGATCCGCAGATTTTTCAACCTGGTCTTGACTTGTTTACATTTCAGCAAAAGTTCTCAGCACACATTAAGAACTCAGTTCAGACAAAATAAATGTATCAGGGCAGAGAGGGGCTACCAGAAGAGGTTTTGTCCTTCGACTTGCCCTGAAAGCCCAGGAGTATGTCCTTTAAATGAATTCCTATTGATTGCAGATGACGTTTAATAATGACATTGCCACTTTCCTGGGACCAGAAGAAGAAGGCGACATTCAGTGCTGAATCCTTCATATAATTTATACATACCCTGTGGACTGGGATCAAAGAATACATTTTCTTTTTACACAGATAGGGGAAAAATCCCAACACGCAAGAAAACACTTTTTACAAATGACAGATCATATATCAAATCAGCTCTGTAGGTCTATAATTACGAAGTGTACCCACTATTCCCTCATTCATGAATCATAGCGTGCGGCACAATTATCAAGCAATATTTAATTCCGTAATGCTTTGAGCACCTTCTTATTAATCGCTGAAAAAAATTATTTTCTAAATCTGTAAAAAGTGAGGTCCATGTGACAACACAACTTACACAACAACACAACTTTGTGTAATTGTTCCATTGCTGTACATTAGATCAGGGCCGGATTTACCTAGAGGGCGCCCCTTTGTCTGCTGTTGTTTAGCTGTGATCAACACAGCTGTTGTGATATATGTACACTTCATTAATCACAGCTAAAGTAGTGTCTGTTATGGTGCCGTATTGTTTATGTGGTTGCACTGGTATA
>CM044445.1:95222860-95243213 GCA_024363595.1 Xenopus borealis | reverse complement strand
ATAGTTTGTATGTTGCCTTTAAGACTTTGTTACAGAAATGTATGGTGAGTAAGGGCATTGGTATGGATTTCCTGAAGTCATATATAGAGAGAGAAGGAGGAACTGAAGGTAATACAGATGGCTCATTTAACTTTAGAGGCCAGAAACATTTTGAAACCCAAAACTCTGCACTATTCAGTCAGCATTTACAGGATTCTACTCAACATGCTCAAAGTACAGGAAAACCACTAACTTGATTATGAATTAGTGCTGACATCAAGACAGAAGCCTGCATTGCTCAATTGTGATCCTATTGCAATGGATCACCTTCCTTGACTTCTAAATTATTCCTCTTGCAAAAACTGTTAAGTCTAACCAGGTCAAGAAAAAAAATGTACTGTAATTACATGATTGTTCCTCTAGAACAGCAATGGAGCTTGTTTCATACAGACCTGTCGGGAAATTGGAAAGTAAAAAGCACGTTGTAACTGGCTTGTGAATAAATGATGCATTGGGGTTCAGAGTCCTATCTGAGCTCCATTTCCAGCAATAAAAGAGAATTACATTTACAGTTGAAGACAAAAAAATCGAAAAAGCAGCTACATTATCACACAACAAATGAATATTTCAAGGGGCCACGGATGTTGTTAGTAAAAGTTGACATTTTAGTGTTTTTTTCTCAAAGTTCTGCAAGTGACCCCTAATGCTGCATATTTGCATGCCCTTGGTAAAATGGTGAACAACATTAATGGACAGATTTATTAAAGGTCCATTTTATTTCCCAAATTTTTTTTTTGAGTTTTGAACAATATTCTTAAATTAAACTCACATTTTTTGAGCAAAAACAAAAAACTAGAGTTTTTAAAAAGTTGGAAATAGCTTGAACCTGAAAATGCACCATCTAAGGTCCCTTGAACCTCTGCCATTGACTTCTTGAACCATTTGAAGATGTTAAGAGCCTTCATGAAGTTCAAGTTTTATTCTGTGGGTTTCAATTCAATTCGAGCAATTCAAGGGTTTTTTTTCTTCTAGTTTTTCACCTTGACTACACTAATTCGAGTTATTTACATTAGAGTATTTTCTTAAATTACATACCATTCAAGTTGTGAGTCTAAAAAGCTCACAAAGCTCTATAATCGACCTTTGATAAATAACTCTTGAAGTATTGGGCCCTATGCAGAAATTATTTTTAGCCAAATTTGTGGGGATGCTTGTAAAATTCCTGTTTGACAAAATATATGTATGTGAAATGTAACACCTCCTTACAAATTGGCTAAATGGAAAACAAAATGCAGCCCTACCATTGAGATTGCATCCCCCAGTCTCAAAACACCAATATTGTTTTCCATTGTGCATATCTAACCAACATCACCCAAGACCCTTGAGAAAAAGCAATAACCAGGAAATTATATTTTTTACTTACATTGCCTATCACCAACTTAAAAGAGAACATGTAAAGATAGCAAATTGGAAATATCAGTATTCAGATTAGCATTAAACATACATAATAGTCGTAGCTTTGAGAAAAAACAGGATTCCTATCCCTGCTGAGAAGTGACATGAATCTCCTGACTGTTAAAGAGGTTTCCTTGCTTATTGGCACTGTATATAACAATTATAAGTTGCACAAAAAAATGGCAAAGACTGTTATTCTTCTGCAGTGTCTCTGCAGTTGTGTTTTCAGTTCTTTGCTCCTTGATCGATCCTCAACCTTTGTCTGCATTGTACTTACTATATTTAGTACTCTTCAATGTCAAGTTTTCATTTCACTCACTTTGCTCGTGCCCACCCATTTATGAGAACTCAGTTCATAAATTTCAGGTTAGCTTTACTCTCTTTCTATGCTTAGGTATACGTATACGGTATACAAATAAATCTTTTACCCTAAAGTTAGATATGTACAATGAAAAAGGATTTTTTTGCGAAAATTCTAGCTGCAAAGAAAAAATGAGAGCAATGGCAAGAAATCTCTGTGAACTACTATAAAATCAGTGTTAGAAGAGAAGAAGAAAAATATTTGTGAAAGGGCTTAAAAGGCAGACTTCACAAAGTTCCCACATTCACAAATTATTAGCTGTAACCCAACTGAACTGACTCAAAAATCATGAAAATACCCATAGAGGGCATTTTTTTAGTTTTATGTTGTTTAAGTCACACTAAAGGACCTCAAAAAGGGTACATAGCTTACACATTTTTGGGCATACTTATCAAGCCTCGAATTTCGAAGTGAAAAAACTGTGAAATTTAAGAAATCAAATTTTTGGTCGAATAGGTCCATTTTCAATCAATTTAAACCGTGCGAAACAAACGATTAGAGCATTCAATCGAATTCGATTCGAAGGATTTGCTCCAAAAAGGTTTGCAAAAGGTTTGTGTGTTTGCATATGCTTTAGAAAAAGAGTGGCAAATTCACTAAGATCCAAAAAAATCGCCAGCGATACGCAAATTCCCTAAAATGCAAATTTATGCTCAGGACGGCGAACAGTAGCGTATTTGCGCTAGTGTTACTTCGCTAGATAAAGCGCAAGCGAAGCCTAATTGACATTCGGCGCGAATTTCAAAATATAATGTCTTCTCAAGACAAAAAAAGATTATATATATCTATCTCTATATATATATATATATATATATATATATATATATATATATATATATATATATATATATATATATATATATATATATATATACACACACACACAGTACATACTTAGATGCTAGTGTCCAACAAGGCCTGTCAACAAGGGCCATGATTCTTGGGACAAAGCCCCCAGTTCAAAAGGGGTATAATCATTAAAAATCAAATATTAAAAAGTAGTCTTTATTCAAAAATCATGTTAAAATAGGTATACAGACAGCATGGTATTCCACTTAACCGTTTTATACCCAATGCCTATGATTAATTACAGGGGGTATGAAACGCGTAAGGCAGAATACCATGCGGTCTGTATACCTATTTTAACATGATTTTTGAATAAAGACTACCTTTTAATATTTGATGTTTTGGGATAATCTCTTTTTGATTTTGAATGATTATATTCTTCTCAAGACAAACCAACTTCTATAGTTCCTTTTTAGGTAGTCATACTTCTAAACCCATTCCAATAATTATTTCTTTTTCTATGATCCCACTTAAGATTTACAGCATCACATCACATCACAAAGTCATCAGCTGGGAAAGCCACTCACCAGCCTCACTGTCCTCCTCAAAAGACTATTGACACAAATCAGTGAGGGCATCAGAACGGCTACTTTGAAACCCTGTGTAATCATAGCCTTTGGTCACACACTAAGAAGCAGTGTTATATTGTTCACAACTGCCAGTTCCTTTTAATGATCTTATTTTTCACCAATGTAGTCAAGTGACAACATAAAGCCTAAGAATTATCATCCTGATAAAAGATTTTGAAGCAGAGAAGAATGATGGCAATGTGACCGAATAACCAAGAAAACCATTAGAATCTGTCCATGAGCCATGTGCATCCAGGTAAAACCCTGAAAAAGTTATTTTGTAGGATGTTGTGTTATAGGAAAAGTTCACCAACAATATGGAAATATGCAAATACGAAAAATGTGTTTGCAATATTTGCAATTTTATATGTATTTAGATAATATATTTAGCTAAGTACGATATTATATATGGTGAATAAAAGTTACTGTTGCTGTATAATGCATAATAGGATAGCTTTTACTTGTCCTGTTTCTCAAGCTATGAGTAAATACTGTAAGTTTTCAGAAGCTGCAAGAGGTTAAAGGTGAATAAAAGAACCACAAAATAATTGCAGACAAATACAAGCAGAATGGATGCATTCACATTGCTGCCAGCTTGTAGATAAAAGTAAAATGCTAAGCACCATAGGCTGTAAACAGCAATGCCCTGAGGCTGTGAACTACATTCAGAGCACACACACCATCAAACTTTGGTCTGGCAGGTTTTTATTGTATCTTACAACAAATTAAGCCTGGCCTCAGGTGAAATTTGGCTGCATGTGGACAACTAAATTGCACAGCAATTTTAAACAGGTACATTTTGCCTTAAGCAATACCATCATTGCTCGACATGCCAACACAAAGACCATCCAAGTAAATGAAGGAATCACTGGTGCTGACCAGCACACTGGCTAGGCCAATTCTGTTCTCGATTAATCAAACTCATCATTCCAAACACTTGATATGAGGACCACACACAAAACATTAGAGGGCCAGTTTGGTATAGGAACAATGAAAGTGATCATGAAAACAACAGCTAAAAATCATGTTTTAAGTGAATATAAACATTATAAAGGCTTGGCTAGATTGTGATTAAATTGGGCCAGTAGATGCGTCTTGTATGAAACGAATATTTATTATGCAAGTGCCAAGATCTCACAAAATCCCACTTTGCTCACCACGAAATTGTTCTTCTGCTAGAACTTCAGCTGGTGCTGTATTGTTTCATGATGTTGTCACATCACTGCTTCAAAATCTAGTTGGCATAACAATAAAAATTGTTTGCCACTTTAGTGCAATATCAACCATATTTCTAGAAGAATATTTACAGTCCTAGACGACTATTCACACTGTATCTGCCGTTTACTGAAAGTGACAAAGGAGAATCCTTGAAATGAGATGTGGAAGATATGTATTCTACTGGGACTTTTATGGATGCCATCCATCTTTGTCTAGTTTTAGCAAACTTGTATTAAATAACTAAATAATTAAAAACATTTTTTTAAAGTTCAAAATAAAACTATCCCCAAGAGGAATTCGGAAAAAAATAAGGGCTTAGCATTTCTGGAGAAATAATTCATAGATTCCACAGGGACCTGAGCACACTAAATAAGCAGCTAATCGACAGCAAAGCATAAATCTATGAAAAGGTGGAAGGACTGAGCAGGCTAAGGATCAATTCATTAAATTACTCGGCTAAATTAAGAATGATTAATTATGTGCAGGCGGATATCTTAGTGTACTTCAGCTCTGAAGCCACTCCACATTTGGACAAACATATAAATGAAGTGAAATTAAAATGTTAGGCTTTTATATTTGTTAAAAAAAAAACAGCATTTTAGTTGGTCAGCAAGACCTTTATACTATGGGTTTGGGGTATTCACAGCAGCTAAAGGATCACCGCAGAGAAAACTAATAATATTATACAATAAATATATTTTTGTTTGTGGGTCTTATGAAAATAGAAGTTGAATCAGGAGTGTATTTATCTGCAAAGAAAGGTAAGAAAAGCTTGCTATAGCTATGATTATTTCTTAACTTGCTCTGCCTCTAGATGTCAGTACAACTATGGGATCCATTATCTGGAAACCCATTATCCAGAAAGTTCTTAATTACGGAAATGCCATCTCTCATAGACTCCCTCATAATCAAATAATTCAGATTTTTGAAAAGTATTCCCTTTTTCCCTTAAATAATAAAACAGTAACTTGTACTTGATCCAAACTAAGATATAATTAATTCTTATTGGAGGCAAAACCAGCCTATTGAGTTTATTTAATATTTACATGATTTTCTAGTAGACTTAAGGTATGAAGATCCAAATTACAGAAAGATCCATTTTCTGGAAAACCCCAGGTCCCGAGCATTCTGGTTAACATGTGTATAGAAGAGTTGGACTTGATGGACATGGTTTTTTTCCAACTCAATGTAACTCAAGTCATTGCCCCCTTTCCAATGAATATGTAGAATTTAAAAATATTTTTTTTTTAAAGAAATTATTCCATTTTCCATAGCTGCATATTCATTGTAAGTGCAGGGAGTACACTAAAATGGTCTGTGGAAGCTTTGTCTTTATTATTTGCAGTGCAGATTACTTGCGAGCTTTAAGAATTTGAATAGTAACTAGAATTACAGTGGCTTCTTCTGTTTATTGCACCCCTGTTGAGTTCCTTGTGATGAGCACTTGGCCAGATAACAATGTGGGCTTAACATTGGCATGGTGGGTATCTCTAGAAATCATACCTCCTACTGGTGGAACTTACATAACCCATAAAAACAGCCGTATACTGATCATAATCAACAAACAAATACAAGACTTTTGGAAAGGTCAAATCACTAAAGGCCGTCTTGGAAACCAGTTAAAATACCCCAGAGATGTAGCATTACACTAATTATGCCATATAGTAATGCACACTCTGATCTTCTGAAGATCATGCATTACTAGCTTATTATCTCAAGAATTATATATTTTACATGAAACGTGTTACTTATTCTTAGACTGATGTAACACAGTACTACAATGTATAATGTCTTTTATCAGAGGTAAACTGACAGCAACTTCTTTTTTAAATTTTAATAGTAGGTATGTGTTTTTGCAAAAACAAGGTTACGCTTTTTCTTTCTTTTCTTTTTAGTTCCATTAGGGGCTTTGAAAGTCTGCGAGTGGGATATTGTACCTTTGCTTCATTATATACACAGGCTCCAATAACTTCCCACCTATAAAGATTCTCATTTATCCAAGACATGAAACACAGTATCTAGTAGAATTAAGTCAAAGGCAAGTGGACATAGACTTTTTCCTGAAAACGATTCACCACTACCGTCAAGGGTTTAAATGTCGGTTCAACTGAGGAAGCCATTTGGATGAGTGGTGAAACGTTTTCAATAAAAACTCTAAGGGGCCGATTTACAAAATTCACGTGAAGGATTCGAAGTTCGAAAGAATTCGATCGAATTTCAAACATAGGATTTATATTGTTTGGTCGAATATGTGAATTTTGACATCGAATAGGGAATGGTCGAACGATCGAATACATTCGAATAGGGTCGAATGTACGAATATTTGATCATTTGACCAGCGAAGGGTTTTATTTTTAAAGTTTATTTGATTGCCTACTTCGGCAGATTGGACCTACCGAATTGCAATAGAAGCCTATGGGAACCCTCCCATAGGCTTCTGAGGCTAAGTCCTGATCGAATAGAATTCGTACGATCGAAGTCTTCGATCGTTCGAATCGTACGAATCATTCGAATGATCGAATATCGAATAAAAGGTAGCCTAGAACTATTCGATTAACATTCGAAAATCGAATGCTAATCAAATATCGAGTAGAAACTAATTTTTTTGGGGGAATAATAGTAAATTTGCCCCTCAATGTCCAGTTGCCTTTGAATTAATTCTACTAGATATTGATCCCAACTTCTACTTCTACAAGTAATATTACACACACTACATTTTCATGTCTCTGTCTAATGCAAGGCTAATGGAGCCATACGTTTAAGCAAAAACAATGGCATAATAAGAATGGTTAAAAGTTGCTTCTTCTCCCTAAAATAGAATATGCAAGGGTAGGTATCGAGCTGCATTTTGTGATTTCTGTAATGCATCATCCTACAAAGGAAACTGGCTGGTTAATGACCTTTTTCAACATAGCTAATTATAAGCATACCATGTTACCTTAAATCAACACCAAGGGGGAAAACCATGGTTACTGGTTTCCTAAAGAAATAATTTGTCTCCTGGGCCTTCATTACTAAACACACATTTACTCTTCTTTTCAGCAATGGCTAATGATGTTTGCTGTTATATTAGCACAAAATATATTAGAAAAAGTTTGCAAAAGTATAGGAAATTGTGGCTGTGCCTCTAACAATATAGGTACCCCAGCTATTAATGTCCCTACAACAAATATCCCATAAAAATAACAAGTGGGATTAGGTAAAACAGATGTAGTGAGGTAGGGAGCAGTTCAAGGTGGACCAATACAGAGCAAGGAGAATTTAAAGGTCGACCTGTCATCCCAAGAAATAATTTCATGCATCATTTCATCATCAAATATATTTTACTTACACTATAAATATTGTTTAAATTTTGTTGACTTCAGTCTTGGAATTCACAATTACAGCAAGCAGGCAGGTGCCATTTTGTGGACACTGTTATTAAGGCAAGTTGCATATCCCCCCTAAATTTTATGTATATGGACCTAACCCTATATGCAGTGCCCTACTCGATTATACTCAATTATAAAGAGTAAGGAGTGCAGTGATCTCTAGATGCTGATTGGAAAGTGAAAGAAATTGACTGCCCCACCTTTATGCCTCAGGCATAGAGACAGGGCAGGCATTATATGATTGACAGCCTAGATATTTAAACACCTTTATAACAGGTATGGTTTTTGTATGTTTTAATAAAAAAAAAAATCTGGTTTTCATGTTTAATTTGCAAAAGACTTTCATTATACAGCTTTTTATTTGCAGGTTATAGGTCCACTTTAAAGAGATTCTATCATGAGTACAAGTTTTTATAAAAGAACACTGCTGGCATGGTTGTGAAGAGGTTGCAGTTCACCAGTAAATTTTATTACAGAAATGCCTTTAGAAAACGCGTAGGATGTAAAAGATCTTATTTTAATATTGAGGGGATTTCTAGCCTCTAAATTAAAATATTTAACATTCACTTGATTAAAATATCAGGAAATATGTGGATATGATACCCAAAGTGTGGTCACTAATGTACCCAACACTCTACAGATCTGTCCAGGAATACAACTTATCTATGCAGCCGTAACCCAGATCCATCAGACTCTTCTGTCAAGACATAGGGGCAGATTCACTAAGATCTGAAAATTTGCGTAGGCTTCGCTAACGTTCACCGCACTTCGCCAGGCGAATTTTCGCCAGCGCTGCGCAAATCCACTAAAGTGCGAATTTACGCTCAGGTCGGCGGACGGTAGCGTATTTGCGCTAGTGTTACTTCACTAGGCAGAGCGCTGTTACGCTAGTTAAGCCTAATTTGTATACGGCGGGAACTTAAACTTATAATAGAGTATATGTTACAGCCACTACCCTCCTATGCTAAAATACGCCGGCGTTTTTTTGTATTGTATTGAACTTCGCCTGGTCTGACCAGGCAAAGTAACGTCTAGCGTAAGTGCTAACGTTGAGGAAAATGTTCATCTTAGTGAATTTGCGAAGTTACGATCCTTCGTCAGTGCGCAACTTCGCCTGGCGTAAGGGTGCGAAGTTGCACAAGTCTATCTACTTCGCTAGCGAAAATTCGCCAGTGAATTTGCGAAGTTCCGATTTGACATCACGCTGGCGAATTAGCGCTACCGTTAGACGCTTCGCGCTTTAGTGAATCTGCCCCATAGACTTTTTTAGGCTGCAGATAAGACTGCTCTAGGCAAAATGGAAAATATAGTTGGTCATAGATTTACCCATGCCTATTTTCTTATCAGTTTCCTAACACCAGATTGAACAGCAGCCCCACTCCTAAGGTAAATCATTTTCAATATAATCCTTCAGTTGTCCTTAAAGTCAAAGGGAACAAGGCAAAGCCACTTGTTATTACTCTTGAGTTACTACCTCAAAATAAAAATCCCCAAACTATGCCATTAAGACAATACTAAGACCCTTTGTAATAGCTGTATGTGTATTATTAAAACTTGAATTTTGCTCACCCACAATACATGCTTTTAAATTAAAACCTCCATGTTGTCAGCACTCTCGATAAATGGTTCATGTGCCTGGCAGCCGTGTTCAACATATTTATCCATTTCACGTCCAATAAGGTCCGCACTCTCAGGACTTCTTTAAATAAAAATGTTTTATTGCAGAGTTACATGCTAGCCATAAGGCTCCGTCTCCTACTTACTTAGACGTGTCTATGAACACCGTAATTGTTGCACTTTGCAGAAAGCTGTTGGAAGGAAATGAAGGGATGGACTTAGTTTCCTTAGAAGGAAAGATCTTGAGTTGGAGTAAAATAATGCAATACAAGTGTATACTGTTAACTTCTAAGAATCCTAAAATTATTACAGCTTTAAAACTGCTAATCATCCGCATTAGAAGATGAGAAAAGCAATGCAATGCATTACTTCTGTATTGTATACATAAAAATGACCCTCTGTCGGCACTGTTCTGTTTCTCCACAAAGTCATCTTTAATTACAATTAAATCTTATAATCTGTCAGTATTATCTTCCAAACCATATCGGAAGCTGTCTGGCTAATAAATGCATGAAACAAGTCTCTTCTGAAATAGAATTCTGCTTCATCTGCTCTGATTTCATATTTACTGCATTGTATCTGGATGTCTGTAGCTCGTTTGAAGGGTCATACATGTGTGTTTAAGGATGTCCCAGCATCTAAGTCTGGTGGATGTCAGGGGCCTTACGGCTTGTGTAGTGGAGAAGTCCTTACCAAGGAGGAAGCACTCAGCTGGTAGTCCTATTAAGGGGTCAAAAGTCCAGTAATTAAGTTAATATAAATATAGAAGCAACCAGGAACACAAGTAATGAAATCCTATAATCAGGCATTGAACCGTGACTTTGCGCCAGACGAGGAGTGATGACATCAAGCATCTGCAGTCTGACACCACAACCCCTGTGGCAGCTATGGGTGCCGCCATCTTGGATGTGACCCCAAAGAGGACAGAAGCACCATCGGGCATTACTGACACTGGGAAAGACCCAACTATTGGCTGCCACTGAGCACCTTTTTGGGGACTCTATTAGCAGCAAGGTTTGTTAATCGTTCTCCTCTATGTAATGAAAGTTTATTTACTGTAGGGAAAGACAAATAATGGATCTGTGTGTGTGTAATAAAAGACTGCTAGATGCAACACGTACAAATAGCAGCAGTTGCACGTTACATCACTTAGACTTGGGCAAGTAAATAGCAAAGACTTGAGTAAGAAAGCAGCAAGCAATAATGCTGTCTGACAGAGACATGGATTGTGAACGACGCTTTCAAAATTGTTTTGTTATAAAGCTCTCCTTTAACATGATTTGTTTTCTATGAACCATTTGAAAAGCAAAAGCTACCTTGGAAGTTTTAACCTTGGAAGTGTGTTATTACTCTGTCTGCTAGTGTAAAGCGTATAAGTGCTTATGGTATGCAATGCAACATCTATGGGGACTGTGACAAATAGATTTTATTTTAACATCTTCAGATGCCAGGGAATAGGAGATGAGATAAAAGTCTCAAGAAAAGAGTCCAGCCAATATGTCCAAAAACATTCATTAGTACAGTAGAAAATGTTGGCAAAAGGTTTATTAATGGCACTGAGCATTAAATCATGATTTAATTTCAATTTGTGGAATCAGAATGGGTCCTTTTATCCAGAATGTCCGGGAAACTGGAGTTTTCCACCAGATAATGGATCTTTCCATAATTTGGATCTTCATAACTTCAGTCTATTATAAAATCATGTAAACATTAAATAAACCCAAGAGGCTGGTTATTCTGCCAATAAGGATTAATTATATCTTATAATCAAGTACAAGGCACTGTTTGATTAAAAGAAAATAATTTTTAAGAATCTGGACTATTTTGATAAAAACAAGTCTACGGGAGAGCGCATTTCTGTAATTTGGCGTTTTCTGGATAACAGGTTTCTGGATAATGGATCTTATAAGTGTGCGTGGGTGTGTGCTTGTGTGAATAGGAGTGCTGGACTAGACCTGGACTAAAGCATGAGACAATACATGTACATTTGTTATATCATAAAGGATTTGGTTTTATTTATGCTTTGGAGTTTAGTAAAAATATCAAAACAATGTCGCAGTTATAGTTCTTACAACACACACCAAAAGATCTTGATTAGAAATCCAGTGTATACATCACATAATGGCCACTTTATGTGAGTGAAACTTCAACTGTGAATGCCAGCACCCAGGCATTTACAAGAGTGTACTCCTAATATATTTGGATAAAGGCAAATTTGGCACTTAATGCATTAAAGCCTTATGTTGTATGCCCGTTTGATTTTCATTATGGTACACATATGGAGTATCACTATTGTTAATTACTGGTGAAGTAATGGGTGTAAGCATAATGTTACCCAGTAGTAAAATCAGTCAATTAGCATCATTACAATCATACACAGTTATGCATACAAACTTTGAGATACTGTAAAAAAAATACATCAGCAGTTATTGAACACTTCTCATACAGTCATAGTTACATAATTAAATTGGGATGAAAAAAGACAAAGTCCATCAGGTTCAACCCCTTCAAATAAAAACCCAGCATACATACGCACACATCTCCACTCTTTTACACAAATCATATATGCCCATAGCTATACTAACTGTAGAGTTTAGTATCAAAATAGCCTTTGATATTATGTCTGTCCAAAAAATCATCCAAGCCCCTCTTACCAGAATCATCCATCACAATATCACCCGGCAATGAAGAACCACCTACGCTGCTTCAAATGAAAGTCCTTTTCTGCTAGTCTGAAGGGGAGGCCTCTGGTGCGGTGATCCTCTTTATGGGTAAAAAGGTCCCCTGATATCTGTCTATAATGTCCTCGAATATATTTGTAAAGTGTAATCATGTCCCCTCGCAAGCGCCTTTTTTCCAGAGAAAACAACCCCAACCTGGACAGTCTCCCCTCATAATTTAAGTCTTCCATCCCTCTAACCAGTTTAGTTGCACGTCTCTGCACTCTCTCCAGCTCATTTACATCCCTCCTAAGGACTGGAGTCCAAAACCAATCGGCCAGATTTCGATCGCCAGGGTGAAAAATCCCGTTGGATCAAGGACGCATCCCACTATCCAACTACCGGTTCTCCTGCACCTCATCAGAGGTTATCACTCACCTCAATGTGGACATATCGGAGAGAGATCCGCTCATTTGACCATATCGCCTGTGTATGGCCACCTTAAGGCGATAGCTAGATAGATGATGGATGGATAAATGATGGATGCATAGATGATAGATAAAGAGATGCTAGATAGATAGATAGATAGATAGATAATAGATAGATAGATAGATAGATAGCTAGCTAGATAGATAGATTAGCAAAAGAGATAGATAGAAAGATGGGTAGATGTATGGATAGATATACACACACAGATATATCGGCCGTGTAGTCAGTCAATTAGGAAATACATTTGGCAGACAACCAACCACCGCACATTTGCTGGCAGACAATCCAACCACAATGCCTGGCATTCCTCCCTGCTAATTTCTAAGCTTCCATTACTCTGGCTGGCTCGCAGCTAAAGACTGAGGTGTACTGAAACAATCATGTGTATCCACAGACATGTAATTTAGGACTGAAACAACTGCATGCCTTGTTGGAACAGTGGCTGTCAGTGACTAGCAAAATTACCACTACAATGAGTTCAATTACTATGCATCTCTAAAGGTTCTCCTGCTTGTGTGAAAATCCATTCTTTGACAGAGGCACTTAAATCTACTGAAATAAACACGTCAGGATTGATTACCAGTACAAAGAAGATAATGTATGTTGTATTTACGTATATCACTAAATTAAGCAGTGTAATGATGCAACTGTTTGAAAGGGCTAATTACAACTGAAGATATGGATGGAGGCAATTACATTCTTAATCCTGCATGTATCAGCGAGCGTCATTTCAATTATTTTGTAATAAAAAACACACACTTAGAAAGGCAATGGGAGAGATGCTTTCTAAATACTTTTATCTATTGAAAGTATCCTCTTATAAATGAAGTATACATCTATGTTATAGCAGTCAAAGCAATCGTGTTGGCACATGGAGTTCAGCAACCACGTGGAAACTACCTGAACTTATTCCGGCAACCAGCATGGCATACCAAAATCAGATGGTCCATATGGCTATTCACAAGATGCTAATTAAAGTCAGCTTATCACACCATTAGGTGGACATTAGAACATTTACTTCATAGAATAAGACATCACCCAACCTGGTAGCTATGTAGTTTCCAATTGTATAAATAATTATGAACAGTGAAATCCAGTACAGGTATGGGATATGTTCTCCAGAAACCCATTAGCCAGAAAGCTCTGAGTTACAGAAAGGCCATCCCCCATAGACTCCATTTTATCCAAATATTCTCTATTTTTTTTATTATTTCCTATTTATCAGTAACAATAAAGCAGTACTGTGTACTTGATCCCAACTAAGATATAATAACTGGCAAAACCAGCCTATTGGGTTTATTTAATGTTTACATGATTCTCTAGTAGATGTAAGGTATGAAGATCCAAATTACAGAAAGATCCAATATCTGGAAAACTCAAGGTCCCGAGCATTCAGGATAAAACATGCCATAACTGTAGTTACACATGGCACATCACAGGACAAGAGTTTGCTTTTATCTGTTAGAAGTATTTTTTGGGGGCCAGCCATGTTTTCCTTTTACTATATACAGCACAGCCGAACCCATGCAACACCACAGACAGAGCACAGGCCAAATCTTTGGTTACCATTCTAGGAGCACAAAGAGTTGCAGAATGCTTTGCACCTTATTCTGCACTTGCAGGGAACCCCATGTTTTGTAAATCCCCAAATCACTCTTTAGCACGAAATCTGGTAATTGACGTGCAGACTTTATCTTTCTGTCTGATAAACGATCATGCGATGCAATCTCCCGACCTACAACTAACAATTCAGATTAAATAAAGTAGCAAAAAGAACAAAGCACAATGTTCTGGCCATTAATTGACAGACAGCAATGATACGATTGTTACGTCTGACAAATAGTAGTGACAGTCACCCATTGATATAGTCAGATAGGCCATATTATCGTTAGACGACACATCGTCTAACCTGTCCAATAAACCCAATAACAGATCGCCGTGGCACGAAAAGTGTCTGGACACTCCACTCACGGTCCAAAAATCATACAAACCTTTATCTTTGCATCTTTGGCCACCTTTATAGAAAACCACTAGAAAAAAACAGCCTGAAATGAAAGCATACTTTTTTCCCTTGGACTATTTGAGTCTGCAGAATGGCACAGAGATGACATGCTTTCCTTGCAAGAAAAGACAGAATGTATTGCTAATGGATAGAAATGTATATCCACAGGGAGGTTTGAATAATGACCATATAAAGAAGTGTGTAGCTCAGTGTCAACGAGAAAGACTTGTGAAGGTCATTCTGCATCGGTACCTTGTGCATGAGCACTCATTTTCCTCTGTGTTTACAGTGCTAATTATATACATGTATCATTTTCATCCGCAACCATACATTTGTTCTCCTCACAGTGTAATTAGATAATATTATAACACAACACATCTTATACTTGCTTCGGTAACCGCAAATTGCCGTAGAACAGGTCATAATAGGTGACCTATTTATAAAGTCAGGTTAAACAGCAGAATCACTTTGGCCATTTCTTTCACTTTTAAACATTCAATTCAGCCATTACTCACACACGCTGGTATTGTGTTCGTTTCCATTTTTTTTCATTTCTATTTTCAAGGTTGAAAGCAATTGTTGTGCACTCTGACAGGACTCGCTGTAATTGGATAACACGCAGAGACACTACTTAAAACACACTCTCGTAATGCAGAGGAGATAATAAAGAGTTTACATACTTTTAGTCCGTTTGTTTTGATTTAACCTATAAATGTTGAGCAGATAGCTGGGAAAGAGCCACTAGGGAACGTATCAGGGTAAAAGTGGTTGGATTAGTGTTTTAACATCAAACGCACTTCAGACTAATTAAACAAATAACAGAAAGGCATACAATACTCTTTCAATAGAAAGGTTATATAGTGAATAAAGTACCCCCTTTTGTAAAATATAAGGATATTAGAAGTTACCAAGGAGTTTCATGACCATATATAAGCCATGGAACTCCGAGGTAACTTCTAATATACTAATATGCAACATGGGGTACTTTATTTATTAAAATAACAAAGAAAAGAAAGAAGGTACAACCCCTTTATTCCCTAATATACAATTAATATCAACAAGTTAGGGAAGGTAATTGTTGAGACCACAGTCCCCTACGTTCTGCCTTCTTTACTTGTGGCAATCCCAGAGCTTAGGTAGCCAAACAATTCAGATAGCAGCAAACGGGATGAGTCCACCACTATCTCTTTTTTCGAAACTTGTTTCCAATTTTATGTGAATGAGATGGTTAAGTCCTTTTCATAAGGCATAATTAGTAATAAATTATTTAAGTAATAAATAAAGTAAAATTATTATTATTTTTTGTTAATAAATACAATAAATAAGTAATACATTGTTTAAATTAATTCATGAAATATAGGACAATTAATTAATCAAAATGACATATTAACTTATCCTATTTATTGGTTATATAATTAATTTATTTATTCTAACTCATTGGTAGTACCGTTTTTATCTGGTGGTTTTGTAGGGTGAAGTATAATTAATTAAGAGTTCCATTCGACTGTTAATGAACTGGGATTCATTTTATTTATTGGACACAATATAAAATTATATATAAATGATTGATTAAATTATTATAAGCAAGCACCGGCACTTTACGGAGTATTGAATAATTATGGAGAGCAATGTTAATTAATTCAAGCGACTCTAGGTATATATTTTTTATAAATTGTATATTAGGGAATAAAGACATAAGGGGGTTGTACCTTCTTTCTTTTCTTTGTTATTTTAATAAATGTTGGATAATTGGGGATTGTATCTCAGTGTGTCTTGATTGATAAGTTGCTGTGGAGTTACAATCTTTAAACAGTACTTTATTTATTATAATACCTAAGTTTTAGTGAGTCATGTGACAAAAATGACCACTACTCACTGTTTATAACTGATGACATCACTACTCACAGTTTATAAGGATATAACTTACGAGATATTCATGGCTTTTGTTTATGATACAGATTTATTGCTCACTGAAGGAACACCTTGACCGCAGACTAGAATCCTGGGCTGGGGTGCTGAAGCCAAATGGTCCAAGCAATCGTTAAAATCGGGGCAAAATAACGAGACCAAATTTTGGCATGTTAAGCCAGAATATGATTGGGTCTTAAGTACAGGGTCCCACTGTGTTTTCCAGGCACTCTTGTGAATGTGAAAAAAGGGTCTCAGCACTAAGGTCCCTGTCATGTTTAACAAAGAGAAATTTCAAAGTACCAGATGTCTATAAAATGATGAGACTTCTATAAACTCTCTTTAACAAGCAAAGGTCCAAAGGTAATTGCGAAGCATAATTGGGCATGTGTATATGTGTGTATGTTTTCATTTATATATCACTACTTGAACACACAGCATTGTAAACTTATCGAGTCCTTATTCTGTGATAGAAAGGGGAATAAACAATGCAATTAATGATTGTTGAATCTGATCTGCTCTGCCTCGACAGAAATTTGAGAAACTGTGAAAATTTGCCAAAATGCAAGTCTGACAACAATTTCTTGACATGCAACAGAATTTTGGCGTGCGACAATTTTTTTCACCCATTAGAGTCTATGGGTGTCATTTTTGGTAAAGAATTAATGGTAAAAATTTAATTTCTATTAATCATAATTTCCTAGCACACAAGACACAGATAAAACTATTTTATATACATTGTTTTTCCTTTGCTACAAAAGTTCTTTGTATGCATAAGCTGCTCTAGTCTGTTCCATTATCCAAAAAACAAAATACTAACCATTAGATCAGAAGAGCGTTACAAGGAATGCCAGCCCTCACACTGAATAATAATTTGATCAGAGACAGGATTTGCCTGTGATTGGAAATAAGGTCATTCTATGAAACTAAATGAAGCGTGCAGTGCCTCTTATTCCTATTACCTTCAGCTGACTATTAATAAATAAATTCTCCTAACACTGAGGATAATAACAATGTTGCTTTTACCGGTGATCCTTTTAATACGGAATTGACCAATATTTGTGTATTTAAGCACATCAGCATGGATATTTCAGCTGATTACAGGGGAGCACAGGGACAGACCAAATACATGAGGGTAGAAAATTATTCCTTTTGCTTTGTACTGTACTATGTCAACCGCCTCTCACTGGAGGCTGAAAACATTGATCTTGAAATAAATATTGCCCTAAACTGTACCTGCAACTAGCATATAAAACTTTTATTTCAGACACCACAACGATCACCTGACCTTTGGGAATGATGGGTGCCTTAACATACACTGGCCACTGCTCTTGTTTAAACTCATTACAAATAGTTGTACAGGTATGGGACCTGTTATCCAGAATGCTCGGGACCTGGGGTTTTCAGAATAAGGGAGCTTTCTGTAATTTTGATCTCTATATCTAAGTCTACTATAAAATCTTGTAACCATTAAATAAACCCAATAGGCTGGGTTTGCTTCCAATAAGGATTAATTATATCTTAGTTTGGATCAAGTACAATGTACTGTTTTATTATTACAGAGAAAAGGGTAATAATTTTTTAAAATTTTTATTTGATTAAAATGGAGTCTATGGCACCTAACATACCTCACTCCTTAGAAATGATATACTATGAATAACTTCACCACAAGATGTGGTGCCTCAGTTGCCAATTTCATGCATTAAATGTGGGATTGTCCGGTGATATTCTGGTATTGGAGGGCAATAGTGAACTTTGTGGCTACTGAACTGGAACTTCCCCAAATACTTAGTCCTACTACCTGTTTTCTGGGCCTCCTTGATTCCGTGATACCTAAAGTGAATACTAGATGTCTGATGACGCTGCTCTTCTTTATGCCAAAAAAGTGGTTGCACTACACTGGACGGGCCCAACGCCACCGACACTTAGTAGATGGATTGGACTAATCAACTCTCAATTGGAACTGTACAAACTCACGTATCTAGCCTGAGGATGCCCAAAGAAATTTGAAAATATTTGGAATCCTTGGCTTGAGTCGCCAGCCACTTCAACCAACCAATAAATGACAAACTACAGCTATACTGCCCCCCTTTTTTCTCTTTTCCCTCTCTAGCTAGTCTTTCTTCTTTCTTAATTTTTCAAGTTGGTAAAACTCAACAAAAATTAATCTTAAAAAAAAAAAATGGAGTCTATGGTGTATATTTATCAAAGAGTGAAGTTAAGAGTTGATAAATACGCCTTTCAAAATCCCATAGAAATGAATTGAGAGCTGCAGAATTTCCCTCTAGTGGCGGAACTTCACTCTTTGATAAATTTACCCCTCAGGGAGACAGCCTTTCCTTAATCTGGAGTTATCTGGATAATAAGTTTCTGGATAATGGATCCTATACCTGTATATGAATTGTTTCAGTTATGTGCCCTGCACAGTTGACAGCAGCTCCTAATTTCCATATACTGCTCATATTTGAAAAGGACTGTCGCAGAAACTTCTGTAACCAGACTGTACCTCCCAGCATCTGCTCACGTTTATGCCATACATTGCTAAGATATTATAAGGTGATTTTAAGAGAATGTTTAATCAACCAGAGCAGCCTCTGTCCCACCATAGCCTATAATCTAATTGTCTGCTCCAGGCACAGATGCATACATTAAGATTAATTTTCTCAAAAGCTATTTATTATTATTATTTATTCTACTATTGTGGATTTAGGCTGTGAAAGGACTAAAACACCTAATGGAAAGCCACCCAAACACAGGTCATAAAACTTAATGTGCCATAGGCAATGGCCAGCCAAATGTAACCCCAAGTAAAAAAATTCTGCCAATCAGGCTATGAACTGCAAAATGATTTTTAATTTCATTTGGAACTGAATTATGCACAATATTTGTGTAGACACACCCTGGGTTAATTCAGTTGACTTTTACTCTAATGCAGCAATGTAAATTCTATTAGATTGCAGAGAATCTCTATAAACTAGAGTATGCATGTTGAATCACATATATATAATGAAATGCCCAAGAAGGTGCCCTCTTGGTGGAAATTGGCACCTATTCTGAAACCTGTGTTTTGTTGGGCAGTGCATGGAAAATTTTCCTTCTGTTAGCCCCCCCTTTTTTTAAAAGCCGAGTGTGATAGAAAAGTAATCCCTGCACTTGGCAATGCTCACTTGCTACCTGAAATTTCAAATCAGCTTTATTTGGCTTGCCAGGAAAGCTGACTTGTGGTTTTTCAAGCACCTAATAGCAATGAACCTGCCAGGACATTAGCTGTTACTACCCAGGAGCAGCTGAAGCCAGAGAGTCCAGCTGCTTTTAGCAAGAACAAATAAGTGCTGAAAAGATGCACTAGGGACTCGATTAACCTTAGTATGAGTAAGCGCATATATTTTGAAGTGTTCAGATAAAAAAAACATGGAACAAATAGAAAAAGAAAAATGTTAATACAAGGATAAAAAACTTCTCCACTAGTTGCACAGTATTCTTTGACATAACACACAATGCCTTGCGCAAATGAATTCAGACCTTGAACATTGCTACTCTTAACATTTGTTCTCTGATATTTTAACTTAAAAGCAATAAAACAAGTTTTTAATGGGTTTTATTTAAAAAAATAACACTCTTGAGATATGATGTTTGTATCCCACACTGTAATATTTGACCTACGTTGAATGTATGAAGTATGGTGGTGGTAGCATTTTGCTATCGAGCTGTTTTTGCATGGATTGGAACAAAATACAGGGAAATACAAAAAAGCTAGCACAGATTTAAACAGATCAGTGTGCATTGGGCCATGCCCAATCTGCCCCAAACAAACAAGGCCCCCATTCTGCCCCAAACAAACAAGGCCCCCACTCTGCCCCAAACAAACAAGGCCCCCA
>CM044445.1:95161076-95201365 GCA_024363595.1 Xenopus borealis | reverse complement strand
ATGATTAGGGACTTAACTCCATAGGTGCTGTATAGAAACCTATGGGTCCCTACATGTGTAAAATACTTTTTTCCAGTATTATGATTTAACAGTTTTTTTCCCTAAATTTTGTGTATACTGAAAAGACCTGTTCGTGAATAAAGCATCTCAACTTGGCCAACCTTTCTTCATAACTGATACGTTCCATAACCTTTGCCAGGTTAGTTGCCCTCCTCTAGACTCTAAATTAGTAATATCCTGAATTACTTATTCCAGATGGGGCCTTTCCAGTGTTCTGTAAATGGAAGAATTATGCTCTCATTTAGCAAAACTATACCACATTAAATACAGCTCAAAATCTTCTTTGCCCTTGCAGCTGCTGAATAGCATGGCTTCCAACATCCAAGTTATTATCTACAATTAACCTAAATCCTTAGGTTTGCCTAACTTAGCCCCATTAAGGAAATGACTGGCTTGCATATATGTACAACCCATCAGGTTACCTTACATTTATCAGTATTGAATTCATCTGACAGTTAAGTGGAAACAATTGGTCTGCATACAGATATCTACAAAGACACACATCAAAAGCCACTAATGAATATATTAAGGAAAAGTGGACCCAATGCAGAACCTTGTCAGTGAGGGCAGTCAGAGTACTGGGAAGCTGGGAACTTTGATGGTGGGTCCTGACACCCATTACGGCCAATTTAGACCCCCTATTGAGAAAGGAAAAGGAACCATTTTTCAAAACTAAAGAAAGGTCCAAACCGCCAATTAATGCCCTTCAAACTCTTATGTAACCATCAGTAGAAACGGATTTGTGTAACCTAGATAAACAATAAAATCAGCGACTGTAATATTCCAGTCTGAGTGGCTTAGCTACACAAGATATCTGTGGGACACTCTAGATATAACCTGTCACTTGCTGATACTGTTATGAACAACATAAAAGCATGCCATTTATGGCCTATGGGTTGGTCTTTATACTAACCATGGACATTTACTGGGAATGCCTATTAGGAATATACACATATTTTTATAGGGACCCATCGGTTTCTATTCGGCACCTATGGAGTTAAGTCCATGTCACTAGGCAAAAGCTTATGTTACAACTTATATTATTAACCAATAGCTACAGGCCAGAGTGTAATGACCATTTCCTGCCACACAGTTTTATAGTGCTGGAAAGGAGTGGCCACTTCCTCTTTGGCTGCTGGTACTGAACAGGCTGGTTGCTCATTGAGCCTGGGATCAACAAGGGCCCAGTAAGCCACATGCCCTAACAGGACCCTTAACTGTTAGAGACCTAAATCAGGGACCAGGCCACCCCGTGAACGAGGGATAGCAAGATACAGGTTAGCATTTGTAATAGTCTCTCTAGAGAGAGAAGGATAGTCAGCTGTATTTAGTATGAACAGTTCTATGTTCCAACGAGGGGTGTTAGCAGGAAGAGATCTTCTTTACAAAGCTCCCCTGTGATGCTTTAAATGCAGGGATATCATTGTAATAGGGATTAGGGTTTAGCAGCAGCTACGCGGCCTTATCTGGTATTTCCACTCAGTCACATTATAGCCACAGGATCTTTGCATTGGAATTGATGTACCTTGACTATCCTAACTCTGAGGGATAATCCTTGCTGTGATTTGTGTATGAATATCTGCTAACACTCTACTATCCTGTGTAACATTTGCTATGATCCAAGCTCCTGTGTCAATATACCTAAACCTGGGGATATTTGCCTTGTGCATAATAAACCATCTGTTACTGTTTCATCATAAGAATCTCCTGGCGTCCATCTTTTACTATTTTTATAGCAACATAGCTTGTGAGTTGTAGTTACACTACCTCATCTGAATGGAATCTTCCACTTAGCGAAGGCCCTGATCCTGAAGTGTGAGTCCAATGTAACCCATGTTCCTCCACTAGCTGGACACCCTAACTATTTTGTGCTGTATAGCCCAAAAAAGCATTACATTTTGATTATTGTCTTGTTCTCCTGGATGAGCGTTAAAGTTGATATATATTGGTCAAAACCAGTGATCGCTCTTGTGCAATTTAAACAATCAGAGTGAAAATGCTTCAATTCTGTTTTACCAGTGTTCCAGAATAAAGCTACTGTATTACATTAAGAGACTGCAAAGTATCCCAAAGGATTAGGAGAGGCAGAATCTGTTGACAAGAATGTAGCAGATTTTTGATTCGATTCAATGTTTCCCAATTAGCGGACTAGCGGTCATACGAACAATCCACCATCCACAAATGTCAGGGACAAGACTAATTAGTACAGTTCCATCTACAATAGCTATAAGTACAACTGACTGAATAAAGTACAATTCTAATTAGTTGTGGAATTATTGATATAACAAGTCTAGGACTCAAAAAACAGATAAGGCATCCCCTACTACAGCCCTACATTAAATCCATATGGCTTGATATAACAGAGGTGTTATATGAGTGGAATAGTGCAATTATAACTAATTTTATTTGCTTGATGTTGAAGTTAGTGAGGAGACTTTGAACGAAATTCAGTATACAGTTATGGGATCCGCTATCCGGAAACCCATTATCCAGAAACTCCCGAATTACAGAAAAGCTGTCTCCCATAGATTCCATTATAATCAAATAATCCAGATTTTTAAAAAGTATTTCCTTTTTCTCTATAATAATAAAACAGTATCTTGTACTTAGATATAATTAATCCTTATTAACAAGTCCATTGGGTTTATTTAATGTTTACATGATTTTCTAGTAGACTTAAGGTGTGAAGATACAAATTATGAAAAGGCCTGTTATCCAGAAAGCCCCAGGTCCCGAGCATTCTGGATAATAGGTCCCATACCTGTATGGAATCCGTTATCCAGAAAGTGCTGAATTATGGAAAGGCCATCTCTTATAGACTCCGTTTTATCCAAATAATCCAATTTTTTTAAAACATATTTCCTTTTTCTCCATAATAATTACACAGCAACTTGTACTTGATCCAAACCAAGATCTTATTAATTTATTTAATATTTACATGATTTTCTAGCAGACTTAAGGGGATACTGTCATGGGGAAAAAAAAATTTTTTTTTCAAAATGCATCAGTTAATAGTGCTGTTCCAGAAGAATTCTGCATTGAAATCCATCTCTCAAAAGAGCAAACAGATTTTTTTATATTTAATTTTGAAATCTGACATGGGGCTAGACATATTGTCAATTTCCCAGCTGCCTCAAGTCATGTGCACTGATAAACTTCAATCACTCTTTACTGCTGTACTGCAAGTTGGAGTGATATCACCCCCTCCCTTTCCCCCACCCAGCAGCCTGGGTGGTAGGGTTGCCACCTTTTCTTGAAAAAAATACTGGCCTTCCTATATATTTATTTTTTTTCCTATTAATAACATTGGGCTCAATCATCAAAAATACCAGCCAGGTGGCAACCCTACTGGGTGGGGGAAACAATGATAAGGTAACTAGATAACAGCTCCCTAACACAAGATAACAGCTGACTGGTAGGTCTAAGAACAGCACTCAATAGTAAAAACCCATGTCCCACTGTGTACTATTCAGTTACATTGAGAAGTGCTGGCACAAGTCAAATGACCAGGGCAACTGGGAAATTGACAAAATGGCTAGCCCCATGTCAGATTTCAAAACTGAATATAAAAAAAAAATCTGTTTGCTCTTTTGAGAAATGGATTTCAGTGCAGAAGTCTACTGGAGCAGCACTATTAACTGTGTTTTGAAAAAAAAGATGTTTTCCCATGACAGTATCACTTTAAGGTAGGGATGCACCGAATCCAGGATTCAGCTTGGTATTTGGCCAAGTTTCGGCCATTTTAATCCGAATCCTTGTGCCTGGCCGAACCAAATACGACTTTTCGTCACAAAACAATTTGCATTTGCAAATTAGGGTTCTGATTCGGTTCGGTATTTGGCAATGCATTTGGGGGTTTGGCTGAATCCAAAATAGCGGATTCGGTGCATCCCTACTTAAAGGTATGAAGATCCAAAATACAGAAATATCTGGTATCCCCTGAGCATTCTGGATAACGGGTCCCATACCTGTATTGTAAATATCAGAGTTTTCATACATTAGAACTGTCCCCTTAAATACAATGGTAATCATTGCTTGAGTAAGAAATAACTATGGCGCCGATGTACTAGCAGGTGCAACATTTCACTAGGGCAACTAATAACGTCTCTATTTTCATTTTGTTGCAGAATAATCTGAACTGATAGCTGATAAGTGTTAGCACTTATGCTGGCGAAAGAGGCAACCGATCAGGACTGTTAATTATTCTGCATAGGTTAAAATGCATATGTTTAGCTTGCTGAATAAAAGTTTTATTTTCAGTCTTACTCTCTCTTTCTTTTTTAACCATAACCAGGACTATTTATAAATATTAACATATGCATAGCTGTATCCTTCTGTAACATCCTTGTGTTGTAATAGTATATGACTACCTTTATTTAAACATGCAGACAAATCTTAAATTGTGGCTTATTTGTTATTTCACTGCTTTGGAGTTAACCAATAGCTGAAATATCTCATAAACGTTAGTCAGGATTTACCCAAACATATCTACAGATGGAGCATATCACATTAGATCCTCTGTCTCTTCATCACTGTGTGACTATGTAAATTACTAGCTATTAATTACCCCTCTGCCAATGTACAGGGATGTTAGGTAAAGGCTCTGAGAACCAACCATGCATGTTTATTTTATTTAAAATGTACTGATTTGTTTTATTGTTTGGAAAAATATAAAACCCAGAACATTTTCTCATTGGGGCTTGACACAATAAGCCCCAATGTCAGAGTGCAGCTATAACCTCAGAACTTTAACCCTCTTATAATAAAAATCATATCAATATGGAGAGTAAAAGAGAAGATTTCTGGAATAAGGGTTGAATTAAACACAAAGATGGATAATAGACAAATAAGATCTTAGACTTATTATTAAATATTAAAGGGCTCCTAATCTTGTGACGTACAGTATCTTTTTATTACAGGTATTAATCCAGAAACCCGTTATTCAGAAAGCTCCGAATTACAGAATAGCCGTCTACCATTTTATCCAAATAGTCCACATTTTTAAAAATGATTTCCCTTTTCTCTGTAATAATAAAAAGCACTTGATCCAAACCAAGATATAATTAATCCTTATTGGAAGCAAACCAGCCTCTTGTGTTTATTTAATGTTTCCATGATTTTCTAGTAGAAAACCCCAGGTCCCAAGCATTCTGGATAAAAGGTCCCAAGATTTTATAAAGTCAAAACATTTAATGCAGTACTGTAAAAAAGAAACTACATACAGACAACATCTGATTTCTGACCAAAGCCTTGATCATGTCTGTAGAAAACCAACAGGTGAGAAGCTGATATAATTCATTGAAGATAAAGGGCATAATCAGAGCTAAATGTATATGGCATAGCCAATGCTGTACAGGAATTCTGGTTTGATGAGCACCATGATGTTAAAAGTACAGAATCAATGAGCATGGTTAGGTACATAAGGAATTCTGTGAAGTTTCAGTTCATTTTATTACAAAGAGCAAACAGAGCTTTGACACAGATATGACAAGGCACATAAATAGGCTATGTTTCTATTTGCAAAGCTCTGTGGATGAGCAGTGTATAAAATCTGCTAAGAATCACACCTGTCCCTGTTTCTTGTACAGTAAGAGTTTATTGCATTCTGCCTTATTAGGCATTTCCCCCCAGTAAACCTATTGATCTCCAGCAGCATATGTTCAAAATAAAAGGATATCAGGAAAGTCAATAGTGCAGGCATATGGAGCGTGAACCGCAAGCTGCCTGTCCACAAAACACATCAACTGGATCTGACAGCAGAGAAGATAACGCTGAGACAGAAATTCCCCCAACAGACCCTTTCTCTGATCTGGATAATAGTGACATGGCAAATAATCAGTTCAAGGTGTGACACCTAGATGTATACTAGAACAAGGAAAGAACACTGCATAATGTAAAACCATTTAAGTGTTGTGTATATGTGACCTTTGCTAGTCATCTTCTTACCACAAACACTAACTGTATCAATGCTATGAGGTCAATTAAATCAAACACAAAATGATTCTATGCTTGCCAGGAGTACATTTAAATTGCTTCAGCCCTGTTCAGTTGAGATGGATATGGCAGCTTTTCACATGGGTAAACTCACTGCATCAACAGCAGACAGATACACGTGGAAAGACTTAATCAAAGCAGATATCCGTTTCTTAACTTGATTCTGATGTCACCAAATACTGTGGAGTTTTTCCCTACAATGCCATCCACTAATACCTCCAGGTTGGGGGCTTTATGAAATAGGCATTAAAAATGTGTTTGCAGTTGTTTCAGAAAAATACACTGACCTAAACTGGAAAAGCTGTAGTTACTAATGTACTTGCAGAGGGAAAGATAATCAAAACTTTAAGTCCCCTCATATTTTCCTACAAAGCAAGGTGTCATGCTTTAAAAAAAAACTATACCACCCCCCCTGAACAATGTAGGTCTCTATAAAAAAATATTGCATCAAACAGCTCATGTATAAAACACTGCTTCATGTAAATAAAACATTATTTTCGAAAAATGTTTAAATATATAGGCACCTGAGAGCCACTCCTCAAAAGCTTCTGCAATAGGCAGAGGCCCTCAGGTGCCTATATATTAGGGATGCACCGAATCCAGGATTCGGTTCAGTATTTGGCCATTGTCAGCAGGCTTTGGATTCGGGCGAATCCTTGGGCCTGGCCGAACCAAATACGAATCCAAAAAAATCATGTGACTTTTCATCACAAAACAAGTGAGTAAAAAAAAAAATTTTCCATGCAGGAATGCTTTAACACTCCCACTCCCTAATTTGCATATGCAAATTAGGGTTCGGATTCGGTTCAGTATTCAGATTAATCTTATGCAATGGATTCGGGGGTTCGGCTGAATCCAAAATAGTGGATTTGGTGCATCCCTAATATATAGTGAATAAAGTACCCCCTCTTATAAAAATATAAGGATATTATAAGTTACCGAGGAGTTTCATGACCATCCGAGGTAACTTCTAATATCCTCATATTTTGCAACTGGGGGTACTTTATTTATTATACTATACAAGTTTCAGTGAGTCATGTGACAGAAATGACATCAGAACTCACCTTTTATAACTGATGACATCAGAACTCCCCGTTTATAAGGATATAATTTACAAGATATTTATGGCTTTTGTGTATTATATATAAATATATCCCTGCTCCCATGCTCCCTGGAGATGGTGAAGCTGGTGGTGTCCTATAGCCCAGGCCCAGCACTGCTGAGCAACTGTACTGAACAGCCACAAGGATTCTCTGAGACAGTCAGACAATTTTGAAAGTGTGGTACGCAGAGTGAAGAGTAACCTGGCACTGGGTGTTTTTTACAGAACAGGACGCAATTGCATTCATTGGGGGGGATGCATTACAAATTGCCACCCCCAGTCAATTTTACTGTACTTGTTACTTTCAGACCAGTGACTATGGCATGAACATAAGAATGAAGCTGGCTGCTTTTACGTGCACAGAGGTAAATAACAAGTCACTAACCAAAAGTCTTCAATAAATAACCAAGGTGTAGCAATGGACATTACAATGCAAGACAGCACTGCACTGGTTCTGCACTTTAAAAGAACTTTTAAAGAACTTGGCACGGGTTAATAGTAAAGGAACTTCCATCAACCTTGTTGAGATGTGGAGAAATGCAGCTTTTCAATAGCTGAAAAATTCACTTGTTATGGGAACATGTGCTCAGTCACCCACATGTGACAAGGATTCATTGGCAAAGCTATAGGAGACAAGGACAGAGAGTAGTGATAATCAGTAGTCATAGGCAGGTGTAGAATAATATTCCACTTTCAATAAGGTGGGCATGGAGAATTCCTGTTCTCTTTGGAATGTAATCAGAAATCACAGTAAGAAAAGCCTTAACTATAGCAGAATGAATATATCAGATATTTTTCAATTTAATTGGTTTATTAATCTTGCCATATTTGTGTCTGGCAGGAAGGTTTGCAGCAGTACAGAAAATGCACAGGGATGTCATGTGAAAATTCTGTACGCAATAGAAAGTAGTAGTCATTTGAAGTTACATTTGCATGACCCCAAAGACCATTTGATCTATATTTATTTGCAAAAGCTAAGAACTCCTTAACGAAGGGGAAAACTTTCACGAATAGTTCACAAAGGCAGCAGCAATGGTTAAAGTATTTATGACATATTTGGAACAGCTGGTTTTCATTGAAGCAAGAACATCAGGTAATCAACACTATGATGGTAGAGGAAAAATATCCTTTAAAATAGGTATTGATCTTATGGATGAAGTCTGCTTTCAAACCACAATAAAAATGTAAGCTTAATGGAAGTGGAAAAAATTTAGAATCAGCAGATGTCATTGTATTGACTTTTAATAGGGTTAACAGTCCCTATATGCCTTTTAATCCCCTACATGTTCTATTTACATATCTAGGTTATTGGTTAATAGATAAGTGACTACCTTGGAAAGGGTGGTGGTCCTTCCTCTTTGGCCTTCCATTCTCTCTCTAGGTGGATGTGTCTGGGTAGCTTGGCATCCACAATGCCCAATAAAGAATTTTGCTTTAGAAGGACAACCCTTTTGCCATAGCATGTTCTAGAAATGTAAGATAGTTATGCAATGCTAGAAATAGCAGCTTGTGTGCCGACAAGGACTGATTGCAGGAGGTAGCTTTCCCTAAGGGCTCATTCAGACGAGAAGATTCAAGGAGATTCGTCGCCTGGTGACAAAACACCCTCTAGCGCTAAAGTCTCCTGCGCCTATTCAGACGCCTATTCAGACGCGGCAACGCGATTTTCAAAGTCGCTCAAAATGGCAATTTCCACGTGTGAATAGGTGCAGGCGACTTTAGCGCTAGTGGGTGCAAGATATGAGCAAGCCATTCAAGGAGATTAGTCGCCTCAAAGACGTGGCGTTTTGTCACCAGGCGACGTATCTCCTTGAATCTTCTCGTCTGGATGAGCCCTAAAGGAAATAATAGATAATAGATAACAGATAACATCGTACAAAACAAATCCGTATGATTTTTGATTCATGTATGGTCGGAAAATGAGCAGACTGATATCAGCAGAAGACTATTTATTTAGTTTTTATTTTTATACTGAACAATTCCTTTAACTTTGAAACTGAAACCCACCAAGCTATCTTTACAGAACCTATATGCAGAACTGTATTCCTTAATTGAACCTTGATTTAGGCACAACAAAAAAGTCACCAAGACAAAAAAGGTCACCAAGACTAAATCGTCTCCATAAGAACGCCCATTGAGTTTAATGCAATTGAGCAAAGAAGAGACAAAAAAAAGTCATCACAAGGAAAACAACCCAGTGACTGTAATGCATTTGGAGCAGAAACAATTGTTGCATGCATAATAAATTGTTGCACGTAACAAATTTTTATGCTCATTGACTTCAATGCTTTTGCCATTTTGTGGCATTTCTTTGCAGTTTTACAATTTTTTTCATAGAGTGAAACGGGACAGATTTGCCCATCACTAAAATAACCAATTCTATCAGAGATATTGTATCTGTACATGTAGGATTTTTGCAATTGTTCCCCTTTAAGGGGAATATCCAGTCAAAAATGGTTATCCTGTATAATGAAAGAAAATGTAATCGTAAATCTAAGATAGGGTAATTTAGACCCTACCAACCAGATTGCTGAAATTGCACACTGGAGAGCTGCTGAATAACAAGTAAATACCTAAAGTTAAATAGCTCAAAAACCCCAAATAAAAAATGAAAACCAATCGCAAATTTACTCAGAACATCACTCTCTACATCATACTAAACGTTAACAAAGGTGAACAACCCCTTTAACATAAATGTCAAAATATATGTTATATAACAAAATGAAGCATACATTTAGAGGGTTAATTAAAAAAAACTCCGGTCTGGCTTTTTGGGGCAAAACGCAAACTTTCAGGTTCTTCTTTTAGAACTCAAAATTTCAGATATTTATTAAAGCCAGATGCCGCAAAAAGCCCAGATCAACCATCTCAGACCTGCCATGGTTGTGTACCCAAACCCATTAAATTGAGCTTTTTTGTTTAAAGGGCAAGGAAAGTCTAAAATAGAATAAGGCTGTAAATGCTGTATTTTGTATACTAAACATAAACATGAACTTACTGCAGCACAAGCCTAATCAAACAAATGATTTATGCTTTCAAAGTTGGCCACAGGGGGCTGTCATCTTGTAACTTTGTTATACATCTTTGCAAGACTAGACTACATACACATGCTCAGTGTGGCTTCTTAGGGATCGTCATAAATGATAAAAAAAACAAAGCTGCTTGAGTTCTGCATGGCTAGTAAGTAAGGCAGGGGTTCCCCCCCCCCCCCCGCTGTTCATAAGTATGATTGTTTCCCTGCCAGAAGTTAGGGACCATCTGACAATTCCTATCCACAGCAGCAAATGAAGGGAGAATTTCACTGCATACAGTCAGGTTTCTTATAAAAACGGTACACATTTTTTAAATTAAAGTTTATTGGAGATTTTTTTTTTTTTGCCTTTCCTTGCCCTTTAATAATAAATAAGGTAAAATCGGGTATGAGGGTTTGGTTGTGGTTTTTTTATTTAAAAAATTTGATAAATTTGGATTTTAGTAAATAACCCTCACCATGTAGGTAGGCTAAAGCTAATCAGTAATTTGCCTGGATGGAATCTGAAAAAAGAATTCATTAGTATTAGAATTCATTAGTATATCTTACAGAGGAAAGTAAAGTCTCCTAGATGATAAAAACTGCTTAAATGCTGCATATCATAATATAAAAATAGTGAAATGAACAACAAATCTTTGCCAATATTGTTCCCAAACTATTTAAAACCTAGTATTAAAAGTATCATAATAAATTGTGTAGTGTTTTCTGTGTATGTAGAACTGCATGTTCATATTGTGCTTTCCTGCGGGGTTGTGCTAATTAGCCATCAAACTGGAGTCTCTTTAATAACATCATATAATGAGCCATTCCTATATTTGCTTGATAGATATTTGCTTGTTACAGTGTGTTTCAGATCTAAACCACGCAGCTGGATTCTCACAATGATATCCCATGATCCATGGCTGCATCTTTAGAGGAGAAAAGCATGTTTGTGGTTATTGTAAATAAGTTTGTTACATAAAACACTTTCTTAAATCAACGGAAATAAGCAAGGGATAAGTTGGGAAAATTAACACATTAAATCTGGTTTTACACAGCTCTCAAAATGTATGAGAGTTAAAAAAAAAACAAACCGGAAAGGGGAAGAATGTTTTATCCTTTAAAACATTGCCATGCAACCTGGTGCCCTTAAGATGTTTTTTAGTATGCAGAAACTTTAACAACATCTGGAGAGCTGCATGTAATATTCATTCATTTTTTGGACACAACAGAATGGGGGACACCAGGGTAAGCAGAGGAAGGTTAACTCTTGGTGAAGAAAAGTCTTAAATTATCAAATTTATTGTATCTAATGTAGTTATTGTATCTATATTAAGGTTAGGGTTGCCACCTTTTCTTAAAAAAAATACCGGCCTTCCTATACATTTAGGTTTTTTTCCTATTAATAACATAAGGATCAGCCATCAAAAATACCGGTCAGGCCGGTAAAAAACCAGCCAGGTGGCAACCCTAATTAAGGTATGGGATCAATTATCTGGAATTCTGGGGTTTTCTGGACAAGGCTCATTCCAAAATTTGAATCACCCTATCTTAAGTCCACTAAAAGCATGATAAGCATTAAATAAACAACAGGATTTTTTTTTGTCCACCAACATGGATTTATGCAGCTTAGTTATCAAGTTCAAGGCATACAGGGATTATACAACCGCTTAAAATTCTGGTGCTTTTTCTGTTCCTTGCTCTTGAAACAATTAATTCTCCCGGCATAGAATGTGCTTGCAAAAAAAAAAAACAACTGTTTAGCTCCAAGCTGACAGCTAAAATTGGGTGCGTTTTTAGCAGTGAATTAAATCCACGTTTATGTCCACTTATTCTCTGCACCACCCACTGTTACTGTGATGAGGCCGCAGACTACAGGCAGACCATTACAGTGCTGAATGGGTTCATCTACAATTAATAAATGCTTTGAAGTCTTAAGCAATTTTTTCTGAGACACTAGAAATGTTAGAAGGAAAACAATTTCTGTAATCATTTCAAACCCCAGAAGCAATTTCAAATTAGTTTTGGTTTTACCCAAGACTGCATATTTCTACTGTCCCCAGAACATAAAAACAAGCCCTGATTGAAGGTATTCAGGCATGAAATACCTTCTTTAATCACAACTTGATGGACTGGAAAAATCCAGCTACAGAAGGGCATGGCAACATCACCTCCTGATAATAAAAGGATGGAACCAAAGATAAAGCCTGTTGTACTGGCCCAATGGGAAACCATGAAAATTCCTGGTGGTCCCAGGTGTCAGTAGGCCCTCCTGCTCAACCAACTAGTTTGCCTCATACACCTGCACCTTTGTCATTCCTCTTTTCTATGTGTGAACAAAGCAAAGAAATGGAGAGTAGGTATGTAAATGGAAGAGACTATAATAAGGAAATGGAGTAAGGAGAAGAGGAAAAATATTTGGAGAGTTGGTATATGGTCCAAGGCCTTCTGGTTAGTCCCTTGCATCCCAGTCTGACAATGTTGGGCACTTTCAATAAAGTCTTGGGTTGGTACAAAAGAACAAAATTATTTACATATACCAGGTAACATATCCTTCACCTACAAAAGAATGGCATAAAAATAGGTGGAAGACTGTGGTGATGAACCGCTGCCTCCACATGTGTTACACAGAGGTGCAGAAACTATTTGTTGCTGGGATACTAATGGAGGTCAACTTTCATTCCTTCTGCTAACATTATCAGAACACAATGAACAATGCAACGTTAACTCAACATTGAACAGGTTTAAATTCCTGTTAAAAAGAAATGTAATTGTTAGTTCACCTTTAAATTAGCATTTAGTAGATGGTGACAATTTGCGATTGGTCATTATATTTTATTAAGTCGTCTTTCAATGGTTTCGTTTTTTGTTAAAGAGGAAGTATCGCAAAAAAATAATATAAGACTAATCATACTGAAATAAGAAACTTTCTAAATACAATCAATTAAAAATGATGCTTTGTTTCTGAAATAATCACTTTTATGTTTACTATACATCTCAGCATCCGTTTCTCTTAATTCTGTCTTCTTGCAGCAGTTGGGTGTCAGCTATTAATTGACAGTTAGATCCAATATTGACAGTTAGATCCAATATATCATAGGGGGCTTTCTTTCTTAGCAGATGAATTATAGCTCACTCAAATAACTGATTTCAGTAGATCCAATATATCAGTAGATCCAATATATCATAGGGGGCTTTCTTTCTTAGCAGATGAATTATAGCTCACTCAAATAACTGATTTCAGTACAAACAAAATCTAAATAAAATAACTGCCTTTTACACAAATCTGGCAGAGATAGGTTTTATTGTAACAATTTTAACAGAGTGAGCTCTAATACATCTTCTAGGCAAAAAGAGTACCCCCTGTTGCAATATATGAGGATATTAGAAGTCACCGAGGATATTAGAAGTCACCTTGGATTTCCATGGCCTTCGGCCTCGTGTTTTTATATGGTCATGGAACTCCTCGGTAACATAATATCTTTATATTTTACAAGAGGGGGTAGTTTATTCACTATATAATCATAAAAAAGCAAGACTTTCCTACAGCTGCAAGTCAATGAAAGGCAGCTTAGTTAAATTCAGCCACCCCCTTCCTGAGGCAAATTGCTATTACTGATTAAGTCACAAGCTTGTGGGTCTGGGGACAGGTTAATAAGCCACTGCTCTGATGGGCACAACAATGAATATAATAGAGTGGTGTCATCTATACTGCCATAAAATGTTGCTCATGCTGTGTGACATTCATTAAATTATAATATGTATCATTGATTTGTCTGTGAGGTCTGTACTCTTCCTCGATCAATATTGCATTTAAATTTTCATATGCACAGCTGGTGATCTCCTTCACTGTAAGGGGGTCATCATTTATGATGGAGCATACTCATGCTCTAGGGTAATTCCCCACTCAGAGTCCATGTTATTCAGGGTCATGCATAGTGACTGGGAACAACAGCAAACTATTTTTCCTAATTCAGGAATGGTGTAATCTACAGTATTTTTGTTTTTTTAGTGAGCGTAACAAAAATAATACAGATAGGCCAAATCCTTACTCTCCAACTTTGATGTTCTGAACAACATTATTTATCAACAGATACCTGTCATATATCAGTCAACCAACAAACATCTAAATCTTATTAGATTAAATAGTTCACCAACTTCTTAGCATTGAAAACAAGCATCAGCTATCTAGATGTAAAGAAGAAGGTCACTTTTGAATAAACATTTAGTACATTGTAGACAGACCAATTTAAGAAAGATTTTGGTCTTTTTTATTTCTTATTATTTATAGTCTTTGGCTTTAATTGATATCTAATTTATGGGACATCAGCAAAAAAAATATGTTTAACGTGTTTAATATTCTTGTGTATATTTTATGAGCCCTTAGCCGTCTTCACTTCCTATTTGGTAAGGTGATTATGTCTTAGCAAACTGACAGCATTTTCAATTCCAAGACAAAGTGATGCAAAACAAACAAATAAGTACAGTTGTGCTCATATGTTTACATACCCTAGCAGAATTTATGATTTCTTAACCATTTTTCAGAGAATATGAATGATAACACAAAAACTTTCCTTTCATTCATAGTTAGTGGTTGGCTGAAGCCATTTATTGTCAAACAACTGGTTTTACTCTTTTTAAATCATAATCACTCCACAAACTACCCAAATGACCCTGATCAAAAGTTTACATACCCTGGTGATTTGGCCTGATAACACGTACACAACTTGACACAAAAGGGTTAGAATGGCTATTAAAGGTAACCATTTTGACCTGTGATCTGTTTGTTTGTAATTAGTGGGTGTTTATAAAAGGTCAGTGACTTTCTGGACTCCTGACAGACCCTTGCATCTTTCATTCAGTGCTGCACTGATGTTTTTTGGATTCTAAGTCATGGGGAAAGCAAAAGAATTGTCAAATGATCTGCAGGAAAAGTTACTTGAACTCTATAAAACAGGAAAGGGATATAAGAAAATATCAAAGGAATTGAGAATGCCAATCAGCAGTGTTCAAACTCTAATTAAGAAGCGGAGTATTAGGGGTTCTGTTGAAACCAAACCAAATAAAACTAAAATATCAGCCACAAGACGCAAGATAAAACCTAAAATAACTTCAGGTGAAATACAGGACTCTCTGAAATATTTGGTGTGGCTGTTTCAAGATGCACAATAATGAGGCACTTGAGGAAAGATGGGCTGCATGGTGGAGTTGCCAGAAGAAAGCCATTACTATGCAAATGCCACAAAGTATCCCACTTACAATACAAACAGCACAGAGACAAGTCTCAAACCTTCTGGCACAAAGTCATTTGGAGTGATGACACTAAAATGTTATGTTTTGGCCACAACCATAAAAACTACATTTGGAGAGGAGTCAACAATGCCTGTGATGAAAGGTGAACCATTCCTACTGTGAAACATGGTGGTGGATCGCTGATGTTTTGGGGATGTGTGAACTACAAAGGCACAGGAAAATTTGGTCAGAATTGATGTCAAAATTAATGCAGTAATTTATCAAAAAATAGTGGAGGAAAATTTGCACTCATCAGCCCGGAAGCTGCGCATGGGACGTACTTGGACATTCCAACATGACAATGATCCAAAACACAAGGCCAAGTTGACCTGTCATTGGCTACAGCAAAATAAAGTGAAGGTTCTGGAGTGGCCATCTCAGTCTCCTGACCTCAATATCATTGAGCCACTCTGGGGAGACCTCAAACGTGCAGTTTATACAAGACAGCCCAAGAATTTATGGGAACTGGAGGCTTTTTGCCAGGAAGAATGGGCAGCTTTACCATCTGAGAAGATAAAGAGCCTCATCCACAACTACCACAAAAGACTTCAAGCTGTCACTGATGTTAAAGGGGGCAATGCACAGTATTAATAATTGGGGTATGTAAACTTTTGATCAGGGTCATTTGGGTAGTTTGTGTAGTGATTATGATTTAAAAAGAGTAAACACAGTTGTTTGACAATAAATGACTTCATCCAACCACAACCATGAGTGAAATAAAAGTTTTTGCGTTATTATTCATATTCTCTGAAAAATGGTTAAGAAATCATAAATTCTGCCAGGGTATGTAAACTTATGAGCACAACTGTAATTAAAATGCAGAAAACGGACTGATTGTAAATTTTCCTATAACTACTGCTGCTTACACCATAATAAAAACTAATTTTAAGGTGAACTACTCATTTATAGGCAGAACATACCTTAATAAACATTGGATCAATGAATGGGTCTTGACCTTAATATAATTTAAAAAAAAAAAGTAATTATCTGTGGTTTTTGTTATCTCTTGAGCTACACAGAGGAAAAAAAGTCTAACTGTACATTCCCACCTTTTGGTTTGTACAAGATGATTAAAGCTAATAAGCCCTGAGAAGCCCTCTGTACAATCACACACCCCTCCCCCCTGCTGCAGACTTTGTTAGGTTTTTATCATATTAGCTTATTATACACCAGGCCTATTAGTAGACTATTCATTTGACCTATGATCCATTGTGTGTGGATTGAATGTGATTTTCAGTTGCCATGTTCATGCAACAAATAATATAAAAACAGCAAAAGCCACAGTGATTGAATTCATGTTGGAAAAGGAGGTATTTATTTTATATAAAACATATTTCCAGATACAAGTTGCCATTTCTGTGAATTTTTTAGCTATTTAAAAAATGAATGCACTAATGATCTAATTAGCTACAGTCTAGTCTAGCCCTGTGAATGATTTAATGGAATTGTTCAGTATAAAAATAAAAACTGGGTAAATAAAGAAATAAAAAATATTTCTAATACAGTTAGCAAAAATATAATGTATAAAGGCTGGAGTGACTGGATGTCTAACATAATAGCCAGAACACTACTTTATGCTCTGCAGCTCTCTTGGTTTCCAAGGAGTCAGTCAGTAACTAATTTTAGAGGGGGCACATGGGAAACATGTTTTGAATCTGAGCTGAATGCTAAGGATCAACTGCAAACTCACTGAGCAGTTATGTCCCATGTGGCCCCCCTTAGGACCCTTACACACGGGCGTTTATGACCTGCGTTCCGGAACGCAGGGGAGCGCAGGTCATAAACGCCCGTGTGTAAGGGCCCTTAAAGTTGCTGACTAACTCAGAGTTAGAGAGCTGAAAAGCAGTGTTCTGTTCTGTTAAGCGGCCATACACGGGCCGATAAAAACTGCCGACAGACAGCTTATCGGCCCGTGTATGCGGCCCTCCAACGGGCTTTCCCGATCGATATCTGGGCAAAAGTCGCCAAACGAGCGGATCTCTCAGTGTATGGCCACCTTTAGACATCCAGCCTTTATTCATTACATTTTTGGCTAACTAACTATATTAGAAACATAATTTATTTTGCACAGACTACCTTTACCTAGTTTTACTTTTACACTGAATTGTTTCTTTAATGCACCAACTTCAGGTCAGCTCTAGCCAAGTTCAATTCAATGTTGGCTACAGACAGAAAAGGTCAGGTAAAACAATCCCAGAGAAGCTTGCATAAAATTGTAAATGTTACTATGTAGGCAGTTGCTCTAGGTGATGCCTTCGAGTTTGAATTTAAACATTTGCCTCAAAGAGAATTGCCATATTAGTTACCAAACAATGTAAACTCTTTCGGGCTCGGGCCCTTCTAACCTAGAGTTGTCCGCTCAAGGTGCTCAACCACTGGAGGTAAACGTTAAACCTGCCATTTTTGTCTTATTTATCCTAAACTGGTAAATTGCCACAATAAAAGCATCTCCTTCTATCCCATGCTCATAGATTATGAAATATTATAGTTACTAAAGTACTAAACACTACTTAAAAACAATCCAAATATACAGAAATTTGCTGATAAAGTATATTGAAAGGCTATTTGGGTGGGTCTACCAGAACCAGTGATGAGGATATGCCAAAAATAACATGGGGAATGTACAAGACAACCAAATCATAAGATTCAGAAGTATTTTTTTGTTTGTTTGCAGGAAAATCCATGGTTTTTACAATGAAACTAAACTCCTGCTTTGAACAACAGGTGCTAACCAGGGGAAGGTCACACGCGGATACTTCTGCACTAATGTTTTCTATGAATTTGCATAGAAATCAATAACTAAAACAATGAGCTGAAAACCCTGTGTGTACTCTGGAAACAAGTGAAAAGTGCAGTTTCCCCAAGGACCCATCCTTGCGTTAAAAGCACCAAAATATTCATAGGAGACCAAGACAATTTCCAGACATTGAAAAAAAAAAAACACCCTGAATGTTTTGTTAGGAAAGGATAATTACAAAGCTAAAAACACAGAGAAAACAACAGATGGAAGTGCAAATGTTTTTATAGTTGGCTGAGCAGAAAGCAATTCTAATGTGTGTCTGCAGCGAGCGCTGCCATAGTCACAAGAATTGAGAATCTATCCACACATACGAATCATAAAGTGCTTGTAATATGCAAAGGTCTCAGACAGAAGGAAGAAGTTCAGAATGGCTTGTGTATAAAGCACAACAGAGCGATGCAGCACAGCAGCTAGGGATGAGCTACGCAGACTTCTCTGTGACGCTCACTGCTGTTCGCAGCAGGACAATGATTTGCTGGTCACCTTGGAAACAAAGCTGCTGGCGAAACAAACAATGTGTAGTTTTGATCTGTATTTATATAAGTGTGTAAAATATGCAAATATTACAGCTTTTATACTTCTACAGCGTGGAAACCTTTGCATGACATTTTTACATCAAAAATTGGTGAGCGCCTGCCAGAAAACACGAGGAAAAAACGAAAGAACGCTGCAGGAACACGCTACGAAAGATCGCTGCAAGAAGTCCAGAAGCCAAATGATTGCTTTGGCACAAAGGACTTTGAGTGAACTTGCGGACTGGCGGGGTTAGCTTCACTGGACGTTTTAATGATACGCATTCTAAACATGAATACCATGTGACTGCATTTTTTAATATATATAGTAGAATTGCACTATTTGCTGCTGCATCTATCCTACAGTGCACACCGGGAGGTGCGTACTACCATAGAAGAGGATTTTGGTTTTATTTGCATTTGCAATAATTCAGTTTGTGAGTACCCACCCGAGAGTATACTCTGAGGAGAGTCTATTAACATTTGAAATATAGCTACCAAAGGTGGCAGTGAACCAAGGGGGCTGCACATAATGTGGTGTATTTAGGTAGAAAGGCTCCTGATCACAAGGAGTTAAATTTAACAAACAATATCGCCCTATGTCTGTTTGTTCTATCCTGTGCCTCTGGCGCTGGCTTTTGTTATAGGTAATTCAAATTAACATGGCATTGCTTGGTATGGTAACGCTGCCTATCTCACCAGTCTTTATGAGTCCATATCTAAATGACTTCTGGTGTAAAGCTGTGGCATAGTGAAGCAAAGTATAAAGTTTTGTGACAATGCTGAACTGTAGAGTGGAAAGTGATTGGAACCTATATAAAAGCACGAGTGGATCTATATCACTACCTGAGATTGCCTCTACTATAGTAACCCTTAAACTGGGTCATGGTTCAAGCAACGAACTTGCTGCACCCTAATCCCACAAGCCAAGTGGACCGTATGCATCAAAAAACATACAGGGGCCCATTGTTATTACCAGTGTTTCCTTTTATTTTCACAGGTGTATCTTGACCCTTATGGTGTCAGAATTTGGGCAGGCTCTTTAATCACCTAGCCTCTCATTGGCTATTTATTGCTAATTCTCACTTTGTACAGTGTTTTCCTTGATAAAGGTCCTTGTGTGGGACTGAAACGTTGGATAAATAAACCTTTTCTTATTTTTGACAAGTTTTGTCACTTTTGTTCAAATATAAACTCAAGGGATGAAAACATAATTATACCTCTTTATAGATCCCTAGTAAGGCCTCATCTGGAGTATGCAGTGCAGTTTTGGGCTCCAGTCCTTAGGAGGGATGTGAATGAGCTGGAGAGAGTGCAGAGACGTGCAACTAAACTGGTTAGAGGACATTATAGACAAATATCAGGGGACCTTTTTACCCATAAAGAGGATCACCGCACCAGAGGCCACCCCTTCAGACTAGAAGAAAAGGACTTTCATTTGAAGCAGCATAGGTGGTTCTTCACAGTGAGGACAGTGAGGTTGTGGAATGCACTGCCGGGTGATGTTGTGATGGCTCATTCTGTTGATGCTTTTAAGAGGGGCTTGGATGATTTTTTGGACAGACATAATATCAAAGGCTATTTTGATACTAAACTCTACAGTTAATATAGCTATGGGCATATATGGTTTGTGTTTGAAAGAGTGGAGATGTGTGTGTGTGTATGCTGGGTTTTTAATTTGGAGGGGTTGAACTTGATGGACTCGGTCTTTTTTCAACCCAATTTAACTATGTAACTATGTAACTGTCAGTGGCGTAACTACTCGCTGGTGGGCCCTGGTGCAGGATTGACACCTGGGCCCCCCTATCGGGCTCTCCCCCTAAGAATTGCACATTGGAGTTCTCCTAGCCTCTCCAGTGGGCCCGGAGAGGGATCAGGCCCTGGTGCAATTGCACCCCTTGCTCCCCTGGTAGTTACGCCACTGAATACTGTGAGTGCCATCACTTCTACATTATATATATATATATATATATATATACTACTCGTCAATAAAGTAAATGTGCCTGGGTGCAAAAGGCAAACACATAAATAACAGTCCCAAAAGAGGCCATGCACTCCACTCACAGGCCTTATTGATGAGAAAGTGGTGTTTATTCAGCAAAAAAGTCTGTCACTTTTTTGCTGAATAAACACCACTTTTTCTTCCTGTCCTGTGAGTGCATGGCCTCTTTTGGGACTGTTATTTATGTGTTTGCCTTTTGAAATGGAGTCAATAGGAGGCAGCCTACAGATAACCTGTATGTGTGTGTATGCACACACAGTTAGATAATCAGACTCCCATTTTCACTAGTTTTGCTGTAGAACAAAAATGATACAAGTGCAAGTTAATAGAAATGTAGCAGTGAATATGAACTAATCACTAATGGACTAATAACAAACTAATGCAAGGAATTAATTATGCATTGCAATTACCATTCATGCCAGGTATTTTGGGTAATAAAACAAACATTTGGCGAAAAAAAATACTTGTTTCAGTAAAACAAAGTGAAACAGCTGGACATGTGTGTATATTTGGGAGTATACCTGGAATCTGCAATACCCTGCCTTTTTTTCCATAGATTCTGTGAAGGTTGCATACAGTCTGATTTACTCTGGTTCTCTCTTAACAGTAACCTAGAAGAACTCGCCTATTTGTTCATATGGCTGTTCATATTGTTCATATGGTTTCTTTTGGAAATCTTTTTAGTGAAGAGTGAAGCTGGCCATACATTATAAGATCCGCTCAATAAGCAAGGTCACTGTTCAGGCAGGTATGTCGGCCGGTGCCATACATGTGCTTATAAGAAACCTTGCAGACAGAGCATCTTTTACTATCCCATGTATGGCCACCTTAAAGGGCACCAATCACAGCCAAAACCAAACACATATTAACAATCTAACCAGTACAACCTAAACATGTTTAATCAAACTACATATACAGTTTTTGGGGGGAAAACAGCAGTTTTTTTAAAAATCCCATGCTTTGTCAAATGTTATCTCACTGAGCGAGTCTATACTGTGACTACAAGATGCAAATGAGTTCACGAGCATGTTCAGATTGTAGCACTGCCCTGAGTATTCTACCCAGAATGCCTAGCTTTAGTAAACTCTAGAAGTATCAAGAGAAGGGCACACACCAACTTCCACAAGGTGGCAGCACTAAAACAGAAGTTTGGCAGATTTCAAAATAGCTTAGAAGGTTTATTAGGCAAGCAAGAAATTTCAACTGAGCATGTGCGAGATTTCAGAGCTACAGTTGGCTGTGAAGATATAGGTAGGAGGAGTCAGTGAAATCCAAGATGTCTGCCTCAGCTAGAACTGCAGTGGAGATAGGGGAGATTTTGCAGAAGGTTTAGTGAGCTGATCATTTACATTATACAAATAATTCTAACTGTTTTAAAAATCGGATTTCTTGAACTTTCACATAATGTATTTACTTAGTAAATCATTTTAGTTATGATTGGTGCCCTTTAAGTTGAGGTTTATTTATGCTGGCAGTAGAATAAAAGAGTGACAGCTGCCTTGACAAGAAAAACAGGTCATAGTGGAGAGAGTTCTTTCTTCGTGTGACAGAGTATGACCACTGCTGGCTGAAACCCAGTGACAGGCGGGTTTTAAAAATATTTTGCCGGTTTTTGGGGGGGAAAAACCGGTAGAGGTCCCTTGAACAATTTGAAGTTGTTAATAATGTGGGATCTTTTTCCAATGGGTTTCATGAAAAACTTGAAAGTTTTTTCCAGTGTAAATTGGCTGATTTTTTTTCCATTCGAGTTTTTTCTTAAATCGGAAAGTACTCAAGTTGTGAGTTCATTCATGGTATAACAAATTCGCTGCATTTATCTATTAGAATGATTACTGGATTTAATATAATATCCATATGTACCTAGGTATTAATTTCTTATATAAAGATGTTTTTAACTCTAAAATGTCTCTAACAGCAAATTCAGTTCATTCAGGAAATACACAGTGACCTCACTACATGATCACACACAATGCAGTGACATCACCTAGGGAGACCCTTTAGGAGAGGACTACATTAATGTTCCACTGTGGTAACTTAAAAAGTGTGGTCTGGAGGGCCTATGTAAAGTGACCTTATAGTCCATCCATAATGTATTTTTGCTATATGCATTAGAGGAAAAGGTTTTTACTTTAGAGAGCCTTAAAGGATAAACAAACCTGTAATAAAAAAAAGAACCTACCGCCTTACCCTACATAGACCCCCTCCCTCCTCCCCCGGGCGAATGCCCCTAACTCTTTACTTACCCCTCAATGCAGATTCTGTTCAGAGGAGTTCACGGGCACCATCTTTAGCCGCTTCGGTAATCTTTGGAATGAGACCGGCGTGTTGGCAATGTTTGGCATATGTGCAGTTGTCACATGCTCATGCGCCGATACGCCGGTCTCATTCCACAGATTACCGAAGAGAAGAAGATTGCTGCCTTGAACTCCCCTGGACAGAAACTGCACGGAGGGGTAAGTAAAGAATTAGGGGCATTTACCGGGGGTGAGCAGCTAGGGGGAAGAAGAAGGGGGTCTTTGTAAAGTAGGGGGGGGTAGGGTTTTTTTATTGTGGGTTTGTTTCTCCTTTAAACTCATACAAGGCTTGACAGCTACCTTGATTATGGGCTCTCTCTGGAAATGAAGAATACTGCAGGCTTCTATTTAGCGCTAAGGATGAAAAACATTTCCAAGGCAACTAAAACAGTTTTTAAGGAATCAATCCCATCATGATTCCTTAACCCTTTATATTAAACCCTGAAGTCAATATGTGACTTTGAATACTGACCCAAATTACAAGAGAGTGCTGCATTTTGAGGCTATCCATTTGTCACAATGATAAAGGAAAATCCACTCACATATTAAGAATAATCGAGATAACTGACACCTGCCACAAGATCGCTTAATGAAATTTCATTTTGGAGAACAATACAAATGTCACCCATCTTCTATGAAACAAGCCAGAAGGAATCTGACTATGACCTTCACTAGAGAATGAAGACGGTAACGACATGTCCTAGATAATGGCAAACAAAAAACAATAAAGCATGTGTCTGATGATAATAAAACAAAAGGATTATTCTTCAGCTTAATAAAGATCTACTAAAATAGGAGATGTTTAAGGATGAAAACATGTAAATACTCAGTGTTGTATTGATCATAATTTACAGGAAAATAGAGGATTAGAGGAATTTGAGATTAATAGTTCAAGTGAAAGCAAAACCACAGTTTAATAAATCATTGGAAAAAAAAAAAAGGGAAAGCCACCTAAATGTAATAACACACGTAGTTTAGACCAAGATTAGATTTGAGGGCTAGATATTTTTACACAACAGATAATATGCTGCTACATTACTAAAGTATAGTCCTTTATCTATTTTCTTGCTTAGCAGCTAGTTTAAAGAGAAACCGAACCTGGTTAGGGTGAGAAGGACTGAAAGGAGCCAAAAAGCCCTTCACAAGCAATAGCATGCAAAGTGAAGCCTTCTGAAATCAGAAGGTATTTACTTGTCTCATGCCATACATATAGCACTGCCTAGATAGCAAAAATGAGAGTTTTATTCTCCCATAATGCATCATGGGCGGAGACATGTAAATCACTCCTTTATGTCCCTGTGGCCAACTATGCATCCAGAACCGCTGGTTTATAGCACAGATATAGCCTAATGGTTCAGAGCCATATATCCAAACTTGCAGACAGCCTGTTTCGATCTTGTTAGATCTCATCAGTGCAAGATATTGGAACATGGCTTCTGAGAGGTAGGACTTGGAGAGCAGCTCTGAACCATTAGGCTGTATCTGTGCTATAAACCAGCGGTTCTGGATGCATAGTTGGCCACAGGGACATAAAGGAGTGATTTACATGTCTCCGCCCATGATGCATTATGGGAGAATAAAACGCGCAGCTAGTTTAACTGATGCACTTTGCACATTAAGGTGATTAAGTAAGTAGACTCCTTTGCCACAATAAGCAAGTCAATTTGTCTCTATCATTTCATAAACCAAAATATAGATTTTATACTTGGCAAATTAATCTTTCAGCCAGTGGTTTGTATATCCCTGAGGGTACATTTGGCAGAAGAATGCCAGCATAGAAAATAAAATGCTCATCTAGTTTTAACAAAGACTTACTGTTTTTAAGTAGCTTATTGTTTTTATATAAGCTTTCCTCGCAAGTTATGGGGTACTTAGGTGGAAAGAATTGACAGGGAACGCTTTTGAGAAACTCCATAGTTCATTCATTTTCTTACTCCAGGAATAGGATTGGTTATCCGGAAACTAGTGATGTGTGCATTGGGTGAAACCCAACCCTAACCCACCCTCCCTCCACCCGTGCCAGCCCAAGCCCGACTTCTGGCTTCCATTTATAGACCCACGGCGACTCACCCCGCTGACATCGCAAAAGGGGCGGGGCAAGCAGGCGTGCGTCTATGAAACAAGGAACCCGGCAGTGTAAGGTGGCAAGCGGGGAGATCACGAAGAAGAGCTCAACCCGGACCCTACCACCCAAACCGGCAAATGGGGGTCCCACGGGTATCGGGCCGGCCCTGCACATCCCTCCTGGAAATCTGTTATCCAGAAAGCTTCAAAAGTATGGAAAGGCCATCTCCTATGAGTTCTATTTTATTCAAATCAAAATTTTTAAAAATCATTTCCTTTTTCTCTGTAATGATAAAACAGTACCTTGTACTTGATCCCAAGTAAGATAAAATTAATCCTTATTAGAAGCAGAACAACATAGTCATTTGAGTTTAAGGTATAAGATTAGTTATCTGGAAACCCATTATCCAGAAAACTTCAAAATTATAGAAAGGCCATCTCCTATATGCTCTATTTTATTCAAATAATCCAAATTTTAAAAATGTTTTTTATTTTTCTCTGCTATAATAAAACAGTAACTTGTACTTGATCCCAACTAAGATATAATTAATCCTTATTGGAAGCAAAACAACAGTCATTTTATTTTAAAGTATAGGATTAGTTATCTGGAAAGCCATTATCCAAAATGCTTCAAAATTATGGAAAGGCCATCTCCTATAGGCTCTATTTTAACCAAATAATACATTTTTTAATTTTTCTCTATAATAATAAAACAGTACCTTGTACTTGATCCCAATTAAGACATAATTAATCCTTGTTGGAGGCAACACATTATTTGATTTTAACATGAAGACTTTAGCATCCAATTAAATAAAGAAAAAAAAATTGAATCTTTTTGGGAATAGATGGGAGAGTAGATTATCTATGTTGATATTCCATTTTTATATGCGTGAACAGGGTTTTCAATGCAATTGCTGACAACAGTGGTACATGGCTGTAGTCAATATAATAAATGTATATGTAATGCATAATAAATTCCTAATTTGATCATATAATCTGCATGTGTAGTGTTCCTGCTTGGGGCAAGCAGAAGACCCCCTGAGTACAGTCAGCAAGCAACATCATCAGAGTTATATGGGTATATGAGTGGAAACTCAGCATCCATTTTTACCTAAAATGGTAACACAAGATGGAAGGGATATAACTACCCTACAGATGTACAGCAAATGTCCAAAGCACAAAGAACTGATATAACTACAAGGAGTTATTTGCTTGCATTTGCTTAAGTAAGATCCAACAAAGCAACAGCTGTGGTACAAAAACCTTAGTAAATTTCAAAGTTCAGCTTTTGTACAGAAAACCAGATACCAAATGATTCACTGACAGCTGGCTACTGCAACAATCAAATGCAAGTTCTAGATGAGCACTAATTAACTCCATCAGCACAGAAACGGAAGTACCATAGGCACATACAAGTACTTTAGGGCAGGAGCAAAGAAACCCTACTGCTGTCAAGGAGCATGACTTTGGAGGAAGGTATAGGATCTATTATCCAGAATGTTGGGGGTTTTACTTTAATAGGGAACACCATTCATCACATCAATTAAACAAAAACAGATGAAAAAAAAAACAAATCCAAAAAAAACACTAGCATGTTTAAGTAATGGGTAATGCCATCATTTGAAGCTTTCTGGATAACATATAGACAATATATCCAATGCTAGTATTTTAATTTCCTCACGTTCTGGTTACCCTAAAATAATTATGTAGTGAGGCCCAACAAATTCTAGTTAAACCTCTGTTGAAGTCGCTTTCTCTAGCTTTTGCTTAAAGGAGAACTAAACCCTAAAAATGAATACGGCTCAAAATTCTATATTAAATATACTGAGCTTATTGCACCAGCCTAAAGTTTCAGCTTGTCAATAGCAGCAATGATCCAGGGCTTCAGACTTGTCACGGGGGGGGGGGGGGGGGGGGGGTCACCATCTTGGAAAGTGTCTGTGACACTCACATGCTCAGTGGGCTCTGAGCAGCTGTTGAGAATCTAAGATTAGCGGTTTCCTCAAATTATCAAGATGAAAATGAAGTTGGCTTTAATATAAGCTGATGCTACAGGGCTGATTATTAAATTCTGATGCTAGTTGCACTGGTTTCTGTGCTGCCATGTAATAATTATCTGTATTAATGACTAATCAGCCTTATATTGTGACATTTCTATTCTATGTGTACTGTATATTGTGAGTGGGTCCCTAAGCTCAGTAAGTGACAGCAGCACAGAGCATGTGAATCAGTGAATCAGCAGAAAAGAAGATGGGGAGCTACTGGGGCATCTTTGGAGACACAGATCTTTACTGCTAAAGGGCTGTGGTTGCCTTGGGCTGGTTCAGAAGCCCAAACAACATTTCTAGCTACTTCTTTAGTTAAGCTTTAGTTTTCCTCTAATGCAATCAGCGCTAGGCCAACCATGCCAGGTGCCCTAGGCAGCTGGTCTGGTCATAGCGCTCCACAGGCACGTATGCTTGTAGAACAGGGAGCTCACGCAAGCGTGAAAAATCGAGAATGTGCACATGCGTGAAAAATCAAGTGTGAGCATGCAAAGAAACTCATGCACGGGTGCATGTGCTTAAAAGAACACACATGCAGGCTACAGCTGAGAGCAGGGACCGGATTAGGGGGTAGGAGAGGCAGAGAAGGTTCATGCCTGGCACCCCCTCAGCTTTGCACCCTAGGCAAGTGCCTACTCTGCCTACCCCTAGTTCCGGCCCTGATATAGACACATTAGTGGATGTGATTAAAAAGTCACAAGTGTTATTTAATATGGCGTCTTGGTAAATGTTTACCACTGCTCCCATTGTAAAATAATTTGCTGGTGAATATTACATTGCGTATTATCACTAACAACTGCTCTGGAGTTTTGTCGCAAAAAACGCTTTGCAATTGTGAATTTTTATTACATAAACTGCAAATGTAACCAAAAGCCATTTGGTCACAGACTTTGAGGTGAAGTCGCTGAGGACTATAATCAGTCAAAAAGGAAGCAAACATCATCGTCAACATTTGCAAGCATCTTTGCGCAGGTTTTTTGCATTAGCAAAACATATTACATTCCCCCAATAGAATAATATCATTCTATGTTCCAATTGCCTGGCAGAAAATCCACATAGACATTACACATAAAGAGTTAAAGTCACTACAAAATTCCTTCAATTAGAGGAGGAGGTGCAGACGCTCAGGCAGAGCTGTGTTAAACATGGGATAATGATTCTACTCTGGCAAAGCACATTCTTTGACATCACATACAAACATTGTGATTTGAAGAGAGGTCTGTCTTGTCACCCTAAAGGCTTGTTAAGCGATAAGCTCAAGATTTTTAATTGGGTTTTTACTGTGAACATGTTTAAAGAGCATGGCCGTGTGGGCAACATGAAGACTAGGTTTCAGATCTAGCACTAGCGAATTCACTTAAAGGGCCAGTAACATCTAGAAATTAAAAATGCCCTGAATTTGTTGACAAATAATGTAAATTTAGCCTGTGTTTAAAAGTCAGCATCATCTCTGGAAAGCAGACAGCTATGTGGCAATTACATTTTTAAATAACTTAACCATTGACAGGTTTAAATGAATAATAGGTATATCACATGAATCATTTTCAGTTTTTGGTGGCATCAGCCCACTAAACAAAGCATTCTGTAGCCTGTCCTCTCCCACAACACCCTGTTCTGCTCCATATTGTAACAGTCATAACTGACTGCAACACTGTGAGTTCAGTCTTTAAATTTTCCCATCATTCTTTGCCTACATCCCATTGATTTTCCTCTTTCAGTCATTCTGTAAACTGTATTCATTACATTGTCTCATCTTCACCTTATTTCACCCTCAACATAAATTATCTTCTTTCTCCCTGTAAATGTTATTGATCCCAGTCTTGTCTTCACTATAAGCAGATGGAGCAAATGTCAAATATCAGGAAAACAAACTAAATTCCCCCAACAACAAAGCATTTTTATTTTGTGAGTTAATTAATATATATGTGTGTGTGTGTGGTTATGTGTATATATATATATTTATATATATATATATAGTAGTCTCTTTTTTAATAAAAATTACAAAACTTTTATAAGACCCGAGAGTGCGGATCCTACTTGCATTCTATAGATTTATAATTGAAGATACTGCACCCAGGCAATTGAAACTTTCTATCGTGAGTGCCGGCTTCTTGATGGATCATATATATAAATTCAGCGTATATCAATTCATTTATTGGTGCATGGTGTATCAACGCGTTTTGGTTCCCACAGAGCCGTCGTGGACTGTTATTACTAATTTTGTTTAGCACCCAGCCAGTGATGTTATGAGTGGTGAGTGCCGATTAATGTTTCTATATATATATATATATATATATATATATATATATATATATATTCAAAATGAGAGCGCACAACCATAAGGGATATAATAACTGGCTGCCAGGCGAAAAAAAAATAAACAAATTATATCTTGCCAGGTGACGGCACAGCAAAACAAACAGCCGTAATACCTGGGAAGATATAATTTATATATATATATATATATATATATGGGCCAAACTGAGGGAAACGTAGAAGAGGCCAATTTTCTTTTGTTCCCACTGTACAATCTTCATCTGCCAGTGCATGTATTGGCCTATAGATGCATAGGCAGGTGAAATTTTTCATTTACCAAATGGAACGAAGTTTCATACAGTATTATTGGCATGTGTATGGTAAGCTTTACTTGAATTTTTGAGTTTGTTTAGCCCTGTTTTCAAGAGGCACTATGAAAAGAAATACCTGTATATTCAAACACATTGATGGGTAAGCCAACAGCAACCAGCATCCTGCTAACTTCTACTTAACGTAATTTTTTGAGTTTTCCTCTGCTAACATAAAAAGTAATCCATTAACTAGTGACACCGGAAATGAAAATCTCCTTGTGATAATATATTATGACCAAGGTTAAAATCAGCAAAATTCTTTATGCCATGCCATAAAAATGACTCCTTGTAACAATAGGCCACTGAATCCACAGGTAGCTTACACTTGGAGTGATGCCATTTTAATAAAACAGAGAATATTACAAATAAATCTGTTCATATTGTGCCCTTTAACTACTGTATACTTTAATTACAAAGGATTCTTTTGTTTAATTATCGCCTATGATAGATCTAGAGCAGAATGAAATAAATGATTATGTTCCTGTTCTTGGTTTTGTGTGAATGGTAAACTGAGTTTTCAGTTGAAAAAAGAGCTACTCCTTATCTTACCAGTACATAATAGTGTGCTGTAGCTATGAGACAAACATGATGTAATTTCTATGTATTACTGTATTTACTGTAGTGTGTTTATTGTATAAATACCAACTATAGGTACAGCATCTATTATTAGGAATGCTTGAAACCTGGTATATTCTGGATTAGGGGGTCTTCCTGTACGAATACTGATTTACAAATATAAGGTTCAAGCGCTATTTGTGTTACAAAATAAGCATACGGTTAAAGAGGAAGCATTCTTGTGAAATGACCAAAGTATCCAGTTTGTCTTACTCAACAGTTCCTTAACTGGTGTGCTGCAAACGCTTATATGCCAGTTCCTGACCTGCCCATGTCTAGGGCAGGACTGGCATGGGTATGCAAGAGATCACAGCTGCTGGGTTAAGTTTGGGCATGAAGGACCCACCAGGATTTTTCCATATACCCCTTTGAGCCAGTCTATCATGGTTACCAAATACTCTACTATAGTCTTGTAGAGCAGACACAAAAGAAAACTCACCTCAGAGGTGTTATGTACAAACATTTCAGGGTTGAAATGTTTATTACTACTATGTCGACTATCCTGAGCAAGGTTAAGTGGACTAAAGGTGACCATAAATGCTGTAGCTGTCTAATTCTAGGTTACAATAGGGGAGGGGATGGGACAGTAAGAGGGAGGAGTGATAACATAAAAGGCATGGTGATGTAAAAGAGGAAGGGCAGTGGTGTGAAAGGGGTGGAGAGGAGATGTAAAAGGCCCAGTTCAAGACAATATTTGGTGAGTAGGGTGGGGATAGAGGAGTTAAGGCCTTCCTGGAAGCAGAGTTTGTTGGCTTTGTGGAAGGAGAAGTTATTTCAAATTTATTGACAAATACATTGTTGGGAAATGTGTAATATTGACCCGGACTTAGGTTGTGTTATACTGGTTAGGCTGTTGAAATACCAGCCAAGGAGCAATCCTAAACACCTTTGGTCCTCGTAAGTATTACACGCTTCTTGCTAGTTCTCATTTTTCATATTTACTCACGTTAAGTGACTAAATATTTTTCCCTCTTAAGCTTTTTCTTCACGGATAAGAGCTGCTTTTCCTGTGGAGTAAAAGGATAATTTAATTCAAATAGCATGGTAAATCACCCAGAAAGTGGAAAACAAGCAGCTAGATTATCTTATTGTGCATGTGGAAAATGCTGGGCTCTATAATTATTTACATTGGTTTCAGAAAGACAGCAATTGTACACAAATAAAGTAACCACTTCACAAAATAGAGTTCTTTTCCCCCGAACTAGAAGAAAGCTAGAACAGGGATCTTCACTCTATGGATCTTTAACGGGTTCTAATGATTTCTGCATTTTCCTATTCTGTTTGTTTGTCTGAACATAAGTGAAGATATTTTATGTAAGTGTCAGGAACGAGTTTATGTATGCATATATGTACATATGTACGTATTCATATATGTGTAAGTATAACGTTAGTACAATGCATAAAAGTAAAATATATAAAGGCTCACACAAGGAGGACAAGTCAGACAATAAATATGTACAGTACACTGATCTCATATAACATGTGGTAAGAGCCACATTAGGAAGGAGGTCCCTTCCCTGTAGTGTGTTTGTCACAATTTTCATCCTGATGCTGCATTTATGTGGCAATTGGTGACTTCCTTCATATTTTCTGAAAGATTAAAGGAGCCTATAAACACAAACATGGATGCATGGTGCAGTACATTTAAACTTGCCCTTAATGTATGGCCACCTTTAGTCTGAATATGGCAGTGGACAGAGTAGGGATGTTATTTTTCCCTCCAGTGATCTTATAGATAATTGAGTCAAGCTCAGTTCCAAAGAGGGAACACCAGACATGGCTAGTAAAACCAGGTTCTCCTTTGAGGCTGTATCTGCACTAGAAACCTTGAGGGCCCTTCTGGTTGGTATGGACAAGGCTGATGACATGGTCACCAACTTGAGTCCATTGTGATGAACAGCCTGGGGCCTTTTTGGTGACTGTAGGTAAGATGAGGTATGGTCATCATCAAGATCTAATAGTTCCCCCTCCCATGCGCATATCTTTTTCTCGGATAGGGTCCTGTCTGCCCTATATATTAATAGGGGGTTTGGAAACGTGAAAGCTCCTGGTTTTACGGGGAGAAAATGCAGCAGTCAGTTTCGCTATTGAGGATGTCATCCCCAGAAAGAAGGACTGAAAGTCTTTCAGCCACAGTAGGTAGAGGTAAATACAGTCTGGGGGGAAAGGGATGGAAGAAGCTATTCCTGACGTCGTGGATCCATATTAAAGCAAGGCAGTATGGAAACAGGGAGAGAAAAGCCAGCAAGAGTCAAAAGAACTGTACCTCAGCATAAGCACAGGTAGAGAAGAATCTACTGGGGTATAGCGGGCAGTTGGGAGAAGGAGCAGTGCAGGGACACAGCAGCTGGAGCATAGCCAATTCTGAGGGAAAAGCTGCACAAAGGTAACAACGCATTATGCCCAGCAGTTAACTCATCTTGGTCTTTGGGCATATAAATGTGAGGCAGAGCAGTTAGAAATAAATTAGACCTACCAGCTAAAGAACATCCATGCTCAGTTTTTTTTTTTGCCTTCTAATGAGAAGGAGGCACCTGTGCTGTCTAGAGGCTTACCAAGAAAACTGTAACTTTCCTCAAACGTTGTTGCAAATCAGCAATAGCAATACAGCTCTGGTCAACATGTAAATTCACTACATGGCAGACCTGGCTTTATAGATACATCTAAATACAGGCAAGCATCTCTGTTGCCCATTGCGATAGACTAGCATAGCAACTATGTAAAATTTGACATTTCCCAATGGTTTGTTTATGGCAAAGATACAGCAAATACAACACTTTTTTGTTAATTATAAAGGCCATGTGTGTTATGACAGTAAAGCAGAAAACAGAAGATAATGGATTGAATTATACCTTTAAATTATCGGCAGTCAATGACTGCACCAAGTTTATAAAAGCTGAACTTGTCCTACGGTCACCAAATTAAAACAGGCAATTCGAAACATTCGGCGGATAGAATATCTAGCAGCTTTACACCACCACACCCAACTTTGAGAAGGCGTGGTCTCCATGGGACACTCTGCATCCTTTGACAGCATAGTAATATGCCTTCAATGCAGACATCTTCTCCTGGGGAAAAAAAATCCCCGCGCTTGGATAGTTCTATTTGTTTGTTTTGCTTTTATGTATCTTGGCCTTTTCCCCCTTTTTCACCCCCTTGCTTAATTTAATTTCCCCTCCCTTTTTTTCTTCCTTCTTTTCTTTTCTTTTGTCTGTTCTTCTTCTCCACATATATTTTCTTAAAGTTTGTTACTCAGGCAATCTATATAATCTACCACCCCATTAGTGGGGATAGCTGATTAATTAATCTACAAGGCTTGTTCAAATAAGGAGTATTATGCTTAGCATAAGTTAAAGTGTGAATCAATGTTCCTACCTCATTTGCACAATATGATCGTATGGACGTACTGCTATAAGAATTAAAACTCTAAATCTAAATAAAGAGTTAAAAAATAAAAAGCTGAATTTAAAAGTCTGCAACAGACTGACTATCTTTTCATAAGCTTAATTTGATCAGAATTCATGGCCCAGGCCTCTAGAGACTGCTTCAAACAATGATCAGAAAAAGTTTATATCTTCATGGGTGATAAGAGAGCTTTAATCCCTTCAAAATACTTTTCTACCCACAGAAAATGTCCAATTTAAAAGTTGCCAGAAAAAGCAAAAGAATATATAAACATAATGCAAATGCCTCAGTCATGAAGCAACTAAGACAAATCTGAATTACACTACAGAAGTCTTGTTTTTTTAGACAATTACCTTTTGCTGAAGTTTGTCCCTATGACGTGCAACTTCTTCCCATTATGGCCACAAAGAAAAAAGTGTTATGTTACTAAAAATGGGAAAATATCTTCAGCAAGCTGCCCCCAATCAACTTTCAAATGACCTTCATTTTTTTTTTTATAGTTTTTTGAATTATTCCCCTTCATCTGATTCTTGTCAGCTTTCAAATGGGGGTCACTGACCCCATCTAAAAGACAAATGCTCTGTAATGCTACACATGTAGTGTTATTGCTACTTTTTATTACTAATTTTTCTATTCAAGTCCTCTCCTATTCATATTCCAGTCTCTTATTGAAATCAAAGCAAGGTTGCAAAGGTAATTTGGACCCTAACAACCAGCTTGCTGAAATTGCAGACTGCAGAGTTGCTGAATATACTTTAAAGTTCAATAAGTCAAATAACCACAAATAATAAAAAAAGAAAACCAACTGCAAATTGTCTCAGAATATCACTCTCTTAATTATACTTAAAGGAACAGTAACACCAAAAAATTAAAGTGTCTTAAAGTAAAGAAAATATCATGTAGTGTTGCCCTGCGCTGTCAAAATTGATCTGTTTGCTTCAGAAACACTACTATAGTTCATATAAACAAGCTGCTGTGTAGCAATGGTGGAAATTGAAAAATGGCTATATGGCACAGTATAAGTAATGGATAACAGAAAACATTATGTTCTACAGAACAGACAACATTATGTTCTACAGAGCTTATCTGCTGTGTAACTTGAGCCTTTTATCCTTTGAATGGCTGCCCCCATGGCTACACAGCAGCTTATTTATATAAACAATAGTAGTGCTTCTGAAGCAACCACTGCAGTTTTACCAGTGCAGGGCAACACTGCATTATATTTTTATTACTTTAAAACAATTTCATTTTTTTATGTTACTGGTGAACAACCCCTTTAAGGCTCAGGCCAGACAGCAAGATTCGGGGAGATTCGTCACCTGGCGACTAATCTCCCCGAACTTCCCCCTGCCTTCCAGTGGCTTAAATGAATAATCGCCTGTGCTTATTCATACGAGGTGCTGCGCTTTCCCGAAATGGCTCAAAAGGAGGCAACTTCGGAAAAGCCAGCACCGCATGTGAATAGGCGCAGGCGATTATTCATTAAAGATGATGGAAGGCAGGGGGAAGCGGTTCGGGGAGATTTGTCGCCCCAAAGAAGAGGCGATTAGTCGCAAGGCGACAAATCTCCCCGAAACTTCCTGTCTGGCCTTACCCTTACTGTTCTAGTAGGCTTCTACAGCAGCTATATGATACAGGTACTGTTCACTTACCAAGTTCATGGACAGTCCTTTAGGAACATAGTAAAAAAAGATTTATGTGTTGGAAAGGGAAAAACATAACTGCAATACTATTAATTAGTTTCCTGCCTGTGAAACTAACCTTTCCCTCAATTTAACATCTCAAGTGAAAGTGAAACATCTCAGCAATTTCAGTTATTCACAGATTAGCATCTCGTTAACTGTTGACAAGAGAAATCATATTAATATCCCTTATAACTTGCAAAGGATTATGCTTGCAAAATTCAGCAGGAAAGTGGAAAGACATGGTAGGCAGGGCTGTATTTATCTTCAGTGCAGCAGACCTAGATTATAGATATATGACTATTTGATAAGACTGATGGATTGCTTCTGTGGATGAAAATTATCTGTTGGTTAAAGGGGTGGTTCACCTTCAAGTTAACTTTTAGTATATTGTAGAAGGCAAAGACAAGAGGTCCTCTGCACTCAACCCATTATCAATATATTTAAGACATTGAGACATTCTGTGCATACAACTACTAGTTGGCGTAGTTGGCCAGCTTAAATATATTGCAATATATGGACAAACAATCCCTGTTGTTTAAAGGGTAAGGCATTTTTTAGTAGCTGTATGCACAGAATGTCTCAATGTCTTAAATATATTGATAATGGGTCCATCTAAAAACAAATGCTCTGTAAGGCTACAAATGTATTGTTATTGCCACTTTTTATTACTTATCATTCTATTCAAGTCCCTCTCCTTTTCATATTCCAGTCTCTTATTCAAATCAATGCAGGGTTGCTAGGGTAATTTGTACCCTAGAAACCAAATTGCTGACACTGCAAATTAGAGAGCTGCTGAATAAAAAGCTAAATAACTATAACACCACAAATAATAAAAAATGAAAACCAATTGCAAATTGTCTCAGAATATCACTCTCTACATTATACTAAAAGTTAACTCAAAGGTGTACAACCCCTTTAAGTCTCCTCTCAGAACATATAGTTCTATTTTTACCACAACTTAAACTTCTTTACCTTAACCAACGCTAAGAATTTTAGAAATATGACACGAATGGGGCTTTATAATAAAAAAAGAACTAAGTTTGTCCAGGAGCAGTAACTTATAGTAACCAATCAACAGGTAGCATTTTCTGGTCACCTGTTTAAAAGTAAACATCTTATTGGTTGTTATGGGTTAATGCTCCTGGGCAAACATAGTGCCTTTTATTTCATTGGGTGAAAGCGGTTTAGCCAGTCACCTGATTCTGTTACTAAAGGAAAAGGAAAGGTTAAAATTAAGTAAGCCTTATCAGAAATATCCACCTAAATATACCAGTAAACCCTCAAAGTAGCGCTGCTCTGAGTCCTCTGTCAAAAGAAACACAGCATTTCTTTCCTTCTATTGTGTTCACATGGGCTTCTGTATCAGACTTCCTGCCTTCAGCTTAAACCTCCTTGCCCCAGGCGTGAGCATGCTCAGTTTTCTCCTCTCCCCCCCCTTCTCTGCAGTAATCTGAGCCCAGAGCTATAAGTGAGCAGGAAGAGATACAGTGATGTCACACCAAGCTAATACTGCAACTGCTATCCTAAACAAACAGAGAGCTTCTAGAGCTATTTACTCAGGTATGGTAAAACATTCTAAAGAATAAATTCAGCATTCTAGCTTGCACTATTGCAACTAATCTATTGGCAATACAATGCCTCTGTAGCTATCCTTCTTCTTTAAAAGTTCTTCCAGCTCCTGCATCAACTACATAGCCACAAAGTGCACTGGTACTCAACTGTTTACACGGCACATTTATTTGTTACATGCAATGTGTCATGGCCTAAAAACCTGGCATTGAAAGGTTTAGAAAGAGTGGTTGAAGAACAGTCCATTAACTTCTGTCTTTCATATAATAACTTTTTTGTTACAATCGATTAAAAAAAATAACAATAAAGATTTTACCCAGGGGGTTCAGTAACATTTTTCTAACTAAAATCGTCTTTGTGCTTGGATCAATACTCTGTCCATGTTTCAGGTAATTATGCTCATGTGTCTGTGTTATTTTTGTAGTATACTTTCTGAAGAGTTGTTTTGTTGTTAAATTATCCTAAATATATATATATATATATATACAGTATATATATCTCAATACTGCCACATGATCATTTTTTCCCCAAGGGGAATTTATAAATGCTCTTTGTATTTCAAATCTCAAATATCTTTATTAATTTACAAGTAAAAAAACAAAATATGTAATTTTTTTTGTCTTTAAATCTGTATAAACAATATATAGTATTACAGGCTTTTGCAAGCACTAACTGTCACTATACACTCTTGAAGACTCTTTACAAAAAATTTTAATATTTTCTTTTAAAACTTAAAGTAACATAATTTAGTGGTCTTAAGTCTTCACCTTGCAACAGTTAAAGGGATACTGTTTTTTTCAAAACACATCAGTTAACAGTGCTACTCCAGCAGACTCCTGCACTGAAACCCAATCCTCAAAAGAGAAAACAGATTTTTATATATTCAATTTTGAAATCTGACATGGGGCTAGACATTTTGTTGATTTCCCAGCTGCCTCCAGTCATGTGACTTGTGCCAGCACTTTAGGAGGGAACTGCTTTCTGGCAGGCTGTTGTTTTTCCTTCTCAATGTAACTGAAAAATGGGTTTTTACTACCGGGTGCTGTTTCTCGATCTCCCAGCAGCTGTTATTTTGTGTTAGGGAGCTGTTATCTGGTTACCTTCCCGTTGTTCTGTTGTTAGGCTGCTGGGGGGGAGGGGGTGATATCACTCCAACTTGCAGTACAGCAGTAAAGAGTGATTGAAGTTAATCAGAGCACAAGTCACATGACTTGGGGCAGCTGGGAAATTGACAATATGCCTAGCCCCATGTCAGATTTCAAAATGAAATGTAACAAAATCTTTTTGCTCTTTTAAGAAATGGATTTCAGTGCAGAATTCTGCTGGAACAGCACTATTAACCGGTGCATTTTGACAAAAAAAAAAGTAGTAAAGTAAAGGCTTTTTCAATTACTTTCTATTATCTATTTGTGACAGTTTTTATAATATTGAAGTTTAAACTCATTTTCACCTTCTTGTGTCTTTCTAAAGCAGGTCTGAGATGCGGGGGACAATGGCCCTGTAAACTGTTCTAAAATAAGTGTTCTACATTAATGGCAGCTGTAAGACTTGGTACAATAGTTGCTAATATTCCACAGATGCTACTGAGAAATGTTTCAACTAATATAGCAAATTGTAGCAGCTCAAAAGCACAAATGCTTTACTGAGCTGCTGAATACAAACTCCAGAGACAGGAACATTCAGTTTTAATTTTAGATTTTGGAGAAAAAAGGAAAGAAATTGAAAAAGTCTATATTTCTAGTGAACAATCTAAAAACGCCTTAAATGAAAAAAGAGCTTGGAAGGTGAACAACTGGACGGTCGGTAGCCACCTTTAGAGACTTCTTCATTACTTTGCCAAACCTTCCATTCAGCAACGTAGATGTTGTTATTTAGATGACCAATCTGATTTTGTTCAAAAGATCTTGCTTTAAGATCAGTTCCTTCCATATTGCTGTACCATCTGCATTTTAAGACACTAAAATCAATCTAAAAATCAAGGTTGATAATTAATAAAAGAAGAAGTGGATTAGGAACCAAACCTTAATATATTCCACTTGCAACATAAATGAAACCGGAGAACGTTCCATTAATCCAATCCCTCTGGATTCTACCCTTCAGTTCTCTATCCAAGTATAAATAATTATCCAAGGACCTTTATTTTGTATTTTTATAGCAGAAATTACATGTACACAGTGAAGTCCTAGATGGTGCAGTAATAAAATATTCAGTAAAAATAAATACAGAACGTCTATAATAACACCCTGGTGTAGATTTCATCTTTCCTGTTCCAAGAAAGTAAATATCCCTGTTAATATCATTCACTAAACAGAACTAAAATAAACACTCCACCCAAAATAACAAGAAAAAACATTTATGTTATTGGTTTGATGGCTGTGTACTTTGTTTTTTACGAAAACCTTGTGCAATTGTTGCTAAAAATGTTGAAAACAGAGACAACTTTAATACAGATGAAATTAACCATCCAACAGTGAGTAGAGCCAGTTCTCACTCTCTTTCATTGGCATCATGGCAGGCTATTTCATAAGAAGGTAACCACACAAATCTAATAGCAATGCACAGACACAACAAATAATAGCAACAGTTAACTGTAAATAACATTTAAAGGGATGCTGTCATGGGAAAACTTTTTTTTTTCAAAAATACATCAGTTAATAGTGCTGCTCCAGCATACTTCTGCACTAAAATCCCTTTTTCAAAAGAGCAAACAGATTTTTTAATATTTAACTTTGAAGCCTGACATGGGGCTAGACATATTAACAGTTTCCCAGGTGCCGCCAGTCAAGTGATTAGTGGTCTGCTAAACTTCAGTCACTCTTTACTGCTGTACTGCAAGTTGTAGTGATATCACCCACCTCCATTCCCCCCAGCAATCCATCATCAGATAGGGTTACCGCATTTTTTGGAAAAAAATACCGGCCTATATATTTAGCTTTTTACCCATTAATAACATTGGGATACACAATCATTGTACCGCCAGGCCGGTAAAATACCGCCAGGTGGCAACCCTATCAGCAGAACAATGGAAAGGTAACCAGATAACAGCTTCCTGGTACCTATAGGAACAGCACTCAATAGTAAAAAAAAAAACATATCCCACTGTGACACCTTCAGTAGGAGAAACAACTGCCTGAAAGTAGTTCCAACCTAAAATGCTGGCTCTTTCTGAAAGCACATGACCAGGCAAAATGACCTGAAATGGCTGCCTACACA